>CM076569.1:45353044-45664356 GCA_034641835.2 Pinus albicaulis | reverse complement strand
ACGATTCAATTGTCAAAGGGAGGACTTTCAAATATGTCTTAGATCAAAGCACAATTTGCATTACAAAAGGGGTGCCACTGTCTAGATCCATAATCTGTCGACTACATCTTTCCATTTCAGTATAGTCTCGATCCAACACTAATTTCTTCAACAATTTGAGTTGATCAATACTTTCACTGGATTAGATTCTCCTCAAACAGATAGGACTTGAATAATGCTCAGAACTGTAGAAATTTCTCATTTCCCACCCCGGTTTTCAGTTTCACCTTATTACTCCAAAATAGTTAAATGCCCTTTCCCATATCCATACATTTAACAAGCTGGAAAATAAATTTTGCTGAAAACACAAATTCTGGAAAAATTACAGAATGCTGAAAATACAAAAATAAAAATTAGCAGATGCAAACAGCCATTCAACACATTTAAACACAGTTATTTTTGGTCAATGTGACCCTGGAAAAAACCCCCTACAACTCTTGGGGAAAACCAGTTCGAAAGCTCCTTCTTATTTCTGGAAAATGCTTTTTTTACAGTGAGAGAAATATTCAGCAAAAAATTAGCAAACAGACTTTACAACTTATCTCGTTTTCCGTGCTTAACCACTGCCTCGGAAAATGTGCAAACAACAAAAGCAGAATAGCAATAAATGTTGTACGTCCTCCTCTATTTTCGTGCCCAGAAATCTGCAATATATGCAACTGTATGGCCTCCTCAAAATCTGTGCAAACAACAATAAATGCTGTTGTCCAAAATCTTGATTTTTGTGCCAAAAACACAACAGAGCTTTGCTGTACGAAATCAGCCTCGATTTCCGTGCAAGAGGACAGCCACTTGCTATACGGCCTGCCTCGAAATTCGAGCCAACTAAACCAGCCTTCTGCTGCCTCGATTTCTGTGCCAAACTTGTTGTACGGCTTCCCTTTCTAGAAAATCGTGCCTAGAAAATCTGCGTTTCACTGTGCTAACTCAGCTGTACGGTCTTGCTGAAATGTTGCCTTGGAATGTGTGCCAAGCTGCTGCCTCCTTCTCCTCACTGCCCAGAAATCTCCCTTGTTCTCTTGCTCTCCTTCTCTCAATCTGCTCATGAAAGAATGAATGACTTTTTCCTCCTTTTCCTCCTTTAACCTAACCCTAAGTGACTTTTGGGGAATCCCTAAATCCAATGGCTGAAATAGATTGAGATCTAGGGCTGAGATTAAATGCTCATTTAAATCTCACTTTCTATTTTTAATTCACCCCACTTTAATAAAGACCCACTTAGTCATTTATTTCCAAAGTCACTTTTCCTTTCTAATTTTACATTGACTTTATTAAAGTCACTTTAAAATTAGACTTTAGTAACTTTTATCACATAAAGTCACTTTTAAATTAGATTTGACTTTATAAAAATTATAAAGTCACTTTAGGAGAAAAATTAAATTCTTTTGGACACTTTTCACTAGGCCAAAGATCAAAGCCTTAGGGAACCACCTGTCCTCCGGTAACCAAATTTCAACACTCCCTCTTACCGAGGAAGGTGTTCCTCACCACACCCATCTTGTCTCTGAAGTAGACATGCTTGCCCCGTGGTAAGGCTTTGGTAAGAATATCTGCAACCTGCTCATCAGTGGGAATATACTCAAGCTTCACAGCTCCTTTCTGAACATAGTCTCTGATGAAGTGATATTTGATCCCGATATGCTTTGACCTGTCATGAAATACTGGATTCTCAGTGAGTTTAATGCAACTCTGATTATCACAGTAAATCACTGAAGGTCTCAACGGCTGACCAAATAAGCCAAACAACATCTTGCGAAGCCGGATGGCCTCACAACTAGCTAGACTGGCTGCCATATACTCTGCTTCCGCTGAACTCAATGCTACTGACTGCTGCTTTCGGCTGAACCATGACACCACTGCCGAACCCAACCCAAAACAACACCTTGAAGTGCTCTTCCTATCAGAAGCACAACCTGCCCAATCAGAATCATTGTAACCTGCCAATCTCACTCCATCCCCCTGCCTGTAGTCCAGACCATAATCCACTGTCCCCTGCAAGTACTGCAAAATGTGTTTTGCAGCCACCCAGTGAACCTTCCTAGGCTCACACATAAACTGACTCATCGTGTTGCCTGCAAAACAAATATTTGGCCTAGTGTTGACCAAATACATTAAGGAACCAATCAGCTGTCTGTACAATGTGGGATCCACCAACTCGGAATCCGAAGCATGAAGCTTCTTCCAGTTGGTGATCATCGATGTCGACATGGGTTTACAATCCTCCATGTGGAATCTGCCAAGGATATCCACAATATACTTCCCCTGCCCCAGGAAGAAATGCCCCTCCTCCTGCCACACCTCCAAACCCAAAAAGTAATGCATCAAGCCGATGTCCTTCATCTCAAACTCCGCCGCAAGATCTCTCTTGCAGTGCTCTATGAGTCTCTCTGCACCCGTAATGACTAAGTCATCCACATACAACACCAGAATGAGAGGCTCCTCACCTATCACAATATAGTAAAGGTTCGGATCTGCCTCACTCTTTGTGAAACCCATCTTCTGCAAGTAAGTATCTATCCTGGAGTACCAAGCTCTGGGAGCTTGCTTCAGGCCATAAAGGGCCTTCTTCAGTCTGCACACATGGGACTCCTTCCCATGCACCTCAAAGCCATGTGGCTGCTCAATGTACACCTCCTCCTGTATGAAGCCATTGAGAAATGCGGTCTTCACATCCATCTGGTGGATCTTCCAACCCATCTCTGCTGCTATCGATATAATGGAGCGGATCGAAGTATGTCGAGCCACGGGAGCGAAGGTCTCCTCATAATCAACTCCCTCTACCTGGGAGAACCCTCTAGCCACAAACCTCGCTTTGAATTTCTCAATGCTGCCATCTGCAGCATGATTTACCTTGTAAAGCCATCTGGAAGTAACCACGGATTTGCCCTCGGGCCTCGGCACCACCTCCCAAACATCATTCTTCATGATAGAAGAATACTCCTCCTGCATGGCCTCTCTCCAGACCTGCTGGCTAGCTGCCTCCTCATAGCTAGAAGGCTCAAAGTCAAGGATGTTGGTAGCCATTGCCATATAGCTACAAAACCTCTCAGGTGGTCTGCTCTCTCTGACCGGCCTCTTAGGCTCAGCAACAGATGTGGCATCTCTCAAGGTGTCCTGAAGCCACTTGGGCTTCCTCTTCCCTGAGCACACTTCTCCCGCCGGAGAATAAAACTCCTCCTCCTCAACATCGGGAGCCTGAACTCCTGACTGTCTGTCTGCTGTCCTCCTGCCTGCACCTGAACCTGTAGATGCTGAGGTACCGTGTGAACTGTCCATCAGTGGACTCCCCAGTGAACTGCTCTGTGGACTGCTCTGCGTGCTGCCCATAGCACCACCCCTCTGACTCGGTGAGCCACTCCCCACTGACGGACTTGACATCGTCATAGATGTACCTTCAGATCCTCTTGATCCCTGCCCACTGGATCCCTGTGACTGACTCAATTGCTGCTGAGGGTCTGGCTGATCCAGATACTCTAACTCTCGTGACCTCCTAAAGGCCCTGTCCTCCTCGAACTTCACATCCCGCCTGACAACAACTTTCCTCTGCGCAGGAATGTAAATCCGAAAGGCCTTGGAGGTCTCACTGTAGCCCACAAAGATACCCTTCTCTACGGTGGGCTCTAGTTTGGTCCTCTTCTCCTTGGGTATGTAGGAGTATGTGATGCACCCAAAGATACGAAGATGACCAATATCAGGCTTCTTCCCAGAAAAAGCCTCCTCCGGAGTCATATGCCCCAAGGCACGATGCGGACTCTTGTTCTGCAAATAAACAGCAGTGTTGCAGGCCTCTGCCCACAAAAACAATGGCAACCCCTGATCATGTAACATGGCTTTGGCAGCCCCTCTGATGGATCTGTTCTTCCTCTCCGCAACCCCGTTCTGCTGGGGGTTGTAAGGAACAATGAACTCCCTCCTAATGCCTGCCTCTGCACAATAGTCAACAAACTCTCCAAGGGTGTACTCTCCCCCATTGTCCGACCTCAGGGACTTGATCTTCCGACCTGTCTGTGTCTCCACAAGAGCTCTGAACTCCTGAAACCGCTTGAAGACCTCACTCTTGGTCTTCGAGAAATAAATCCAGGTCCTCCTGGAGTGATCATCAATGAATAAAACATAGTACTCATATCCACTCAAGGAAACATGAGATATCCGACCGCTCACATCGGAATGAATCAAATCAAGTATCCCAGTCGCTCTGCTGTCACTGCTGGGAAAAGGGGATTTGGCAAACTTGCCCATCGCACATCCTCTGCCAGTATCAAAGTGATCAGTACTGAAATCTGGCACACCTGTAGTGATCTCCCGCAAGGTCCTCAAGGCTCCATGATACATATGCCCCATCCTGCGGTGCCAAATCTCACACAGCTCAAAACTGCTAGCTCTGCTGTCAGTACTACTGCTCAATGCCAAAAGGGGCTGGAATGCAAACTTGTACACCTTTGCATGGCGTACACCTATCACTCTAGCTGAATCAGCTGGAGTGCCCCTGGGATACATCAGCACCTGTCCTCCCCTGAACAGTACCTCATATCCTCTATCCTCCAAAGCTGAGACGGATATGAGGTTCTTCCTCATCCCTCGCACATAAAGAACATTTGACACCTTCAAGGGAGGTTTGGACTCCCTCTGAAATGTCAGTGTCCCCACACCGACTGCTCTAACAACTCTGTCATCACCGAGTACTACCTCTATATCAGTTCCACTCTCTGAAAGCTCTGAGAAGTACTCACGGACTCCTGTCATGTGACGTGAAGCCCCACTGTCCACATACCAGATACCCGAAGATGCTCCGCTAATCGAGGGAAATGCATGCTCCCTCTGAACCTCTGTGGCAGGTGATCCTACACTAGAGGACTCACACGCAATGAACCCAAACTCCTGGTCAAAACGATCTGCAAAGTCCTCAACCTCTGCTGAAGCTGCCATGCTCTGGTTCTTCCCCTTCTTCTTCTTCTTCTCCGGACACACAACTGCATAGTGTCCCATCTTCTGAAAATTCCAACACTTCACTTTGGAATAGTCCTTCTGTGTGTTATCTTGTTTACCTTTACCTTTGCCTTTGCCCCCACCATTGCTTGTGGAAGCCTGCTTCTTCCCTTTGCCTTTCTTGCGTCCTGCCAACAGTGCTACATCCTCATCCTGCTCAACTGGCTTGGCTGCCCCAAGCTGACCTTTCCTGATCTCTGTCTGAATGCAATCATCCAAAAACCTCTCCCATGTGGGAAGGGTCTCACGTGCACAAACCCCATCAGCAAAGTTCATCCATGAACTGGGGAGGCCATTCACTGCAATCCGCACCAACTCGGTGGGTGGAATGACCTCTCCAATCGCTGCCAACTCATCTCTCACATTAGTAATCTTTGTGAGATATCCAGCTGCACTATCAGTCTTACCCATCTTAATGTTCTTCAGCTTCTCCTTCAGGACCATTTTCCGGTTCTCATTGGTACTCTGGTAGAGATTGGACAATGCTGTCCACATCTCATGAGCATTTCTCTTCCCTCTCACATGATGAATGCAATGGTCTTTGATTCCGTCTAGAATCAATCTCTTACCCTTGTTGTTCTTTTTATTATATGCTGCCAACTGAGTAGCATCAGTAGGCACATTTACAGGGTTCTGTGCGGTATGCATCATTATGTCCCAGACTTCCGCCTCCTCAAAGATACTCTGCATTCTCTCCTTCCAAACACTGTAATTGGTATGCCCATCCAACCTATCCTCCACCCTCAGTCCCAAAGACATCCTGCTGTCCTAAAATTGAAAAATAGCACTGCTGTAGTAAAAGTAAAAATTCTGTTTGTGAAAAAATCAGCTTGCTGGAATTTTCTGAGTGAAAAATCAGCAGGCTGTATTTTTCTCCTTGCTGTCCCAAACTGCACTTCAACACTCAACCTCTGATACCATGTAGAAATTTATTTCCCACCCCGGTTTTCAGTTTCACCTTATTACTCCAAAATAGTTAAATGCCCTTTCCCATATCCATACATTTAACAAGCTGGAAAATAAATTTTGCTGAAAACACAAATTCTGGAAAAAATTACAGAATGCTGAAAATACAGAAATAAAAATCAGCAGATGCAAACAACCATTCAACACATTTAAACACAG
Organism: Pinus albicaulis; assembly: GCA_034641835.2. NCBI lineage: Eukaryota > Viridiplantae > Streptophyta > Pinopsida > Pinales > Pinaceae > Pinus > Pinus albicaulis. Next base: position 45,658,206 of record CM076569.1, on the reverse strand, counting down.
TGATTTTTGGTCAATGTGACCCTGGAAAAACCCCCTACAACTCTTGGGGAAAACCAGTTCGAAAGCTCCTTCTTATTTCTGGAAAATACTTTTTACAGTGAGAGAAATATTCAGCAAAAAAATCAGCAAACAGACTTTACAACTTATCTCGTTTTCCATGCTTAACCACCGCCTCAAAAAATGTGCAAACAGTAAAAACAGAACAGCAATAAATGCTGTACGTCCTCGATTTTCGTGCCCATAAATCTGCAATAAATGCAGCTGTACGGCCTCCTCAAAATCTGTGCAAACAGCAATAAATGCTGTTGTCCAAAATCTCAATTTTTGTGCCAAAAACACAGCAGAACTTTGCTGTACGGAATCAGCCTCGATTTCCATGCAAAAGGACAGCCACTTGCTGTACGGCCTGCCTCGAAATTCGTGCCAACTAAACCAGCCTTCTGCTGCCTCGATTTCTGTGCCAAACTTGCTGTACAGCCTGTTGTACGGCCTTGCTGTACGGCCTCCCTTTCTAGAAAATCGTGCCCAAAAAATCTGTCTTTCACTGTGCTAACTCAGCTGTACGGTCTTACTGAAATGCTGCCTTGGAATGTGTGCCAAGCTGCTGCCTCCTTCTCCTCACTGCCCAGAAATCTCCCTTGCTCTCTTGCTCTCCTTCTCTCAATCTGCTCATGAAAGAATGAATGATCTTTTCCTCCTTTTCCTCCTTTAACCTAACCCTAAGTGACTTTTGAGGAATCCCTAAATCCAATGGCTGAAATAGATTGAGATCTAGGGCTGAGATTAAATGCTCATTTAAATCTCACTTTCTATTTTTTAATTCACCCCACTTTAATAAAGACCCACTTAGTCATTTATTTCCAAAGTCACTTTTCCTTTCTAATTTTACATTGACTTTATTAAAGTCACTTTAAAATTAGACTTTACTAACTTTATCACTTAAAGTCACTTTTAAATTAGATTTGACTTTATAAAAATTATAAAGTCACTTTAGGAGAAAAATTAAATTCTTTTGGACACTTTTCCCTAGGCCAAAGATCAAAGCCTTAGAGAACCACCTGTCCTCCGGTACCAAATTTCAACATTTTTTTCAGCACTGCAATTCTCGACCCTATTTCAGAAACCCTAATTGCAGTGTTTGAGAGAGATATTGTCTTTCAATCTTCTTCGCTTGAGATGGAGACTATTCTTCCTTAACTCGGCTTGATCCTTCACTTGACTTTCTCCTTGGTTTGACCTTTAAGTGTGACTTCAATACCTCAGCTCCTTTTGTAGTAGACAACACCTATACCTCGCACATGTGGAGTGAATTTTAACCCAAAACAAATCTGAAATCACTTTGATTATGGTTCTTTTTCCTCGCTTGGATATAGGCTTCCTTCTTTAAGATCTTCGCACTTCTTTCTTGTCTTGTATCCTTGACCGAAATTGTGTGTTCCAATTGAAAGCTGAGTTGCCAAGATATAGTGTCTGCCCATTAAATAAGCCGACTTCTCCTTGCCCATAGGCCAGCATGCCATTTGGTGTAGGTTTAGTACTCCATCTTGAGGCCGACTTGCTAGAGGTGCTTGAGCTTGGTCTTGGAGGGCCTTTTGAATCTTTCATTGACTCATTTACAAATGTAACATGCCCAAGAAGGGTCCTTAATACATGACATTGACTCAATTTGACTTTATGACTTGATGACCAAACCTAAGGGCTCACAATGAGAGCCTTAACTAAAAATCAAATTCCTTGCTCATGAAACCCATGAGACAAGCATTACAAAAATAATTTTATTTTTCTTCTGTACATCAATTACATAAAATCACAATTACGCATGTCATTATGAGGACCGAACCTAGTTACACTTTTCAACACTGAGCCCGAGGTCATCCTTCCCTAAAGCCTTTCTTGGAGAGCCCTTCTTTTGCTTCTAAAACAAGCAACCTATTATCTGAGCCTCTCCCTTGAATGGCCTTTGGAAATCACATTGTGCATCGTTATTGACCTCATCATTCTAGTGTTCCACCATACCGGGACTCCCCCTATCGGTGAATGTCCGTAAAGAGTGGGGGACATCGACGGAGGTGACAGTGGGTCCTTGTCTTGTTGTTGCCACTTGATCTAGTAGTAGTCCCTTTGGAACCTATCCTAGGGCCCTTGCTAAATTGAGCAGTAACAGGCCACAAAGGCACTTTGCCTGCTCAATCCAATGGCTGTGACACTCAGCATTTGTGCAGCACATTCTCCGTCTAGGCTGCATTTTTTCTTTTGTTTCTTTTGTCTTACTTTCAGCATTACCCTGGAGCTGCTTTTGCACTCCTACATTATATGCACACTGGATATATCTTCTAGTCTCATTGACCTACTTTTGTGATCATTTGTTAGACATCAATAAAGTATGCTTATCTCATTTATGACTATGTCAACAGGAAGGAATCCACGAGACTTAAGCTAGTGATTATGTGTCAACATGTATTGTATTTGTACTTTGCTATGTTGTAATATATCCTTACCGCTTTTGGGGAGTTCATCTAAATTGGTAACTCGCCCACTATATTGTATTTAATGGGAGACATGATCAATTGTTATCACTGTTTCCACAACTTTGTAATCTATATCTAGTGATATAAATGATTGTATAGCATGCATAAAGTTCTGGTAATCTCCTCTCATGCTTGCTCTCTTATGCCTTTCTTGTGTGAGTATCTTCTATTTGCTGGCTTCCTTTCAGTAGTTCATCTTCTCTAATTCAAATTTACTGACAAGAATTAGTTATTCATCTGAAAACTGCAGAGAGCTATATCATGTTTTATCTGTAATTAACACTAGTAAATTGATTAAGAGCTTGTTTGAAAAAGGAACTAATAAAGCACATTTTCAAGTTCAATATCTAGTGCTTTGTAGCATCTTAATCTAATAAAATAGATATGGGGAGATTCTAAGACTTCTACGTTGGTGTTTGAAGACCATTGCAGATTCATCAGCACAGAAGTATGGAACTGGGCAGTCGGCCCATCTTACATTTCTTCGAGAAATTTCTTTTGTATCTGACCGGAAGAGTGAGATGGTAAGAGAATTGAACCTTCCAAATTTGAGATTTCTCTTTTCTTTGCTTGTAGCTGCTGCGTATATGCTTTCAAATTGCTCATAAGTTGGAGACAGTCTATCATGTCTATCATGTTTACACTATTTTCAAAATTGGGTGACTGGGCATCTTGGTGTACACAGGTAGAGCTGTTTTTAGTAGATTGAAACCTTGCAAATGTTAGTATTCAATTTCTTCTAAGATGTTTTAGTCTTAAGCCCTTCAAGTAATAACAAAATGAAAATTAGAGAATTAATGATAGTTAAAGATGCTGAATTCTCACTGTTGGATTGTGACCTTTTAATTCTCTTAACACTGGATCAAGCATTCACAAGTCCTATTCATTAACTCGGATCCACAATATGCTTATTTTGGAGATTGGAAAACCTTTACTAATCTAGTCTAATTTACATGGGAGCACATGTTTTATCTTCTTCCATAGTTTAAATAGTCCTCTAATAGTGAGAACACATACAGTGTTTACGTGTGCCTTTTCTTGAGTTGTTTTTTATTCAAAAAAAATTCCTTGCTTCTGAGTTGGTGCTTAAAGGAAAGCAAAGGAATAAGAAAATCATATTATGACATCTTTAAGAGCGCTATCTAATACATTTAACGAGGTGTTTTTCTTTTTTCTAGGGTAAAGATGGCAAGAACTCTGTAAAGCTTATGACTCTTCATGCTGCCAAGGGATTGGAGTTTGACTGTGTGTTCATCACTGGTTTGCAAGAGGATTTGCTTCCATTGTCTGGTCAGAATGTGAGCGAAGAGCGACGCCTTTTCTATGTAGGAGTGACAAGGGCAATGCAGCGTCTGTAAGTCATGTGGAAGTTTTAAACTTGTTTTGTGATTGAATTCATTTAAATTTTATTTCCTCTATTTTCTAATGGCAATAAAATGGTACAGGTATATAACATTTTCGGCAACAAACATCATAGAAGGAGAGGAAATTGAAGTAGAACCATCAAGGTTTCTCAATGACATAGTTAATTGTGAGATTAAGCATATTACGAAGGAGAGAAACTTGAGGCCAAGCCATCAAGATTTCACAAGGACATATTTAATTCCATGATAAAACATATTTAATTAGAGTGTTGTACTTTGCATCTATTTAGGTTCCTTGTGTCAAAGTGAACATGAGATTAAAAAATTGCCCTCTTTATGTGAAATCAAAATATTGGTAAGAAATTTCCCTTGTAACAGATTGTGTTAGTGTTGATGTGCAGAGATGAATTAATTGAAGCTTCAGTTTTGTAGACAACTCCAATGCTTGTTTTGTAGTGTTTTTGTAAATATAAACATCAAAGGATACCGATATTGCAATGCAAGTTCCTCTTGGCTTGCTTATATCAGGGCTTGGAGATTGAAGAGTAATAAGCAGAGACTGCACAGAATCAACACATCCATATTGTGTTTGGCCTATAATCAAATTTATCCATTATCACCAAATTCTTAGTTGCTAATATCTAGTGACAATTAATTGCTTATATAAAGTACCTAATAATGAGTTAAAGGGAGAAATGAAGCTAATATGGCATGCCCCAACAGATGGTCAACCTAATAGCTTGATAGAGAAGAAAAGAGTGCAGTGGTGTACATTGATCATATTTCATGTGTGGCAAGTATCAAATACATATGCACAAAAAAACAAGCTTCCTTTAGGTAGAAATTATCCATAGAATATTTGAAATTCTACATTTTGGGTTGGATATTTTATTTCGTCCCCAAAAGTTGGCCTTCTAGTCTACAAATTTCGTAGTCATATGGCTTAGAACCTTGCACATTGAGGTGAGTACCAAACATCTATGTTTTTGTTGCAAACATAATTCCTTTTCATGCGACATATCTTAACAATGTTGAAATTGGCAGCTTCAGTCGGAATTTTCATTAGCAAATTAATGGAGACAATTCATATTTTGACTTGGACCAATTCGGCCTCACATGTGTGAAAAGCCACCTCATGGAACACATAAATAGGGGCGTTGTTGGAGTTCATTTGACACATCTCTCATTCATCTGAAATTTTGAGGCTAATCCACACATGTGGAGTAAAAGGAGGATTTCTGACCAGCGTTGACCAGCTTCTTCTTTTGGCCTGCTTTGACTTGCGTTGACTGAGGCTTTTTTGGATCTCTTTGACCAAGGGTTTTGATTGTGGTTGGAGGCTGAACATTGCAGAGAATTTGACTTTGTTTGCCTGCACTTTTCATCTCTATTTTGGGCATGTTGACTGAGGTTGACCACATATCAACTCTCTCTCCTTTGATCAAAATTTGCAAGGACACGTTTACCATCTATGACTAGAATATTCTACTGCATTGACTGAAACTTTCACTCTGCGTTGATTGAAGTTCAGTTTGTCTTCCTGGGCATTAACTGCAGGCCTTGACTGAGCAATTTGACCAAAAGTTGCAGGGACAATTTGACTAAGGTTGACCGAATTTTCGCCCTCCTATTTCATAGCTTCCGCAAGTCAAAATTTGGCCCTTTTTTGCAGAATGTAATCTTTGACCAGTGTTGATTGTTCTCTCTTTTGACTAGATTTGACTTGGTTGACTTGGGAAAGTCAAAGATTGGCCTTGGCTATGTATGGATCTACAAATTGGATTATGTATCTCAGTTGAACAATGATTGAATATCTAAGAAGAAAATGAATTGATTTGGGTTTTCCCCCTTGTGTGGATTTGCCATGGTCTTTGACAAAAATTTTGTATCATTGTGCTTGGTTATCTTCTATTGTGCATTATTATTTACTATTCTATCTATAATTGCTTACTTGTTACTGAGGTGAATGAAATTGAATGCTATGTTTTAACTAATTATTGCAACATAGAACTTGAGAAAAATTAACATGGTATCAGAGTTGAGGTGAAGATCAGCCATTGGAGAATAGAGAATACACCCCATGAGACACTTCTCTTGTTGATTGGTGATCAACTCTCTGGGACAAGATGACTTACTCCTACTTCAAGATTGAAGAGAAGTTGAATGATGTCTACAACTTTGCAGCATGGAGGGCTAGATTGGATCTTACCCTTGAAGAGAATGATGTGATGGAGAATGTCGAGGGCAAGGTAGTTGAGATCAAGGCTAAGAAGATAATCATTGATTCTCTCAGAGATCATCTCATCAATTATGTGTCCAAGCTGAAGAAGTCAAAGATGTATGACATTGATTAGGATGTATGAGGTCTATTATCGCTTGTCGCCTACACCTACCTACTAGTTAGTGGGAAAAGTCGTCAACCCACCAAGTGTGGTTGGTGGCAAGGAAATCAAAGAAGGGGTTGTCACCTACTCCCGACTCTCTCCGTTTAAGCTATCTCATAAGTTAGCTATGGGGGGTGGCTCCTAATAGAAAGACTAAGTTAAAGATTTTGAGTTTTTAGAAGAATTGTTAAAGTGAAATTAGATTACTTTTATAGATTTATGAGCATTTTATAAACAGCTTTGCAATAATAATATCAAATCATTCAACCAGTGCCTTTAAATAAAGTGCTTAAGAATAATGCTCAAGAGATGAGAACACAATAATCCTGAAATGGAAACAAAAGATGTTAGCACAAGATATTTGCAAGATAAAATGATTAAAGGATAACCAAATCTCAATATTTAAACATATCTTGTCATAGTTTGAAACAACCAAAAAAATTAGATGTTGAAGATGAAATTAAACTTTGCGAAATTAGAAAGTGAGCATCACAATACTTGCATGAGATTAACAACCATAAAAAGTGAAATGTGATAAAAGGTGCTCTTGGTTCATTTTAGTTAAACTTTCTCTACAACGAATATTTCAATTCAACTCTTAAATCCTCAGACTTCACATTTGCCCAAATTATGTGGATCTCACAGTGAGGATTCAATAGGGGAGTAGAGGGTCCCTAGAGGTCTATACAACCAACTTATGTTGGAGGTAAGTTTTAATGAGTTGCTTGTGTGAAATGAATGTTGATAAATCTCATTTAAATGATACATCTAATTTTTTCACAAGAGATGAGGTGGTGTTTACTTGCAATAATAAAACAAACTTTGAGAAACAAAGAAACTTATGTGTTGTAACATTTTAATAGCAAGTGGAATGAAATAAGTTCTTATAAAAAGTGTTTTAATGGTTTCTCAACATGCATGAAGCATAATCATTAAATCGAATGGAATTTTGTCAAACATGCAAATTGCTTACACATAAAAAAGAGATTTTGTTCAAGTTTGTAGCATTGGGGTTCATGCATGTAATTTTAATTTAACTGAAATTTAGTTAGATGGATGTAGAGTGCACTAATTGTTAACTCATTAGTATGCATAAAACGAAAATCAGAAAATGAATTAATTCACCATTCATTCATCTTCAACCAAGGAAGGGGTATACCATGGGAAAAATATCCCAAGCTCCCCCAAGCAAAAAAAATATTTTATTATTGATTACAAGTGAAGAAAACAACTTTTAATAGGGTTGTTCAAAAGGAAATCCTTCTATGAATAAAGAGTTTGGAAAAAGACTTAATCTCCTCCTCAAAAATTGACAAAACAACTTATGGAAAAAAAACCTTCAAAATATGAATTTCTCCAGGCTCCAAGGCCCACGGCAAAGATCGAGTTTGATGTTGTCTCAAAGGTGCTTATGGCATCCCTAAAATCAAATTTTGAAGTAATGGAAGCCTTCGCATGTTAGGAGGATCAATTCTCTTGTCTTTTCCTCAAGCTCCTTGCTTTTCACGCTCAAGCTTGCGGGCTGTGAAAGAAAAAAAATAAAATGTTAGGCTGAAATAAAGAGGATTTAAAATACAAATTAATGTACAAAGACACTAGCCCAAGGAATGGGAGCGAAACCCCATTCTTGCTTAGTTTAAAGAAACGCTCTTGAAGTAGCAAATATGATTTTAAGACGCTCTACAAATAGAAATTTTTAGATTTTAAAAGTGGAAATAGATGATAAAGTAGCTAAAAAACGAGAAACTCTTTCTTTGTCTTCCTTTGATGCGAAACTTGGGGTTGAAAGTAGCTGAGTCTTGGATCACTTTGAATCTAGGATCGAGTTGATCTATTTGAGACTTCTCCCACGCCTAAATGGATTTTCTGCACACAATACGAATATATCTTCCCTACACACTTAAACAAATATCAGTCTGCAAAAGGATTAGAGCATCATAATGAAATAGATAAACCAAACATTCCTCTGAAAATGACTTGGCAAGTTAATTCCTAGAATAATACTCTAAATCAATGATGCATGCAAGATAGCTTGCATGCATCTATCCAAGCAAGATGGAAAATTTAAACTAATATTGATCAAACATATAAATGAATTCAAATGCAATAGCAATAGTATGGAAATAAATCACCTCATAATGCCAAGAGAACATCTGCTAAATAGCCCCAAAGTTTTGATTTTATTGATATACAAAAATGACAGAGTTTCCTCAAATCCAATAGCTCATAACATGATACAATATGAGAGCCCATGGCTCCATGTTATAGAAGGTTGGGAACAAATCCCAATGAAAAACCAAATGCCAAGTGGTGAGAGGGAGGAGATCACAAGGCAAATTCGAATTTGATACGTGTGGAGTTCCATTGCCAAATGTAAAAATCGGATTATGGCAAGTGGACATCATTTTATTCTTTTCTTATGTGCCAAATTTGAATTTTATGGTGGAATGACATGTGTATATGAGTGGTAACCCATGTGGGGGCAATTTCCCACAAAAATATCTACCAAGTATTCTCCCAAATCCTCTCAAATGTGCATTAACTTCACAAATTCGAATTTCCAAGTAAGCAGCTCATTTAATACCAGAAATTCGGTTTTATTGAGCACATGTCATTTCCTTGATTTTAGGAGTTCACATCACCTTGTGACTTCACTTTAATTCCTCCATAATTTTCCACCTCATTTAGCATATGTTGATATTTATTTTTCTTCATTTATTTAATTTCAACCTAATTAAATGCCACAATTTCCACTAAACTTAGGAAATGTGGGTTTTGAGAGTTTAGAACTCATTATTAACCCCTCAAAGTGTGTCATAGTAGAAAGTTGAGGGTGAGAGATGTAATTTTGATTACTCATACCCCATACAACTTCTATAGACAACACTCATTACAATCCAATTACAAATTTAATTGCAGTTTTTGACCTGCGGGAAATCTAAAAAATTAAAAAATAACTACCTATACCTAACCAAATTCCACGAAATTTTTTGTTTGATCTAGTATGGTAATATACATTGAGTCTAGACTCTAAGATGCATCAGAGGCTCAACCTTCAAGCCATCACCTCGGCTTTGGAGTAATGCAATGAGTGAAAAAACCCAGAAAATTATTCGCCGCTAAAAAAAAGGAATAATTAACCAAGTAAAAAAAACACTCCAAGATGTACTGGCTTGTTGATCGAGTCCCAACATGTTAGGCCTGTTACAGACTCAATACCGACTCAAATTCACTATTACTAGCATCACGTATTACAGTTCCCCATAGGGCATGGAATCTGTACATAAGAGAAAAATGATGAGAAAATAGAAGTAGAGTGAAAAAACTCTGTTGAACTGATGATATATGATGGTACAAATGTCTTTTGGTTGATCATTGGGCATGGAGTCTCTTCATTATCATCAGGTGCCACTCCAGTGGTCAACATTTGGCTCCATATGGGGATGCATGCTAGATATGAAGTGATAGTGTGCAAGAACCTAGAATTTGCATCCACCAATGAAAGGTAGTATCCATTCAAAATATCATCAAATAAAATCAAGTATAGAAATGGAAATTTTATTCTAAGACTAAGAAACCAAATTTGTTGGTCTAGGACATCGTGTCCCGAATCCAACGAATTGGACACGATTCCGCCGAATTCGTGTCCAGTGGATCGTGTCTGATCGTGTCCGTACAGGACATGTCATGCCTCAATCGTGTCCTGTACGGAGACGATCGATTCTCAATCCGGCAGACAGGACTGACAGAGAAAAACCCTCCACAACTTTTAAAAAGGTCATTTGGCCTCTCATTTCTCACTTTGTGCATGCTTGAGGCAGCTCTACTCGGCCATAAACAAGGAACAAAAATGCTCTAGATGCATTAACAAATCTACAACAAAAAAATTTCAAACTTGCATCAGTGAAATGTGTGACCTAAAAACAAAGGCACAGCCTATACAACACCTCAATCACACTTGGGGTATGTCACTTTGAGAATCTGCACCTGCAAAAGTACATTTAGTTGTCTCTATTTTCAATGAGAAAAATAGGCCCTTTGAATAGAGTATTATTAGTCTTTTAAACATAAATAGAGGTTGGAGTTACTAGAATACCAATTATACGTCATTAAGCAGAAGAAAAGTCTTCATTGTATTCGGGATACGTGGCCCCATGTGTATCAATGTATCATGTATCTTAAATCTTTGTAAAACTTATATCTAGATGAAGATATATGTTTGAATCAATGAATTTGTATGAATTTGTCTAAGAAATATCTAATTTTTAATATATATATATATATATATATATATATATAATGTGTCCTATTCCGCGGGGGTCACTGTGTCCTGAATCCGACACTCGAATTCGCATATCCATCATGTCTCGTGTCCCCGTGTCAAGTGACTTAGTTCTAAGAGCATAATTAATTCATGAAATAAATCTACTTAAACAAAATTGGTAAGAGATAAGGTTAGAAATATGATACAAAAAGAGGTTATTAAAGGTTTAAGTATTGGAAAAGTGGAAAAAGAGATAAATCATTATATTCTAAAGATTTTATTTAAATAATGAATATATACATATATAAAAGAATTTGAGTGTCTTTTAAAAAAAGAATATTAGTGAAAGATTTATTACCAAAGATTGAAGGAATATTAGTGAAGGATTCATTACCAAAGATTGAAAGAGTAATAAAATTTTGAAGGTTATAGCCATTATTTAAAATATAAAAATGAAAAAAAAAAGTGAGATACATTATTAAAAAAAAAAAAAAAGATGATTCCCACAAAGAACCATGGTTTCTTTGCAATATGTCCTTTTTGTTCAGAAAGATATCCTAATTGTCAAGGATCATTCAAAAATCAAAACGTTGTTTGCGCAAAATGTTACAAAGCTTTTACGTTAGTTGAATTTCTAAGTGATACAGAAAAACAAACATTAGCAAGACGGATGAAAGAATTAATGGCAACAGTTGGGAAACAAAATACAAATTTTAATAAGGAAATGAAGAAGACAGAATCCAAATTACAAGATAAATAACCCTCATCACCCCTACAAAAAGATGCAACCCCATGTATCGAGAAATTGCAGTTGAAAGATTAAAAGAAAGACATAATAGTCGAATTTTGGCAAAACAAGAAAGTGTTACAACAAGAATATGAAGATCTTGCAGATATACATTACAAACAAGTACTAGGAAAGGACAAAGAAATTTCTCACCTCAAGGACTATGTTGAAAAATTAATTGGACAAGTCAAGAAGACTAAGGTCATAAAGAAGGAACTCAAGAAACACTTATCAGAACAAGAAGAGGAAAATTTACATCTAAAGAACCTTAATAAAATTTTATTAGAACAAATCAAAAGTTTAAAAGATGAAGAGAAGAATACTAAGGATAAAGTCAACAATTCAGAAAAAACGAAAAGCTTTTACGTTTAAGGAATCATAATCAAACCTTGTTACGCAAATAAAAAAGCTCAAAAGTGACAAGAAGCTTCTTAATGTCGAATTAGAAAAACTTACGCAAGAAGAAGTATCAAAGTCTTTAGTCCATGTTGAAAAAAAAAATCCAAACCCCAATCTAGTCAATATCCCAACTCAAGGAAAGGACAAACTAGATGAAGTAAATATTTACTCATAAGTTGCAATTCAAACAACAAAAGATTCATGTGAAGATCCAAAAGTTAACCTTTCAGCATCCATAGATAAAGGAAATCAGGTACTTCAAATAAATCAATGAGGTGACATAAACAAGATAAGGGAAAATCAAACTGAAAAATTTCCCTATCGACATCCAAATCACGGGAGCAGACAACTCGGCCAAGCTATGTATTCAGAACAGAAACAAGCTGATATTCCGAAGAATAATAATGTCGGTGCAATCCACTCATGTGATAACAAGTCGTCACAAGTTTCCAGTCATCGTAAGATACACAGAAGATTGATTTAGGATGGTCCGATCCATTCTTAGTGCGGCAATTTTGTTTGTCACTTAGAGGATCATATTGGCTTGTATCGACAAGGATGACTACTCCGAGACGACAAGACATGCGTAACAGAAAAAGAAATCAATCATTTTCATCAACAAGCTTTGAGGACAAATATTTTTTGAGGAAGAAGGCAATGTAATGAATAAAATAATATAAATAATGATTAATTAGTTAATTAGTAATTAGGTTGAAAGAGCATGTTTGATGAGACATGACATTTCATAGAGAGGCTCCTGTCTAGGTATATAAACAGACCTCATTTGTAACATTCATAATCAATCATTCATCATACATTTTATATAATAATATTTGTATCATCATGGATATTTGTATATTCCATTACTTCTGGAGTATTTAACTTGAGAAGGAACTTTGTTCGCTTCAATCAAATCATTCAACCAGTGCCTTTAAATAAAGTGCTCAAGAATAATGCTCAAAAGATGAGAATACAATAATCCTGAAATGGAAACAAAAGATGTCAGCACAAGATATTTGCAGGATAATATGATTAAAGAATAACCAAATCTCAACATTTAAACATATCTTGTCATAGTTCGAAACAACCAAAAAAATTAGATGTTGAAGATGAAATTAAACTTTGCGAAATTAGAAAGTGAGCATCACACTACTTGCATGAGATTAACAATCATAAGAAGGGAAATGTGATGAAGAGTGCTCTTGGTTCATTTTAGTTAAACTTTCTCTACAACAAATATTTCAATTCAACTCTTCAATCCTCAGGCCTCACCCTTGCCCAAATTATGTGGATCTCACAGTGAGGAGTCAATAGGGTAGTCAAGGGTCCCTAGAGGTCTATAAAACCAACTTATGTTAGAAGTAAATTTTATTGAGTTGCTTGTGTGAAATGAATGTTGATAAATCTCATTTAAATGTTACATGCAAATTTTCCACAAGAGATGAGATGTTTCTTACTTGCAATAATAAAACAAACTTTGAGAGAAACAAATAAACTTATATGTATTGTATCATTTTAATGGCAAGTGGAATGAAATAAGTTATTATAAACATGGTGTTTCAATGGTTCCTCAACATGCATGAAGCATAATCATTAAATCAAATAGAATTTTTCCAAACATGTGAATTGCTTACACATAAAAAAGAGATTTTTCTCAAGTTTGTAGCATTGGGGTTCATGCATGTAATTTTAATATAACCGAAATTTAGTTAGATGGATGTAAAGTGCATTAGTTGTTAACTCATTAGCATGCATAAAACGAAAATCAGAAAATGAATCAATCCACTAAGAAATTTCTTCATCTTCAACCAAGGAAGGGGGATACCATGGGAAAACTATTTCAAACTCCTTCAAGCAAAAAAATTTATTTTAATATTGATTACAAGTGAAGAAAATAACCTTTAAGAGAGTTGCCTAAAAAGAGATCCTTCTATGAATAAAGTGCTTGGAAAAAGGTTTAATCTCCTCAAAAATTGACAACACAACTTATGGAGAAAAACCTTCAAAATTTGAATTTCTCAAGGCTCCAAGGCCCATGACAAAGATCGAGTTTGTTATTGTCCCAAAGGTGCTTACAACATCCCTAAAATCAGATTTTGAATTAATGGAAGCCTTCGCATGTAAGGAGGATCACTTGTCTCTTGTCGTCTTTTCCCCAAGCTCCTCGTTTTTCACGCTCAAGCTTGCGGACTACGAAAGAAAATCAAATGTTAGGTTAAAATAAAGAGGATTTAAAATACAAATTAATGTAAAAAGGCACTAGCCCAAGGAATGAGAGCAAACCCCCATTCTTGCCTAGTTTGAAAAAGCGCTCTTGAAATAGAAAATATGAATTTAAGACACTCTACAAATGAAAATTTTTAGATTTTAAAAGTGGAAATAGATGATCAAATGACTAGAGAACGAGAAACTTTATCTTTGTCTTCCATTGATGCAAAACTTGGGGTTGAAAGTAGTTGAGTCTTGGATCGCTTTGAATCTAGGAGTGAGTTGATCTATTTGAGACTTCTCCCACGCCCAGATGGATTTCTTGCACACAATACAAATAGATCTTTCCTACACACTTAAATAAATATCAGTCTGCAAAAGGATTAGAGCATCATAATGAAATAGATAAACCAAACATTCCTTCGAAAATTACTTGGCAAGCTAATTCCTAGAATAATACTCTAAATCAATGATGCATGCAAGATAGTTTGCACGCATCAATCCAAACAAGATGGAAAATATAAACTAATATTGATCAAGCATATAAATGAATTCAAATACAATAGAAATAGTATGGAAATAAATTGCCTCATAATGCCAAGAGAACATTCGCTAAATAGCCCCAAAGTCTTGTTTTTAGTGATATACAAAAATGGCAGAGTTTCATCAAGCCCAATAGCTCATAACATGATACAATATGAGAGCCCATGGCTCCATTATATAGAAATTTGAGAGCAAATCCCAATGAAGAACCAAATTCCAAGTGGTGAGAGGGAAGAGATCACAAGACAAATTCGAATTTGATATGTGAAGCTCCATTGCCAAGTGTAAAAATCAGATTCTGGCAAGTGGACATCATTTTCTTCTTCCCTTATGTGCCAAATTCGAATTTTATGGTGGAAAGACATGTGTATGTGGATGGTAACCCATGTGGGGACAATTTCCCACAAAAATATCCACCAAATATTCTCCCAAATGTGTATTAACTTCACAAATTCCAATTTCCAAGTAAGCAGCTCTCATTTAATGCCAGAAATTTGGTTTTATTGAGCACACGTCATTTCCTTGATTTTAGGAGTCCACATCACCTTGTGACTTCACTTTAACTCCTCCATAATTTTCCACCTCATTTAGCATGTGTGGATATTTATTTTTTTCCATTTATTTAATTTCTGTCTAATTAAATGCCACAATTTCCACTAAATTTAGGAAATGTGGTTTTGAGGGTCCAGAACTCATTATTAACCCCTCAAAGTGGGTCATAGTAGAAATTTGAGGGTGAGAGGTGTAATTTTGATTACTCATACCCTATACAACTTCTCTAGACAACACTTATTACAATCCAATTACAAATTTAATTGCATTTTTTGGCCTGCGGGAAATCTAAAAAATTAAAAAATCATTACCTAGACCTAACCAAATTCCACGAATTTTTTTTTTTGATCGAGTATGGTAATATGCATTGACTCTAGACTCTAAGATGTGTCAAGGGCTCAACCTTCAAGCCATCACCCCGGCTCTGGGGTAATGCAATGAGTGAAAAAACCTAGAAAATTATTCGCTGCTAAAAAAAATGAATAATTAACCAAGTAAAAAAACACTCCAACGTGTACTCGCTTGTTGATCGAATGCCAACATCTTAAGCCTGTTATAGACTCAATATTGACTCAAATTCATCATTACTAGCATCACTTATTACAATTCCCCGTAGGGTGTGGAATTTGTGCATCAAAGAAAAATGATGAGAAAATAGAAGTAGAGTTAAAAAAAACTTTGTTGAACTGATAATATCTAATGGTACAAATGTCTTCTGGTTCATCCTTGGGCATGGAGTCTCTTCATTATCATCAGGTGCCACTCTAGTGGTCAACAAGGTCAACAATCTCAGCTACACCATTTCCTTGAAGAGACAACTTTGTGATATCAAGATGTCCAAGTAATAATCTATAACAAGATACTTCATGAGAATCTCTCAAATAAGGGATCGTTGTTGAGATTGGTAGCTTGGGATAAGAACCCAAAAAAGGGTCTTGTGGGCTAAGAACCCAAGCTTGTGGGTGTGAAACCAAGAAGACTTTTGATAATTTAACACTTGGAGATGGAAGAGCACCCTTAGAGGAGCAAGTCGTTGCTTGAAGCACCGAGAGAGCCCTTTTCAAAGTTGAGATATGAATTTATATGTGTTTTGTGTGGGTTTGCAAAGGTTTCATGTAGGCTCAACATGAAATAATCCCCCAAGGGGTAGTTGTTGTACACCCTATAGAATCATATAAAAAGGTGAGAGGAGAGACCTCATTTCACACATCCAAAGTGCAACGAATCATAGGGAGACGCCTCTGTGATAGTCACAGCTCTAGGATGCCAAGTGAAGGAGGGATAATGGATAGTTTTTGGGTCTATTTTATCATGACAACAAGACGAGTTCTTGGAGAAGGCATCCGGCTAGAGAAGTGTTAGAAAATCAGAAAGGCAGAAAGATTTCTTATCTTGATAATTACTTGTAATTTCTTAGCAATCTTATTAACTTCTTGTGTCTTCTTTTGTCTTCTTATCATCCAGCAACTACCAAACCATAAGTGCATGAATATCAAAACAGCAAGGGCATAAGATATAGGCTCTTAGCTTGGGAAAAACCCTTCTCCTAGGGGAAAACCCAAAAATTATCTTCTCTTCCTTTAGAACCAAATCAAATGAGACAACCAAGACCCTTGACCAAGACAAAGACCTCCTCCAATACACCAATTCAGCCTCCCAAGATAGTCCTTCCAATCAACTTACTCAATACTACATCAATACTATAACAACCAAAATTTCAGCCCAGCTGCATTAGAATTTTGGCCTTATTGCAAACCTACAATTTTGACCCCTTCCTACAACCTAGAAACTCGCACGTGTGACAGAAAAAAGAGATAATTCCGGCTTCTATTCGCTAGACAAGTGTCTCCTTCACTATGATTCTCCTTTTGTGATGATGTAAATGTGAAAATTTCAATCCATAAAATCTTTCTGCAGTGATAGATTTATTTCTTCTACTTATTATTTCAATAAGTTATTTAAAAATTCTTCCAGCAAATTTCTTAATAAATACTACTGCAGCATTCACTTATGTATATGCAAAGAAAGGAATAGTAAGAAATACAAGCATAATAAACAATCACATTTATACACTTATTTTTGGACAATTGTCCCCGGAAAAACCCAAGGCAGGAAAATTGGTGCAGCAGATGAGGGTTTATATTATTATTCTTCAGCAATGAATTCTTTACAAGAAATATACTGACACATTTATTTAGAAAACACCTAAGATAGATTCTTCGGTTCCTTCTAGAGAATTCTTGACACCTGGAAGACCCACTACCTCCCTCTGCGTCACTATTCTTGCTTCTTTGCGCAGTCGCTACGCTGGACTGCGTCACTCTGTGTGGTCACACTGCGTTGCCTTTCTGTGGCCCTCTGTGTCTCTCTCTCTTCCTTCTCTGTCACTATTGACTCCTCTCCTTCTTCTGCCTCTACAACTCTGCCCTGCAACTCTCCCTCTGAAATTGAATTCTATTCCTTCATAATCAACTTCCTTCGGGTTACTTAGTGTATGTCCGGTTTGCTTTCTAGATGACCCTAAAGCCTTATTTTATAATCTTCTCATTCACGAATCAAAGGCCCAGATTAGAATTCTAATCAATGGGCAAGATTAAAACTTGACTTGATCTTCATTCTCTAGAAGATTCACACTCTATTTTATTAATACCCATTAATTATTTAATTTCCCTAAGTTTAGACTTTAGGGTCTACATTAAAATAATTAATTATTTTAATAAAACACAAATCAAGTGGAATTTCCAGAAACGGTTTCTGGGTTGATGTCCATGCCTCCTTACAAATTTTAAGACTATGAACACTTTCTGATGCTACAAAAATCAACACTCCTTAGCGAAGAAAATGTTCTAGCAAAATGCTTGTTGCATGATGCTCTGTCTTGAAGCATCCTCTGCGTTGTTGATGCTTGGTTGTTGCCACTCACCTGCTACATTGTTGCCTTCTGTACTGCTGCCCATGACCCTATCAATGTCATTGCCTCATCTGTACTACAGTTCCCTATGAATCCTGAACCTATCCATCCCTGCTATTGAAATGGATTCTTGATCATCCCCATCTTTTCTCTGAAACAGACAAACTTGTTCTTTCCCAGAGCTTTCGTGAGGATATCTGCCACGTGTTCTCCTGTAGGAGTGTATTCCAATTGTACAACTCCCCTTTGGACACAGTCTCTAATGAAATAACACATGATGTCAATGTGCTTTGACCGATCATGAAACATGGGATTCTCAAAGAGCTTGATGCAACTTTGATTATCACAAAGAATGTTGGTCGCCTCCATCTTCTCCTTGAGTAAGTTCACAAGAAATTTCCGAAGCCATATAGGCTCACACGAAGCCGTGCTATCTGCCATATATTCAGCTTCTGTGGAGCTCAAGGCCACGGATTTCTGCTTCCTGCTGCAGCAGGAGGTCATCCCCGATCCAACACTAAAACAGTACCCACTGATACTTTTCCGATCTACTGGGCCACTAGCCCAATCTGCGTCAGTGAACCCACTCAACCTGATGTCATTGCCTCTAGTGTATTTCAATCCAAGGTTGATTATTCCTTCTAATTATCTGAGAACTGTGAAATTTTCAAGTTGAAATACTACTGCGGTGATTGATTTATTTTTCCTACTTATTTATGATAAGTTATTTATAGATACTTCCAGTAAATTCTGAAATAAACACAACTGCAGTATTTACTTAATCATAAGCAGAAAATCAAATAGAATGCATATAACGCAATAGAAACAATCACATAAACACAGTTATTTTTGGACAATTGTCCCTTGAAACACCCAATGTGGGAAAACCGATGCAGCAGATGAGGATTTGTATTATTCTTCAGCAGTGGAAATCATTTACAAAAATTTGACAAGTAGATGTGTAGAATACACCTGAGATAATTTTTCTAAGCCCTTCAGAAGAATTTATGACACACGGGACGCACCCTTTCTCCCTTTGCATCACTCTGTGTGGTCTTCTACACAGTCATTGCGCTGGACTACATCACTCTGCGTGGTCTTTTGCGCAGTCACTGCGCTAGACTACATCACTCTGCATGGAGGTCTAGTGCTGCTGCTCAACGTTGTCCCCTCTGCGTCCTCCTCCTGCCTTCTTCTTCCTTTGTTGACTTCCCGTTCTTCCTTCTGCCTCTGAAACTTCGCCTCTACCACCTCTCCCTCTGAGATCGAATTCTATTCCTTCAGAATCGATTTCCTTCGGGTACTGAGTGTGTGCTCGACTTGCTTTCCAAATGATCGTCAAGGCTTCTCTTATAATCTTCTCGTTGATGAATCAATGACCCAGATTAGATCTCTAATCAATGGTTGAGATTATAACATGACTTGATCTTCGTTTTCTAGAAGATTCACACTTTTCTTTATTAATACCCTTTAATTATTTAATTTCCCTAAGTTTAGACTTAGGGATCACTTTAAAATAATTAATTATTTTAATAAAGCATGAACCGAGTGGAATTTCCACAAACGATCTCTGGGTTCTCTAGAATACTGATGTCCAAGCTTCCTCCCAAAATATGAGACTTGCAACACTTTCTAATGCTACAAAATCAACACTCCCTCTTAGCGAGGAAAGTGTTCAGGCAAAATACCAACTGCATCTGCTCTGACCTGAAGCATCCACTGTGTTGTTGATGTCTTGGTTGTTGCCCCTCATCTCTGCACTGCTGCCCTCTGTATTGATTCCTGTGACACCATCTCTACCACTTCCTCATCCGTACTGTAGCTCCCTCTGAATCTCAAGTGCACCCATCCCTCTAATGGAATGAGTTCTTGACCATCCCCATCTTTTCCCTAAAGTAAGTAAACTTAATCTTACCCAGAGCTTTCATGAGGATATCTACCACCTCTTCTCCTATAGGAATGTACTTCAATTTTACAATTCCCCGTCATAGTCTCTGATGAAGTGGCACCTAATGTCAAAGTGTTTCAACCGATCATGAAACACAAGATTTTCAGAGAACTTGATGTAACTTTGATTATCACACAAAATTTTGGTCGGTTCCATCCTCTTCTTGAGCAAGTTCATGAGAAACTTATTGATCTAGGTGGATATTGGTGACCACCCGCCTATTCCACTTGGGCCCCCACCATTGTCTCTTTCATTTTTTCAGTTTTGGCATAAATTACTATTTTTAGCAGTTTTTCGGGTCCTGAACTTCCGGAGCTGTTTTGAGGCCCTAAACGACGTTTTTTGGGCATCGCACCTTCTAGCAAATATCATTTCGTTTCAAAATGATATTCATGGTGAAAGTTTTAGTCCTCGGATAGAGCTTTCTAATGATGTATCATGTGCGTCAAATGGAGATAGTATGCCAAAGTTACGTCCCTGGGAAGTTGAAACACCAATTTACCCAAACGGGGCCCATAGTTTTGGCGCTTCATCTCCTAGGGTTAGGTTTTTGGATGTTTAGGGTTCCCCATTGTTTCTCAATAATAAATAGGCCCTCGAGCCTCATTGTAACTCAGTTCAGAGGCCTGTAGCCGCCACATCTCTTCTCAGAGATAGCTACCAGCGCCCTAGCTAGTTTTATTTCCATTCTGTCTGTAAGCAAATTTCAGTTCTTTGATATTAATGAAATGAAGTGCTATTTCCGCTGCATCTCTGTATTTATGGTTATGTGTTTATTCTGTTGCGTTCCTGCATAAATCCGGATCAGTGGTATCAGAGCGGTCTGCTTTTTCTCGATCCTTCTTTGCATGTCCCCAACGAGGTCGGGGTATAAGGAGCTAAGGCTTGATCTGGTGGAACCTTTGCAAGATCAGCCTCGCAAACCTCGACGGACACCCATGGGGGACGAAAAGAAAGATGAGGGAGCAGGAGATCCTATCAAAATATTGCTCGAGGAGGCCCTCGAAAAACAAAGGAACGCGATGATGGATAACTTTGCTCAGATCCTTCAACGGTTGCCCACCGGCGGTGCATCTGCATCCAGCAGCCACTCTGGAGGTGCGACTCCTTTTAAGGTACAAGTAAATTTTGACATTCCCATTTTTGAGGGTCAAATAGACGCAGATGCCGTAGATAGATGGTTGAATCTGTTAGAAGGATATTTCTCTATTCATGACTTTTCAGACCGGGAGAAGATTATTTTTGCACTCCTCAAAGCTACCCCCCATGTTAAGGACTGGTGGGAAACCTACTGTGAGAACAAGGACCAGACATAACCCTCTCTGTTCTCGACCGTACCAACTTGGAATTCTTTCCGAGACGCTGTCAAGGAACAGTACTATCCCGTGGGGAGCTATGAGGACAAGTACATACAATGGACCACGCTGCGACAACAAAGGGATCAAGATGTGCATGAGCTGACGAATCTGTTCCATACCCTGCGCACAAAGCTGGGTATCAAAGATTCAGAGAAACATCTGGTGCTAAAGTATCGCAGCTGTCTGCACAGATACATTCAGGAGGAAATGGAGTTCCTCGACATCTCCTCGCTTGGTACGGCATACCGGTATGTTGCCAAGATTGAGCAGAAATTCAAGCAGAAGAAGCGAGACTTTGGATCTGCGAATCAAAAGCAAGGGAAAGGTGCTTCCAAACCGCAGAACAAAGGACAGAGCCAAGGCATGGCGGCTAAAGACAACTCATCAAAGCCACAAGAAAAGAACAGCATCGCAAAGCCAAAGAAGGACACGGGAAAGTGGTGAGTTCCATAAGAGCTCCACTCACAACACAAGTGAGTGTCGGGCCAAGCAGTCGCTAGTGGCCGAGATGAGGGCTTCTGAGTCAGATGCATGCTCTGACTCCGAATCAGAACCTGAAAAGGCGAATGAAAAAGGGAAACAGATTATTGATGCGGAGCCCAACGCCACTGTTGCCACTGCAAAGATCCCAAAGGAGGAACCGGAAGATCCAGAGGAGGAGGAACGCCTCTTCCACTCCCAGATGTGGGTAAAGGGCTCCCCGGTACAGTTCATTGTCGACAATGGGAGCCAAAAGAACCTCATTTCAGCAGACGCCGTGAAGCGGTTGGGCTTGCTGACCACAACTCACCCACATCCATACACCATCGAGTGGCTTCACCAAGGACGAGATCTCCGCGTCAGCCGGCAGTGTCGCCTTCCCTATAGCATCAAGCCCTTCACGGATGAGGTATTATGTGACGTTGCTCCTATTGATGTTTCTGATGTATTATTAGGATAACCATACTTGTGGAAGCGTCATGCTGTGTATGAGTCTCGGCCTCGTGCTGTTATTGTTACTTTGGGAAATAAGTTGTACAGGATACCAGAGGTACCACCTCCTGCCGCTATCTCTTTGGTTACTGCAAAACAATGTAGTAAGCTCATTTCCCAAACTAGGAAATTCGTTTTCCTGATGATCCGCCCCCAGGGTAAGAAGAAGACTGTGGCCACGACCTCCAGACAGGGCTCCTCTGCACAACAACAACAAATGGATAAGGTTGTGGAGGAGTACGGGGACATCTTCACCTCACCCACAGGGGTTCCTCTGCACTGTCAGGTCAAGCACCCGATTGATCTGACCCCAGGTGCGCCGCTACCCAATGGACCGATCTATCGGCACTCTATTCTGGAGAATGATGAAATCAAGAGGCAGATTCAGGAGCTGTTGCAGAAAGGTCACATCAGACCAAGTTCATCGCCCTGTGGGAGCCCGATCGTGTTGGTACAGAAGAAGGATGGGACGTGGAGACTCTGTATTGACTATCGGGCATTGAACAAGATCACTGTCCAGAATAGGTACCCAATCCCACGGATTAATGACCTTCTGGACCAACTCAAAGGTGCAAAATTTTTCAGCAAGATTGACCTGAAGTCTGGGTATCACCAGGTACCAATTGAACCCTCTGATGTGTGGAAGACTGCCTTCAAAGCCAAGGAAGGCCTTTTTGAATGGCTAGTCATGCCTTTCGGGTTGAAAAATGCCCCCGCAACCTTCATGAGGATGATGGACGACATCTTGCGGCCATTCACCAACTCATTTGTAGTGGTGTACTTGGATGACATTCTGATCTTCAGCAAGACTTGGGAAGAGCACCTTCACCACATCCGACAAGTCCTCCAAACACTGCGGCAACACAAGCTGTGTGCCAATTTGGAGAAGTGCATGTTTGGCATGACCTAGGTTCAATATCTGGGATACATTATTGATGAAAGGGGGGTGCATGTGGATCCAGCCAAGATCCAAGTCATTCGAGATTGGCCAGCCCCAACCACTATAACAGAGCTTCGCATCTTTCTGGGTCTTGCTAATTTCTACCGTAGATTCATATTGGGATTCTCTCATATCACTTGGCCCTTGAGTCAAGTCACCAAGGGAGGAGCGAGAGCAAAATTCTTTGGGTCGGAACCTCAACAGAATGCGTTCACAGAATTGAAAAATCGCCTCTGTTCTGCCCCAGTGCTCACATTACCAGACTTGCAACATCCATTTGAGATCGATACAGATGCCTCTGACTATGCTATTATGTACTTAACCACAGGAGCTATCTTAAAGGCGTATCACAAAGGAGACATTGTCTCGAGACAAGTCAAGTAAGTATCCCACTCATGAAAAAGAAAATGTATTCCCACAGAGAAGCCATGACAATGGAAACATTACATTTTGGGGAAGGAAACAATCATCCACATGTACCTCACCGGCCCCCGCAAATTAAGGCTGCACACAAGGGAAGTTGCGTAATGATCGCCATGCAGAATGATCGCCACTCGAAGTGGTCCACATATCTCGTAATAGTTTCATTTGCACATCAAGTACAAGAAGGTAGCACCAATAATGTTGCGTATCGCCTAAGCCGACCACCGATCGTGGCGCTCACCACGATGCTCAACTCAGGCACGAGACTTCGATCAAGCCGCTTCTCTATGAGAGTGACCACCGGCCACACTTACAAGGCACTCTTGGGGGGTACACAAGTTCCAAAATTTCACCTCCAAGATGCACTTTTATGTCACCTGGGACACCTTTGTGTTCCTTCAAGAGAGCGTGCCAAGATGATATGGGAAGCACACTACAAATGTAGTCACATTTCGGGACGAGAAAATGAGCAACTGCTCTTCTCTGCTGTACATTTCTATTGGCCGAATCCTCGACGATGTCAAGAAGCACATCAGATCCTGCACTGCTTGTGCCATTGCCAAACCGATCATCAAGAAGCAAGGCCTATATACTCCACTACCTACCCCTAGTCGACCTTGGGAATCCATCTCCATGGATTACATGTCGGGCTTGCCTTCTACTAAGAATGGAAATGATTGTGTTTTCGTGGTCGTTGACAGATTCTCGAAGATGGCCATTATGGCGGCCTGTAAGAAGAATATCACAGCAGAAGCCACTGCTAAACTCTTCTTTGAACGAGTGTGGGTGCATTTTGGGATCCCACAGTCTCTCATATCAGAACGAGATAGTAGGTTCCTCAGTACATTTTGGTCCAGCCTCTAGTCAATGTTGGACACAAAGCTCACCAAGTCCACAGCTTTCCATCCCCAAACAGATGGCCAGACAGAGGTCGTCAACAGAATGATTGTACACATTCCGCGTATATACAATTCAAAGCATCCACGCACTTGGGACGAGAGCCTCCCCTATGTACAACATAGTTATAATAGGGCTCTCCACAGTTCAATCAGCCATAGCCCCTTTCAGATGGGCTTGGGATTCCAGCCACTATGTCCCATTGACGTAGCCATGACATTTGCGGCTGCTCAGGCTGATTCAGCTCATGTCCAGTCTGAAGTTGACAAAGCAAGTAGCTTCATCGAGTGCATTCAACACATCCGCCAACAAGTTCATGATATATTGGACAGATCCAATGTGAAGTACAAGCAGCGCCATGATCAACACCGGGTGCCACACAACTTCCAGGTGGGCGACAAAGTATGGCTACATTTGCAGAAGGAGCGCCTCACTGGACCCCACCGCAAGCTTCGCCCGCTCCGATACGGGCCATACACCGTCACCAAGGTTGTAGGGAACAATGCCTTCGAGCTTAGTATTCCTCCATTCCTTGGTCTTCACCCAGTCTTCAATGTGGATCGCCTTTGTCCTTACTTCCCACCTCTACTGGACACCTCGGACATTGCAGAACAACTCACACCAACTGAGTTAAATCCAGACTGCATGGAACAGGCCACCACAGATTGCATCATGGACATGCAAATCAAGAACACTCGCCAGCAGAAGATCCAACTATATCGGGTTGTCAAAGCTGGCCAACTCCCGCACCAAGGAAAGTGGTTCACCAGGGACCAAGTTCAGCAGAAATTTCCTCATCTCATGGAGGAACTTAACGCAATGGGGACCATTGCTTCCTAAGGGGGGAGGAATGATCCAGGTGGATATTGGTGGCCACCCGCCTATTTCACTTGGGCCCCCACCATTGTCTCTTTCAGTTTTTCAGTTTCGGCATAACTTACTATTTTTAGCAATTTTTCGAGTCCTGAACTTCCGGAGCCGTTTTGAGGCCCTAAACGACGTTTTTGGGCATCGTTTTACCGACGAATGAAATTTGTCCCGAAAGTTGTGGTCCTCGGACAAAGCTTTCTAATGATGTATCATGTGCGTCAAACAGAGATAGTAGGCCAAAGTTACGTCCCTGGGAAGTTGAAACACCAATTTACCCAAACGGGGCCCATAGTTTTGGCGCTTCATCTCCTAGGGGTTAGGTTTTTGGATGTTTAGGGTTCTCCATTGTTTCTCAATAATAAATAGGCCCTCGAGCCTCATTGTAACTCAGTTCAGAGGCCTGTAGCCGCCACATCTCTTCTTAGAGATAGCTACCAGCGCCCTAGCTAGTTTTATTTCCATTCTGTCTGTATGCAAATTTCAGTTCTTTGATATTAATGAAATGAAGTGTTATTTCCACTGCATCTCTATATTTATGGTTATATGTTTATTCTGTTGCGTTCCTGCATAAATCCGGATCAATTATGAAGCCATATGGCCTCACATGAAGTTGCACTAGCTGCCATATATTCAGCCTCGGCTGAGCTCAATGCCACGGATATTTGTTTCCTACTGCACCAGGAAGTCATTCTTGATCCGATACTAAAACAGTACCCACTGGTACTTTTCCGATCTACTGGGCTTCCAACCTAGTCTACGTCAGTGAACCCACTCAACTGGATTTCATTACCCTTGGTGTACTTCAACCCAAACTCGATTGTCCCCTTCAAGTATCTAAGAACATGTTTTGTTGCTGTCCAGTGAGCCCTCCTTGGTTCTACCATGAACTGACTGAGGGTATTCACGACATAATAGATGTATGGACTAGTTTTGACCAGGTACATCAATGATCTTATGAGTTGCCTATACAAGGTAGGGTCAGCCTCATCATCCTCAGACGTGTCAATCTTCTTCCACTTTGTGATCATTGGCGTAGCCATGGATCTACGGTCCTCCCTTTGAAATCTCTTCAGGATCTTTGTAGTATATCTTCCTTGCCCAGGGAAGATTTCACCCTTCTGTTGCCAAACCTACAAACCAAGAAAATAGTGCATCTGCCCTAGATCCATCATGTTGAATTTTGTAACCTGATTTTCCTTGCAGTATTTGATGAGCTTAGACGATGCAGTCAAGAACAAATCATCTACATATAATACTATAATTAGCGGCTCGTCTCCTACTCTTAGATAGTAGAGGTTGGGATTTGCGTCACTCTTAACAAATCCCATCTTCTACAAGTAGCTATCAATTCACCCATACCATGCTCTAGGGGCTTGATTCAGTTTGTACAAGGCTTTCTTAAGCCTGCACACATGATTCTTTTGCTCATGCGTCTCAAAGCCCTTTGGTTGTTATATGTACACTTCCTCTTCTATCACCCCATTCAAGAACATTGTCTTGACATCCATCTGGTGAATTTCCCATCCCATCTGCGCCGCAAGAGAGATGACAGATCTGATCGAAGTGTACCGAGCTACAAGGGTGAAGGTTTCTTCATAATTGATCCCTTCCTTCTGTGCATACTCCTTAGCCACAAACCTGGCTTTGAATTTCTCTATGCTTCCATCTACAACATACTTGATCTTGAGATCCACCTTGATCCTACAATCAATCTGTTCTACGGTCTAGGGACTACTTCCCATACATCATTTGTCATGATGGAGTTGTACTCCTCCACCATAGTGTCTACCTACACCTAATGTTGAGTTGCCTCTTGAAAACTAGAGGGTTCTCCAACCTATGCTACGAGTGCCTGGTACCTGTCTCGTTGCCTGCGTTCCCTCTTCTCATTTATAGGGGCTCCAATAAATTCCTCTGCATCCCTCAGAGTCCATTAGAGTTCTCTGCTCATCCTTCCACTAGTGGTGGGTGGATTCACCTGCTCTCCTTCTTGCACCTCCTTGAAAGAACTTTCCTTAGGATTCTTGTGTCGTGGAGAGGCGCTAGAGCCATCTTCTGTAGGTCGTTATGGCTTAACCAACAGATCCTCCTCAGACTACGTAGTTGTAGACATCTCTCAGGATCTCCTGAAGGCTCTCTCCTCCATTAATTTCACGTATCGTCTTACTACGATCTTCCTACTCACGGGAATATATATGTGATATGCCTTCGCATTTTCGCTATATCCCATAAGCTATCCTTTCTATGTAGTCTAATCTAATTTCTTCCTCTTTTGATCGGGTATATGGCAATGTGCTATGTTGCCAAATATCCTGAAGTGGCTCACCTCAGGCTTGCTTCCAATGAACACACTCTCAGAAGTAACCTTACCCAATGCTCTATGAGGCATACTGTTCTGCACATACACAGTTGTATTGCAAGCTTCGGCCCATAGAAATTTTGGCACGTCTTGATCATACAACATTTCCTTCATAGCTTCCACAATGGTCCTATTCTTCCTCTCTGTAACTTCATTCTGCTTCGGATTATATGGAGCTGTCCATTCTCTCTTGATGCCTTCCTTTGCGCATAACCTCGTGAAGTCCTTATCAATGTACTCTCCACCATTATCTGATCGCAATTTCTGGATCTGCTTTCTAGTTATATTTTCTACCAAAGCCTTGAATTCTTTGAATCGCTCAAAGACCTCATCTTTGGTATTCAAAAAGTAGATCCATGTCTTTCGGGAATGGTCATCAATAAAGGTGACAAAATACTTTGCACCACTGAGAGCATTCGTGGACATTGGTCCGCAAATTCCTGAGTGTATCAATTCCAACACACTCTTGGCCCTACTGCTGCTTCTTGTAAATGTTTCCTTGGCATACTTCCCTAATATGCACCCCCTGTAGACATCGTCTTTCTTGGTGCTAAGTTATGGAGCTCCCGTGATAGTCTTCTTGAGCATCCTCAAGGCTCCATGATGTAGATGCCCCATTCTTTTGTGCCATAATTCATTCAAATATCTTTCATCAGTACTGCCTATCAGTGTCATTAGAGACTTGAGCTATAGCTTATAAAGTTTGTGGCTCCTAACTCCAATTTGTGCCTTCCTTTTCCAACTAGGGTGTTTGACATAAACTTTGTTGCCAATAAAGTATACATCGTAAACATTGTTCTGAAGTTGAGACACCGAGAGCAAGTGCATCCCCAAATCTAGTACATGTAGTACGTTGGTGGCCTAGAGCTTGTTACCAGCCTCTGTTTGAAATATTATGGTTTCTCTTCCAATATGGATACAGTTGGCCTTGTTTCCCATCATGATATGAAAATTCATCTTCTCTTCCTGGTAGCTTGAGAAGCATTCTCGAACTCCATACATGCAAGCAGATGCTCCATTTTCAATATACCAGACCCCTGGAGAGGCCATGCTTGACACACAAGCAAAATCCTCTTCCAGTATGGATGCTAGAACTAAAATGTCATGATCCCTTTTTTCCTCCATGTGTTCTGGAGGACTGTATGAACCCTTCTGAGCTGATGCTCCATCATTGTTGGACCTTTGTTCCATTGTAGAACCTCTTCTGTTTCTCGTCTTTTGCTCTTATACCATGTGAAATTTTCAAGCTGAAATACTGCTACATTGATTGATTTATTTCACCTACTTATTTGGAGTGTAAAAACTCTGGTAAAACTGATAAATGTATATTATTAATGATGAAAGATGAGATAAGAGATGATTACAATGAGGGATCGCCTAGGCTTTAAATAGCCTCAAGGTGTCCCTTGGCGAAGAGGCATGATCTTTGATCATGCCTTTTCAGTTAATAACCTAAGATAACTAATCTAACTAATAATTTAATAAAATATTCATAACATTGCCCCTCTCTTAAAGATGCTTTGTCCTCAAAGCATACGTAATGATGGACAATGTTGACGAATGTCTGGTTTTCTCAAGCGATGAGCTCTTGCGTCCCACACTTTAAAAAGATCGTGAAGTATCTTCTCGAGCTCCATCTGTTGGCGATCTGGACAGTAAAACTTATTGCAGAGTTCTGACATCCTGTTCATTGCTTTGCTAAACTCTTCTATGGCCTCCCTTCGTTTTAGCTTTGCTAAGCTTTTGATCTGATCAATTGTCATCGTAGATAAAGACATACTGAACAGATATGAGGTGAGAAATACTCTTTTGCCAGTGTTTCTTTTCTCCTTTCTTTAAAATTAATTAATTAATATTTAATTAATTAATTTTTTTTTTGAATTAATTAATTAATTAATATTTATTTAATTAATTAATTAATAATAATTTTTTTTTAAACTATATAATTATTATATATATATAATTTTTAATTAAAAATTATATAATATATATAATTTAATTATATAATTGTTATATATATATATATAATTATTAAATGAAAATTATATATATATATAAATTATATAAATATAATATATATGTATATAATTATCAATCAACTATATGATATATATTTTATATAGTTAAAAAATTGCTCCGTCACAAATGTTACCCGTCACAAATTGCTCCGTTCAGAATTTTACCACGTTACCCGTTCAGAATTATACCACGTTACACGTGACCTTTCAGTTTTAATAAACCCGATTGATTTATAATATCGTTCCGATTTAAAAAGACACGAGCTTCCAGTTTAATAAACTGATTGATTTATAATCTCGTTCCGCTTTAAAAAAACACGACGACTCATAGAACTTAAACGAATCGATTTATTTTAAATGATGCCCTTCCGTCTTAAAGGATGTCGGTTCACAATTTTTTTTTTTTAAAACGCAATTTCCTCCCGTATAATTACAGTCAGAAGAAAACGGCGGGTTGACGAGTGCAGCAGGACGCGGGGGTAGAGGCTGGAAAGACGGCGGAGTTGATTTAATTTGAAATGGTATTCAAAAATATAATGCTCACGCGTTTTCAGACTGTTACTGTGTATCGAAGTCGGGCGGCAATGTTTTGACCGCGGGAAGACGGCAATGTTTTGGAGTGTCTTTTTGAAAAACTGAGTTTATTCAAAACCAAATGTACAGTCCAAATCAGCAGGACTTCTGTCGTCATATATTGTAGAGACTTAGAAGAACAAAATAAATACGATGGAATTTAATGGTAGCATCGAGATGAAAAAGTATTATCTGTGCGAACTCTTGGGAGAAGGTAGATACGCAGAAGTATACCGTGGGAGAGAACTGTGTTTTTTTTATATAAGAACCGTGTGATACCCCGTGTTTGAATAACTTACGTTTTTTAATTTCTAACAGCGACAGACTGACGTTTGATTATATATATATATATGAGGCGGAAGGCTTCAATTACTGATGATTTCTCTCCACAGTTAAAACCCAATCAATGCTGCAATCACAATTGGTCTATCATAGATGCATGTAGGTACAGAACTGAGCTTGTAACCCCCTCCCTCAATCAAGTTCTCCACAGAAACGACTACAAGACTGTTGAGGTGGAGATTGTGTCTAGGAGGAGACTGTTTTCACCTATCTGAGCCCGCGGGGAGGTATTTTACCACAACTATCAGTTTGAGGAAAGATTGCCACAGTTTCGAGCTTAAAACAGTCCTTTATACAAGCCAGAGACAATACTTTATATATATCTGAACTTGATACAGTTATTCATACCCTGATCACCGAATGTTTGTAACTATCCGAGGCTCCTTTGACTGCAACAACACTGGTTCAAGGGGATTAATCACAACCCAAGGCACCAAGATATAAGTCAGCGCTCTTCAAAAGCTTCAAGCCCAGGTCTGAGGTATGTTAGTTTCCACAGAAAATGCCCTAACCGAGTCACTGAAATCCGAGCTGATATGCTTCTAATCTGAATTCTGTACTTGGTTTAAGAAATTTCTGAAATTTCCGTCAAAAAATATTTTTTTTAACCTGATGAAGATGAACCTCAGAACTTAAAATTAGATTTGTGTCACTGCTGGCGTCTTCAATTGCAGAATTAAATTTCTGAAATGGCTGCTGAACAGTTCGGAAGTAATTCTGCACTTGATAAAAATCTGCAATCTGAAATTGCAGTTCTGGAATTCTGTAATTTCCTGGGTGATCACACAGATCCCGAAAGAGCGATGGCTCTGATACCAATGGAGTGTAAAAACTCTGGTAAAACTGATAAATGTATATTATTAATGATGAAAGATGAGATAAGAGATGATTACAATGAGGGATCGCCTAGGCTTTAAATAGCCTCAAGGTGTCCCTTGGCGAAGAGGCATGATCTTTGATCATGCCTTTTCAGTTAATAACCTAAGATAACTAATCTAACTAATAATTTAATAAAATATTCATAACATTATTTATGATAAGTTATTTATAGATACTTCCGGTAAATTCTAAAATAAACACAACTACAGTATTCACTTAATCATAATTATAAAATAAAATAGAATGCATATAACGCAAGAGAAACAATCACATGAACAAAGTTATTTTTGGACAATTGTCCCTAGAAAAACCCAATGCGAGAAAATCAGTGCAGTAGATGAGGGTTTGTATTATTCTTCAGCAGTGGAAATAATTTACAAAAATTTGACAAGCAAATGTCTACAATACACCTGAGATAATTTTTCCGAACCCTTCGGAAGAATTTATGACACATGGGAGGCACTGTTCTCCCTCTGCGTCACTCTGCATGGTCTTCTGTGCAGTCACTGCACTAGACTACGTCACTCTGCGTGGAGGACCAGTGCTGCTGCTCAGCGTTGTCCCCTCTGCGTTCTCCTACTGCCTTCTTCTTCCTCTGTTGACTTCCCCTTCCTCCTGCCTCTGCAACTTTTCCTCTACCACCTCTCCCTCTAAAATCGAATTATATTCCTTCATAATCGATTTCCTTCGGGTACTGAGTGTGTGTCTGGCTTGCTTTCCAAATGGCCCTCAAGCCTTCTCTTATAATCTTCTCGTTGATGAATCAACGGCCCAGATTATATCTCTAATCAATGAATGAGATTAAAACATGACTTGATCTTCGTTTTCTAGAAGATTCACACTCTACTTTATTAATACCCTTTAATTATTTAATTTCCCTAAGTTTAGACTTAGGGGTTACTTTTAAATATTTAGTTATTTTAATAAAGCATGAACCGATTGGAATTTCCACAAATAGTTTATGGGTTCTTTGGAATACTGATGTCCAAGCCTCCTCCCAAAATATGAGACTTATAACACTTTCCAATGCTACAAAATCAATAAGAACATGTTTGGTCGTTGCCCAATGAGCCCTCCTAGGTTCCACCATGAACTGACTGACGGTATCGACAGCATAACAAATGTTTGGTCTAGTGTTTACCAGATACATCAAAGAACCTATGAGCTACCTATATAAAGTAGGATCAGCCTCATCATATTCGGTGTTATGAAACCAACTCCAAGAATAGAAGAAAAGAGAGATCAACGCTTTAGAAATCAGCCACTTTGAGGGGGAAACCTCTTTTACATTACATAAATGAACAATTCTTGGATGATACTGATCCGAAATTGTGTGAACAAAGTATTTCTTATACAGATATTGATAGTAGGGGATTTTACTAGTTATTTCACCTTTACTAGAAAGGATGAAACCAGAAGCTTCTGGCCCACTTACTGGCTCTGCCTAAAGAAATATAATGTAAACACTTAAATATGTCTGATCAATGAAAGTATTTGTTTATGTGCAAAGTATTCATTAATCAAAAGTTTATGTGTGAATAAGCAAGTTCAAGTATTCTGCAATGGAAGTAATGTGGTTTGAAGTGAAACTAATGAGTTGTGATCACTGTATAAGTCTAATTGGGAAAAGTGGACTTAAGAAAATTTACTGTTTAATGTAGTAAAATCTGAAATATAACAGAAAAAATGCACAGCATAACAGTAAGCATTTGTTTAAGCAGTTAACCCCTCTTTTGGGCTACCTCTGCTGGGTCCAAAAGCCTCCAATTAGGATTTTCCCTCTTTCATTAATTCTCAAATTAATAATTACACTGTGTAGAAAGCCTCAAAAGGCAAAATTAGCTGCAAATTCAGAAACAGAGGACTGAAATCAGTATAAATCGACTATTCATTCACCTTCGATGGATGAGTATAGTCCAACACAGCTGATCTTTCACCAGGCCCTGGTGGCTTCACAACCAAAATCGCTGATAAAATCACTGATAGAGCACCTTGATGGCTCTGCAACCTGTCCCAACAGCTCCAGATGCTTCAATACCCCAAAATAAAAAAAAAAATCGTCCCAAATGGACTTCCCTAGCCAAAGTTATGGCTAACTGAAGTTTGCCCAGTGTCACCTAGAAAAACTCCACTAAATGTGGAGAACTGCCAGATAGCGCCGACAAAATTGGAGTCCGGCGCTAAATTTGGGGAATCGCCATACTGACTGCCAAAATGGGGGGCTAAGAAATAGGCCCAAGGGACCATAACCGTCGGAGTTGGTTGAACAAACTTACGTTGATTTCGGCATTAATTAATGCTTCCACCTTATGGGATTAACCCCCGGGCCTGCGACACGTGACCATAACCCACGGTTTCGGGCCTCGCCCAAACATAAATAATGTTTAAATAAAATTTCAAATGCAATGTTTTTAAAAACCATTGCTGTGGCCCAACGGTCGGGCCGCCCGGCTTTGAATGCACCCACCCGATTTCAAGTCCTGCCGCGTGCATAAGCAAATTTTTAACGACCATTTCATTCCACTTGGGGCCACGTGGTGGCCTCCAGGCTAACCACGTGACGCCCTGTGATTGGCCACCTACGAAATATTATACAGAATATTATGTGGAATATTCCACGAAATATTCCCAGAATATTCTGTGGAATATTCTTTTTTTTATAAAAATAATTTTTCATAAAGTCAAATTTGGCCATCTTTTTACTGAAATTGGCAAACTTCAAAGCTGAATATCTTCCTCATATGGCGTCGGTTTTCAGTGCCGTTCGCGTCTACATGATCGTTTTTCCGAGCTATTTCAAGTCGATCTAGTTCGGACCAATTCTGAGCAACTTCATTTTTGAGAATTTTTCTACAAGAGACTTGATCTCCTGATCACACCTCCCAAATGGGAAGCTTTTGGACCCCAAAAGCTCTCTGATTAGTGAAACTGATAATGTGGAGACTGATTCTCCACTCTTCTACCCTTGAATAACTGAAATCTACCCGATTTCATCAAATGGAGCTTTTGAGAAAATGATAATATGTCTCTGGAATCAACTGATCGACCCTTGCTAAGATTGACGGAGTCATGATGCAAATGATTAAAATTTGCAGAACAACAATTGTAATCTTCAGAAAACAAAATTTGTATACACTGATCAAACTTCCCAGAAGACTTAAAATAACTTTCACCTTGCAAACTGTTCCCATGGCGAATTCTACCATTCTGAAACCAACTTTTTCCCATGCTGAATTGTGTGTCCTTCTTGCTTGCACTGCTTTGCTTTGACACTTCATTCACTACATTGGCTGACCCAAAAGGTAATTTGCGCAACATAACAACATCTTCTTTCAAATACAAACTGTTATTAAACTGAGACACATCATTAGCAACATCAAAAAAAGGCGAATGCTCAAAATCTGGTCGTTTCAACATTAACAAAGTTAGACTTTGACTTGCATTAACCAGTCTTTTCAATTGACTTGCATGGAGTAAAGAAGATTCCAACTTCTTCTTGTGAGCTCTCACAATGTACTCTTTACCATCTTTGAACAATTTATACTTTTTTTCATGGCGATGAAAGATGGCCTTCCTGTCAAATAAATAAGGACTTCCCAAAACAATACTTGAGATATCAAGTGGCACCACATCAAGTTCCACTGTGTCAATAAAGTGTGCAGTTATTGCAAAGCGCAATATGCACTTCCTTGAGACTTGCAAGTTGGAATCCTTTCATATCCACCCAAGTGGATAAGGCTTCGGATGTGGAATGGTCTCAAGTTTAAGCTGCTTGACCAAGTCTTCCTATATAATATTCGCTTGTGACCCACTATCAAATAGTGTGTCAATTTTGGTATGTTTTGAAATTACCCTCACATGGAAGAGCTCTATCCTCCTCTTTTCTTCATGAGTATCTTTGTGGCAATTCAAAGAGCTAGAACTGGGAGTTGTGTCTTGCACCACTTCTTTCCCCTTAATGTTCTTTAAAACCATGGCTATGCTTTTTGTCTCATCTCCTAAGTCTGACCCTAAGTATTGCTCAACTGTTGCTACAGTTTTATCATTTTCTTTGGTCTTGTTTTTGTTCTTGTATTTTTCTGGTTTCAGTTCAGGATGAAGCTTCCAACAATGATGACTTGTCTTAGAACAGTTCTTGCAAAAGAACTTTCCTTTTTCTTTTCTTGAATTTGCAACTCTCTTCTTTCCTTTGTTTTTGAAATTACTATCCTCATCAAAAGTATTATTTCCTCTAGATTCTAAATGTGTAGCCTGGACACAGACTTCATCTAAGCTGGTAGACTTGAACATTAGAATAGTATGTTGCAGATAATTGTGCAAACCTCCTATGTATTTCAACAAGGTGTCTTGACTTTGTAAGTCTACTCCAAGTAGAAGTGCTCTCCTTCTAAACTCTTGAGTATAATCTTGCACACTTTGACCCTTAAGTTGCCTAAAATTTTTCCAATTCATGATTGCTTTCTGAATATGAGCAAGAGGATAAAATTGTTTCTTAATAGCAGTAATAAACTCATTCCAAGTTAGAGTTATCTTACCATGCTTTTTAATTTCCTCCCTGGTCTTGGCTTCCCACCAAACCAAAGATGCTCCATCCATTCTCAAAGAGGCTAATTGGATTTTTGTGTCATCATCATGCAAATTCTGAATTCTTAGATAGACTTCCAGCTGTCTAATCCAGTTATCCAATTTTTCTGCATTCACATCACCATTAAACATAGGCAAATCAAACTTCACATCAAGCTTTAACAAAGGATTTTTAAGAGATGTTTTTGTTTTGTGTGACTGATTAACAGAAGTTGAAGAGGATGATGTGGAGGAAGAGGATGACGATGGAGATGGTGGATCACCATTTCCTCCATTCCCTTTCTTAGACTCATCTTTGTCTTTCTTCCCTCCTGAAGAATCTCCTTCTTCTTTTTGGTTTCTAGACCCTTCTCCAGCAATCTTATCATTTCTCTCCTGGTATAGGATCCTAACCATCTCAGTCATGTCCAAGAAAGATTTTCTAAAGACTCTTTCTTCTTCCTTGGGATCCATTTCCTCATGTACTTCTCCTTCTCTGGAAGACATGTTTGTGGCTGATTCTAAGGCTAATGAGGATGAAATGGAAGGTGGATATAATGGCACTCTAGCCCTCCTTGGTTGAGGATTAACTTTTTCTCTAACCAATTGACCTTCCCCTCTTT
Organism: Pinus albicaulis; assembly: GCA_034641835.2. Taxonomy (NCBI): domain Eukaryota; kingdom Viridiplantae; phylum Streptophyta; class Pinopsida; order Pinales; family Pinaceae; genus Pinus; species Pinus albicaulis. The sequence continues at coordinate 45,621,501 of CM076569.1, read as the reverse complement.
TCAATTTCAGCCTAGTAAGCATCAAATTTTGCAGAATAATTTCTTGCACAAATTTCACAAACTCTTAAGCAAAACCTAGAGCTCTGATACCAATCTAATCTGAAATTGTGTGAACAAAGTATTTCTTATACAGAGATTGACAGTATGGGCTTTTACTAGTTATTTCACCTTTACTAGAAAGGATGAAACCAGAAGCTTCTGGCCCACAAACTGGCTCTGCCTAAAGAAATATAATGTAAACACTTAAATAGATCTGATCAATGAAAGTATTTGTTTATGTGCAAAGTATTCATTAATCAAAATTTTATGTGTGAATAAGCAAGTTCAAGTATTCTGCAATGGAAGTAATGTGGTTTGAAGAGAAACTAATGAGTTGTGATCATTGTATAAGTTTGATTGGGAAAAGTGGACTTATGAAAAGTTACTGTTTAATGTAGTAAAATCTGAAATATAACAACAAAAATGCACAACATAACAGTAAGCATTTGTTTAATCAGTTCACCCCTCTTTTGGGCTACCTCTGCTGGGTCCAAAAGCCTCCAATTAGGCTTTTCCCTCTTTCATTAATGCTCAAATTAAGAATTGCACTGTGTAGAAAGCCTCAAAAGGAAAAATTAGCTGCAAATTCAGAAACAAAGGACTGAAATCAGTATAAATCGACTATTCATTCACCTCCGATGGATGAGTATAGTCCAACACAGCTGATCTTTCACCAGGCCCTGATGGCTTCACAACCAAAATCGCTGATAAAATCACTGATAAAGCACCCTGATGGCTCTGCAACCTATCCCAACAGCTCCAAAATTCTTCAATACCCCAAAATTAAAAAAAAAATCGTCCCAAATGGACTTCCCTAGCCAAAGTTATGGCTAACTGAAGTTTGCCCAGTGTCACCTAGAAAAACTCCACTAAATGTGGAGAACTGCCAGATAGCGCCGACAAAATTGGAGTCTGGTGCTAAATTTTGGGAACCGCCATACTGACAGCCAAAATGGGGGGCTAAGAAATAGGCCCATGGGACCATAACCGTTGGAGTTAGTTGAAAAAACTTACGTTGATTTCGACGTTAATTAATGTTTCCACCTTATGGGATTAACCCCCGGGCCTGCGACACGTGACCATAACCCACGGTTTCGGGCCTTGCCCAAAAATAAATAATGTTTAAATAAAATTTTGAACGCAATTTTTTTAAAAACCATTTCTGTGGCCCAACGGTTGGGCGGCCCAGCTTTGAACACGCCCACCCGGTTTCAAGTCCTGCCGCGTGCATAAGCAAATTTTTAATGCCCATTTCATTCCACTTGGGGCCACGTGGCGGCCTCGGGGCTGGCCACGTGGCACCCTATGATTGGCCACCTGCGAAATATTCTGCAAAATATTCTGTGGAATATTTCACGAAATATTTCCAGAATATTCTTTTTTTTATAAAAATAATTTTTCATAAAGTCAAATTTGGCCATCTTTTTACTGAAATTGGCAAACTTCAAAGATGAATATCTTCCTCATAGGGCGTCGGTTTTCAGTGCCGTTTGCGTCTACAGGATCTTTTTTCCGAGCTCTTTCAATTCGATCTAGTTCGGACCAATTCTGAGAAACTTTATTTTTGAGCATTTTTCTACAAGAGACTTGATCTCCTGATCAGATACAAATGACAAAACCTCCTTTCTATATATAGGAGTCCATGGGGTCACAATATAACCCTAGTTGACTGAACAATAATAATGTAAGGGCACAACAATAACAATAAGGGGGCTACACTAACAACAATATGGGACTACACTAGTAATATAGGGACTTAACATGCCCCTTTCCTTCAAAAAAGTGTTGTCATCAACGCTTGAGTAGCTCTGGATGCTTCTGTATAAAACTTTCATCCTCCCATGTGGAATATTCAATGGGTAAGTTCTTCCATTGGATGAGATACTCTGAAATTGATCAATTTCGTAGCTGTCGAGTTCTTGTTTCCGTGACTGCTTCAGGTTCCAATAGGATTTTTCCTTCCTCATCAAGTTCTGGTAATGTTGTTTGAACTAGAATTTTTTCACTTATAACCTTCTTTAAGCATGAAACATGGAAAACTGGGTGCACTCGAGACGAAGCAGGAAGCTCCAATTTGCATGCCATAGTACCAATCTTTTGCAACACCTTGTAAGGACCATAATACTTTGGCGATAATTTATTATCCTTCTTAGCTTGGTTGAGGCAAATATTTTTGTATGATTGTAGCTGTAAAAATACCTAGTCTCCTACATTAAAAATTCTCTCGCTACAATGTTGATCTGCCTGTTGTTTCATTTGATTTTGTGCCAAATGTAGGTTATCCTTTAAAAGTTGGAGAACATGTTGTTGATGCTCGATGTGATCTTCCACTGCTTGAAACTTAGAATTTTCTCTTAAAGATGATTTGATGGACGGTGGATGATATTGATAAAGTGCCATAAATGGGGTCATTTTTTATGCAGTATGGAAGGAAGTGTTATGCCACCATTCAACCAGAGGTAACCACTTGACCCATTGTGTTTGTTTATCAGATACAAAACATCGAATATATCCTTCCAAACATTTGTTCACTATCTCATTTTTCCCATTGGATTGAGGATGATAAGATGAGCTATGAGCTAGTTGAGTACCCAAACAAGAAAATAATTCCGTCCAAAAATTTCCAGTAAAAATGGGATCTCTGTCGCTTACAATAATCTTTTGGTTTCCATGTATCTTTTGAATTGTTTCCATAAATGCATTAGAAACTGTACTTGCTTGAAATTGATGAGATAATGCACAAAAGTGTGCATACTTGGTAAGCATATCAACTAGCACCATGATGACACTCTTTCCTTCAGACTTAGGTGAACCTATGATAAAATCCATTGAAACCTCCTCCCAACGTTAACTTGGAATGGATAAAGGTTGTAGAAAACCTGGGGTCTTAATAGTCTCAACTTTATTTTGCTGGAAAACCAAACATTCTACCAAAAACTTTTGAATATCAAATTTAAGACCATCCCGAGAAACATATTTCTTCATCGTGTGGTAAGTTTTTAAAAATCTTGAGTGTCCTCCTAAGGGAGAGGTGTGCAATTCCAAAAGAATATTTTGTTTTAGTTTGGAATTCTTACAAAGATATAAGCGATCTTTGTACCATAAGGAATCATTTTTTCAACTAAATGTATCAGATGTACTAGGATCTTGCTGCAACTTTTGAATGAGTGTCCATACATCTTTGTCCTTCTTCCATTCATCTCTTGCTTCGGTTATCCAATCTGGTTGGATAATAGAAATGGCACAAAGCAATGCTTCCACCTCTTCATTCTTTCTTGAGAGTGCATCTGCAACAACATTTAGCTTCTCTTTTTTGTATATTATTTCAAAGTCATAACCCAACATCTTTGTGACCCATTTTTGCTGCTCTTCTGAAGATAGTCTTTGTTCCAAAAAGTGTTTAAGACTATCATAATCAGTTTTTACCTTGAAGTGTCTTCCCATTAGGTAAGTTCGCCATTTCTTTAGTGCATGCAGTATTGCTAACATTTCCTTCTCATAAATAGGTTTCTGTAAATACTTTCCTTTGATTGGACGACTTTCAAAAGAAATTGGTCTTCCTTCTTGCATTAAAACAACACCAATTCCATTTCCTGAGAAATCACATTCCACAATAAAGGTTTTTGTGAAGTCTGGCGTAGCTAAGACTGGTGCTAGGCACATTGCCTCTTTAAGATGTTCAAAGGCCTTAGTTGCTTTAGGAGTCCATGAAAATGCATCTTTCTTCAATAATGTTGTTATAGGTGCTACTATTCTCCCATAATTCTTAACAAACTTGCGATAATACCCTGTTAACCCAAGAAATCCTCGCAACTGCTTTATGGTTGTGGGGACTTTCCATTCCTTAATGGCTTTAATTTTGTTAGGGTCTACTTTAACACCCTCGTGAGATACAATATGACCCAAATGTTCCACCTCTTGTACTCCAAAGAAACATTTGGATGTTTTTGCATATAATTCTTTCTCCTGCAATAGTTTGAGCACCCTGTCAACATGTTCAACATGATCCTTCCAAGACCTGCTATAGATTAGTATATCATCAAAAAATACTAGCACAAATTTTCTAAGGAAGGGTTTGAAAATGGAATTCATCAACCCTTGAAATGTAGAAGGTGCATTGGTAAGGCCAAAAGGCATGACCAAAAATTCATAATGACCCTCATGAGTTTGAAATGTTGTTTTCGGAATATCTTTAGTCTTCATTCTAATTTGATGATATCCTGAACGAAGATCCAACTTGGTAAAATAAATTGCTCCATGTAATTCATTCAATAATTCATCAATCACAGGAATGGGAAATTTATCTTTAATAGTGAGCATATTGAGCTCCCTATAATCTGGACACATGGGCCATGATCCATCCTTCTTGTGCACTAATACTACTAGAGAAAATAAAGAAATTTGACTAGGTCTAATTATACCAACCTCTAACATTTCTGCAATCATACGTTCAATTTCGCTCTTTTGGACATAAGGATTCTGTAAGGCCTGATGTTTGGAGGAACACTTCCTGGAATCAAATGAATAGCATGATCATGATCACGAATAGGTGGGATTCCTTTGGGAGTTTCAAACACCTTGGAATGATTGTCCAAGACTTTTTGGAGATCTGGAGAAATATATGATTTTGATGTTGGAACTTCTAGTCTGCTTTTAGATCATTCTTCATGTCTTCCATTTTTTCTTCCATGTCATCCATCTTAGCTCCATGCCATTCTTTAAACCATCCATCTTAGCTTCTACATATTTCTTCAAACCATCCATCTTAGCTTCCACGCCTTTCTTCAAAACTTCCATTTCATTTTTTGTTGCTCTTCGCGAGAGTGAAAGTTGTTGCACTTGCTCTTGTAATTTTGATATATCATGTTGCACTTCTTCCTCTTCATGAGTCATAGTAGAGCCTTTTAAGGGATTAATGAGTGTTGAATTATTTTTAGGGGGAATTTTAGAACCCAATACTAATATCTATGCTTCAATATTCCCTTGGAATCACTTCAAACTGATTTTTCAAACAAGACTTATGCAATTTGAAAAAAAATACACACATTTTTCTTGCTTTTGAGGAGCTCAATATTGAAACTGATGTATCTCTATAATTTCGGATCTTCGAGATTTTATCTGTATTCCTTTAGTATCCCTCTAAATCTTCTTTCCAATGCCACAAGTCTGACCTGATTTGGATTCTTCAAGTCAAAGTTATGCCCAATCTCCCACAATGACCTAATTATGGACTGGTTCAGTAGAGTGAATTTCTACGTCGTGCCACGTGTCACTATTTCATCCTTCGGCTCTGAAATTGATACAAAGGAAACTACAGTCTGTGGAATTTCGACAACTTTTTCCAGAATTCCAATTCGATGCTCAAAGAAAGAGTTATGACGATTTTCCCATGGTCACCTCTTTGAGATGAAATTCGAGAGCCTGCAAAAACCCTAATTGCCACAGATTCATATCTCTAAAAATATTACGAACCAAGTTCTAAATTTTTTACACGAAGTTCCTCAGGATTTCTTCGCAAATGGATTTTTTTAGCTTCTGAACCTTCGTAGAAAACAAGTTATAGAGAAAATTCCATGATGACCCATTTGAAGTAGTGCAACCCTAGAATCCAAAGCTCTGATACCAAATGTTATGAAACCAACTCAAAAAATAGAAGAAAAGAGACATCAACACCTTAGAAATCAACCATTTCAAGGGGGAAACCTCCTTTAAATTACATAAATGAAAAATTATTGGATGATACAAATGACAAAATCTCCTTTCTATATATAGGAGTCCATGGGGTCACAATATAATCCTAGCCAACCTAACAATAATAATGTAAGGGCACAACAATAACAATAGTGGCTTTTTATGGGGCACAATAATAACGATATGGGGGCTACATGGGTACAACAATAACAATAAGGGGACTACACTAACAACAATATGGGACTACACTAGTAATATAGGAACCTAACATTCAGATGCATCAATTTTCTTCCAATTGGTAATCATTGAAGTAGCCATGGGTCTACAATCTTCCATCTGAAACCTTTTCAAAACTTTTGTAGTATATCTTCCTTGTCAAAGGAAGATCTCACCCTTCTGCTTCGAAACTTCTAATCCCAGAAAATAATGCATCGACCCTACATCCTTCATGTCAAATTCCACAGCTAAATTCTCCTTGCATTCCTTGATGATCTTAGATGATCCTGTTAGGAATAGATCATCTACATATAGCACTAGTATAAGAAACATGGCCTTAAATTTCTCGACAATGCCATCTGCAACATATTTGATCTTGTAGATCCATCTCGAACCTACAACTAATATGTTCCAGAGGCCTGGGAACCACTTCCCATACATCATTCGTCATGATGGATCTGTACTCCTCCACCATCGCATCAACCCAAACTTGGTGCTAAGCTGCCTCTTGAAAACTAGATGGCTCTCCAACCTGCACTACCAAAGCTTGGCACCATTCAGGTTGTCTATGCTGCCTCTTCTAATTTTGGGGGACTTCGAAAAACTCTTTTGCATCCCTCAAAATCTGTCGCAATTCCTTGTTCGTCTTACCTCTAGTAGTGGGTCAATCCACCTGCTCTCCTTCTTGCAAGTCCTCAGGAGATGTATCCAATGGATCCCCATTCCTTTGAGAGGCACTTTTATTACCCTTCGTTGGTTGTTTTGGCTGGACCAATGGATCCTATGTTAATTATAACATGTTTTTTGCATTGACAGTTAGATCCATATGAGCCCAATTATTTATCCATCATATTTACAATTATAACTGAAGAAATAACATGAATCATATTTGCAGAAGACAAGCTAAGACAAGAGAGAAACAAGGATTGGCTCAAGCCAGGGAAAAACCACAAGATGGGGAAAACCCTTAATCAATTCTTCTTATTATCATTATCAAATATCCAGTAGAGAAACAAAGAGAGAATACATTTGACAAATACGATGAGCACTACTACTACTCAGATAAGCCTGAGTTATCTGATCCGTGATTTCTTCAGAGGTTCATAAGAGATAAAGCAATCACATAGCTCACATCAAAATCATCTCGAACCAAGGGGCATATATGCAGTCTTCATTCCTGGAGATGAACCACCCAAGTCTGAACTGAACGCAGGTATGGTTAGGGCACACATTCATCTTGACTTACAACAACAAACCCATGATATAAACCTTCAATCTCTTTGTCATTTAAGGTGGCAAAGACTAGGCTTATATATTGGCCTCTATTCTTATTTACACAGGAGTCAGATCCTGCCATACTTCATAGAGGGTCTGTGTCCATCTAGGGCAGGTAGATAAGCCTTTGATCTATGACAAGATAGCCACTAGCTACTTCGATCTTCTTCTAGAGATACACGACCTGTTCCGAGGAAGAGATTTAGTACTTGAAACTAACCCAGAAATGTACTAATACTTTCGGCCTTCCAACTGAAGATACTCAACCCCAAAATACATCAACCTCTTTCTCCATGGCTTGGCTGCCTCAATACGCACTGCTAAATTGTAAGCTGCCTTAGAGTGCTAAAGAATTCCAATGTGTAAAATGATATGAGACGAGTTCTTTATATACAATTTGGACATGATAATTTGCCATTACTTTTGGAGTTAAATTCAAAATTCAAATTTTCAATTTTTTCCCACCTAAACCAAATCATGTCTTATAGTATTTCTTTTGAATAAATAATTATTTTTCCCTTATCCAAAATAGACAATATTAATATCAATTTTGGTCCTCTTGAAAAGAGGAATTCAATTGAATTATTATCTTCATCAACTAAAGAGACCAAAGTGGAATTTGGCCCTAGTTTCGAATTTCAACATCCTCCTCAGACTGCATAGCAAAAGGCATATCATAGGATTTTCTGAAGGCCCTCTCCTCCATGAATTTCACATCCCGTCGTACCCCAATATTCCTACTCTCAGGAGATTATATACGTAAGCATATATCCCACCAGATATCCCTTTTCCACAGTCTTATCTAGCTTCTTCCTCTTCTCTTCAGGAACATGACAATATGTTGTTGGGGGGGGGGAATTAGTATTCCTTTCAATTAGAGCATTAGTTAATATTCAATATTATCGTTGTTTATAAGAAATAAGAGGAACACAAATGCACACAATTTTTAAGGTGGAAACCCACTCGACAAAAACCACCCAATGTTTTTCAATAATTCTTTACTAGCTCAACTCAATTGAAAATAAAGTTCAATCTCTCAGAATCTAGAAACATTCTTTCTAGCTCCCACTAGATGGACACTCCACTGCCCGAGATTCTTCAAGATCAACTAATGGATGCCCCAACACCCAATGAGCTACAACTCACCCTAGTACCACCTTAACAATTTTACAGGAAGAATAAATAACAGTGAAAAATGTCCACTTACTGATAGAACGATGTAGAAGAAGAATATATACTAGACCATAACCCCAACTTTGACACAACCACCTAATGATGATCCTAGACCTCCCAACACTGTCTCTTCAACCCTTGGCAGATAGACACTAGTACAATTTTTACAATAATGTATTTACAATGAATTAGTATTCCTTTCAATTATAGCATTAGTTAATCTTCAATTATTATCAGTGTTTGTACAATGATAGCAGCAAACAAGAGGAACACAAATGCACACAATTTTTAAGGTGGAAACCCACTCCGCAACAAAAACCACCTACTGTTTTTCTAATAATTCTTTAATACTCAACTCTAATTGAAAATAAAGCTCCAACTTCCTAGAATATAGAAAAAAATTCTTCTCTAGCTCCCACTAGATGGACACTCCAACGCCCGAGATTCTTCAGTAGTCAACTGAACGGATGCCCCAACACCCAATGAGCTACAACTCACCCTAGCACCACCCTACCACCCTATAGAAGAATAAAATAAGAATGGACTCTCGTACTAGGGAAAATGGTCCACTTTACAATGATATAGAATGATGTAGAAGAATAATATATACTAGACCATAACCCCAACTTTGACACAACCACCTAATGATGATCCTAGACCTCCCAACACTGTCTCTTCAACCCTTGGCAGATAGACACTAGTACAATTTTTATAATAATGTATGTACAATGACTTAGTACAATGATACCTTTACAATGATTGTATGCAGTGCTGCCCACTTGAAGACTTCATAGGATGAACTTCTTGCTACTGTTATGCACCTTGGTTGATGCTCTTTTCGTGCTACCCTCTACTGCACCTTGCTTTGCTTTTCTGCCCTATAAATTTTGGTCCTTTGCAACCCTTGACAACACATGATCTAGCTTTTTCTTTGCCTTCTAGGATCTCGATATTGAATCTAGTATATCTTTGTTATTTCAGATCCTCAATATCTGATTTTTGGTCCTGTAGTAGTCCTCTGAGTCGTCATTCCAATTCCATAGGTCTGACCCTATTTGGATTCTTCAAGAGAGAGTTATACCCAATCTCTCACAATGCCCTAATTATGGACTGTTTCAGTAAAGTGCACTTGTACTGTGTGCCACATGTCACTGTTTCTTCATTTGGCTCTGAACTTGATAGATCAAAAATGACAGATTGTGCACTATCTACCAATTTTTACGGAATTCCAATCCGATACTCAAAGAGAGAGTTATGATGAATTTACCAAGGTCACTTCTTTGAGATGAATTTCGAGACACACCAAAAACCATGACTTCACAGATCTATCTCCAATAATACTAGCACACGCCGTCCAAAATTTTGCAACGACTTCCTCAAGATTTACATTTGCCTCATACAATTCAACTTCTAAACCTTCGTATAAAAATTTAGAGCTAAAATTACGATGACCCTAGGATAGTAAAAATCCCTTGCCTAAGGAGGAAATGAGATCACAATTTATATGAATATTTAAGTTGAGAGGGGCTTCAACAAGTGAACGTGGGAGGGATTTTAGGAGCATAAAAAATATTAATTATGACTTTTCAATGACCCATGCCCCAACCCCATGGGGTTTTAGCCCACTAACTGGGGGTACAAACTTCAAACATGAATATCTCTCAAACCGTGAAGAATTACATGGCGTGCCATATATCAACGGAAACATCTCGATAAGTAGAAACCATCAAAATCATTATTGACCTAGAATATATTATTTTTTTAGGTCAAAATTCCCATGCAATATTGTGTTAGCCCCTGGTGCTGCTTGGGTTGACATCAATGACAACCGCTAATCAACAATCTCCCCCTTTGGCATTGATGGCAACACAAGTACTCCCCCTGCAATCATGACACCTCTTCCTACAACATTATCTCCCCCTTTGACATCAGTGGCAAAGGGTAACTCCCCCTGAAACACAACCATCCTGCGGACCTGTACACACTTCCACTCCCCCTAACACACAACCGTCCTGCAGACCTGTAATCTACTTCCACTCCCCCTTTATATTCTGAAAAAGGAAAAACTTTTGAGAACTTGGGAGAATCCCAAGCTTCTGGCGAAGATATTCCAATGTTGGTGAATATTTAATATGTGATTCTTTTGGTGCTGCTTGGAATCTTGCTACTTGTCCAACTGCTTGCATAACATCTGGTCAGGAGGCTGTTACATATAGAAGACTACTAATCATAGCTCTGTACAACCGTTGATCCACATCCTTAGATGAGTCGTCTATGCTCAATTTGCAACCTGTTACCATTGGAGTAAGGATGGGTTTGCAATCTTCCATTTTAAATTTCTTGGGCATTTCCTTGATGTACTTGGCTTGACATATAAATATTATTTTGTCTTGCTGAGATATTTGAAGCCCTAAGAAGTATGTGAGCTCACCAAGTAAAGACATCTCGAAATCACTTTTCACCTTTGTAGCAAACTTCTTACTTAGTCAATCATCATTGCTACCAATTATTGTATCATCCTCTTTAGCTATTAGACATGCTTTAGCTACTTCATCCAGAACATATATGTCGTTTGGAGCTCGACTTGTTGTAGCCACAATTTCACCATACACGCCTTTCTTGATTTCACATTTCGTGGAGTTTAATAGTATCGTGTGTCCTTGATCACACATTTGTCCGACACTGAGCAGATTGTGATTCATGTTTTCAACCAATAGAACATTCTTGGCTAGAGCATCTTTTCTTCCGAGAGTGACAGTACCTAATCCTATAACATTTGAAGATCCATCATTTCTAAAGGACACAGTTCCATCCTTCTTCTCTTTCAGAGATACAAATTTATTTCTATCTCCAGTCATATGCGTTGAGCAACCGCTATCAACATACCACACATCTTTGTTATTTTGAGCCTTGAAAGCAAGAGCACAATTATCATTCTTCTTCTTCTTCCATGTTCGTTCGTTCTGTGGCTTCAAAGATTCTTCTGGAGGATTTTCAAGTCTATAGTCTTTGGCTATGTGTCCAAAGTTTCGACATTTGTAACATTCAATATTATTTCTTAAATGTTCAAATCTATTGATGTTTCGCTGAGCCCTGGGAGGTTCATATTTGACAGATCTCCTGGAATTGTATTTTTTCCTAGGGTACATGTGACATTCTACAACTTTATGACCAAATTTTCCACATGAATAACAGTAGCCATAAAAAATATGTTGGTACCTAGATGGAAATTTTCGTCGAGGAATTGTCTTCCAAGGCTGTTCTTGCGAATCTTGTCCAATGAAGTCTACATGCATGTCAGATCTCATAGGTTCATTTTATTTTGTTGTAGAAGGTCTTGCTTCTTCTTCTTTGTAACCGATGCCAGTTTTGTCATTGTAAGATCGTTGATTGTTGATGAGTTCTTCCAATGCCCTTGAGCTGTTGGCATAGTTTTGGATAGTTTTTCCTTTCTTCACTTCCTCACGCAGCGAGACTACTTCGGCTTCTAATTCTTCCCTTTCTTGGTTGATTTCTTCCAACTTCTTTTGAAGTGACTCTTCAATGCATTTGTGTTCTTCAAATTCAATTTTGAGACCTTGAACTTGTTCTTCAAGAGTATTGGAATAGATCTTCTCCGCCTTGAGATCTTTTATAAGCTTGATTGCTTCCTCATAAAATTATTCTATGGTCCATCCTTCTTCTTCATTGTTTGATACCTCTTGTTTTTTGTGCTTGGGTTTATTGTGCTTAGCCAATGTACTCTCTCATTAGCTTCTTCTTCTTTGTCTGGCTGTCTTCCCATTTATTGTTTGGGCTATCTTTTAGAGAGAGAGTTCCTTTTGGATCCTTGCTTGTTGTTCCCAAACCTTTCTTTCTTTTTAGTTACCATTACTTCTGTTTCTGGACATTTTCTTAAATTCACTCATTACGAAATTTCCAACATATCAATGGAAGTTTACCTTTGAATTGTCCCTTACCAATTTTTAGTTTTCTCGTGAAGTAAGAATATTCTTCATCTAAAAGACATTCTTCATCATCTCCATTTTCTTCACACTTGCAGGTGCATGTCTTTTCAATTGAAGGCTGTTTATCCTTATTGGTTTTCTTAGATGCAACGAACGCATTTTCTAGATGCGAATTGCCCTCTTCTTCATCAAGTCTCATTTCATATGCTATGAGAACTCCATGTAATTCCTCTTTGTTGAGTTTGTCCAAATTTGCACTGTATTCTAAGACCGATACCTTTGGGTTGAATCTCCCTGGTAACGTTCTAAGAATATTTCGTATATTATTCTTCTCATCAACTGGCTCTCCCAATCCTTCCAGTGTATTGGTTATTTCATCAACGTATTGGAAGTATGTAGCAATGTTGCAATCTTCTTTCATTCTGAGTTGCTCAAATTTTGCTCTATAGATTTGAAGCTTTGCTTCTTTGACATTTGAGTCACCTACATATATATTCTCCAGCTTGTCTCGTACATTTTTTGCGGTTTCACAACCCAACACCTTATGATAGGCAGATCCATTGATAATAATACTCTTTGCTTTTGCATCATTTACCAACTTCTTCTTACCTTGTTCATCCGTAGTTGATGTAAATCCATTTTGAATAGTGTCCCATACTTTGTAACCTTGTGCCAAGAGATAGAACTCCATTCTTCCTTTCCAGAGTGCATAATTATTTTCATTACATAAGTACACCATTCTTAGTATGCTCCATATTCCTTCCATTTGACAAATGCTATTAGAATAAAACAATACCAATTGTTGGAAATACTAAGAAGTGAATGATGTGCTCAATTACAGCATTAGTTAATCTTCAATTATTACTAGTGTTTGTACAATGAAAATAGAAAACAAAAGGAACACAAATGCACATAATTTTTAAGGTGGAAACCTACTCCAAGATAAAAACCACCTAATGCTTTTCTAATAATTCTTTAATATTCAACTCCAATTGAAAATAAAGCTCCAACTTCCTAGAATCTAGAAAATAATTCTTCTCTAGCTCTCTCTTTGGATGGATCTTATCCAACCCAGGGTGCTTAGGTAGTCAGCGGGAACGAATGCCCCAACACCAATGAGCTACAACTCCTTTGCTGCCCTACTTCCCTATAGAAAGAATAAAATAGAATGGACTCCGTGCAGGGAAAATGGTCCACTTTACAGCTTGATATAGAATGATGTAGAGAGAGAGAAGAATACCTACTGAATCATACTTCAGAAATTCCAGCTACAACCACCTAATGATGATCCTAGACCTCCCAACACTGCCTCTTCAACCCTTGGAAGATAGACACTAGTACAATTTTTACAATAATGTATTTACAATGACTTAGTACAATGATACCTTTACAGTGATTGTATGCAGTGCTGCCCACTTGAAATATTCATAGGATGAACTTCTTGCTGCTGTTATGCACCTTGGTTGATGCTCTTTTCATGCTACCCTCTGCTGCACCTTGCTTTGCTTTGTTGCCCTAGAAATTTTGGTCCTTTGTAACCCTTGATAACACATGATCTAGCTTTTTCTTTGCCTTCTAGGAGCTCGATATTGAATCTGGTGTATCTCTGTTATTTCAGATCCTCAATATCTAATTTTCATTCCTGTAGTATCCCTCTAATTTTTCATTCCAATGCCATAGGTCTGACCCAATTTGGATTCTTCAAGAGAGAGTTATACCCAATCTCTCACAATGCCCTAATTATGGGCTGTTTCAGCAGAGCGCACTTGTATGTCGTGCCACATTTCATTGTTTCTTCATTTGGCTCTGAAATTGATAGAGAAAAAACTAAATACTGTGCACTATCTGCCACTTTTTACGGAATTCCAATCCGATACTCAGAGAGAGAGTTATGACGAATTTACCAAGGTCACTTCTTTGAGATGAATTTCAGGAACCTGCAAAAACCCTGACTTCCATAGATCATATCTCCAAAAATATTGCACATCTTGATCTGAAATTTTTGTAACAGCTTCCTCAGGATTTCGGCTTTGCCTCATACAAATTTCATCTTTTGAATTTTCGTAGAAAAAAATTTAGAGCGAAAATTCCACGATGACCTGTTTCAGATGGCGAAATCCCTTGCCTAAGGAGGAAATGAAGATCACAATTTATATAAATTCTTAAGTTGAGAGGGGATTCATAAAGTGAATGTGGGAGGGATTTCAAGAGCTTAAAAAATAATATTTATGACTTTTCAATGACCCATGCCCCAACCCCATGGGGTTTTAGCTCACTAACTGGGGGAACAAACTTCAAACATGAATATCTCTCAAACCGTGAAGAATTACACGACATGCCATATGTTATCACTCAGATTTTCCTTGAAGTTGTTGGGAAGAGGAAAGGGGTCCGAGGTAACCACAAACCAAATTTTAGGTACAGAATCTAACCAATCTGTACCCAGAGAGGGCTCTCTATGTATAATTTAGCTTTGTTTTAGAAGATATCAGGCTAGTTATAAAGTTCAAGGGTTTTGATTGATTTTGGGTGGTGGAATTCAATAGCTGAGGGCAAGATTGAGTAGTTTAGTCCATTGGGCTAATGGAGTCAAAAAGGATAACTTAACTGGATTAAGTCTCTTAGCAAAAGATGGTTTCATAGGGCAAGATAATCAAACAGAGAACAATTATAAATCTTAAAGTGAATGGAACGGAATCTAAATGGATGAAAGGAAATTAAGAATATTTTAACACATTTATAAGAGGGAAAATTGAGTGATTATTAACAAAGAGCAATTAATTATTCTTTATTAAATAATCAAATGCTTAAACCAGAAAAACAAGAGCAATTAAGAATTCACTGTTTAAACCAATTTAGAAGAAAACATTTAGAACAATAATGATTAAAATCATATTACACTTAAGCACTTTCTGATTTATTCATTTTCATTAATCATTCAGAAATGAAACACAAATGATATAGTAAACAAATATAAAGACTTCAAAACATAAGAGATAGATGACTTATTGATCCATAGTCTGACACATGAATCCTGTAAAAATTCTTTCGCATCAATTCCACATCTAGCTAGCTTCACAAAATTTCTCCAACAACACTTTATTCCAAATAGTCAAATGTTACAGCAAAGTCTAAAAAATCCACCCCAAAATACTTCCAAGAGTGAAGTATTTATACAAATTCTAAACTAAAATATCTTGAAAAAATATCAAGATTAGTTCAGAAATCTCTCCAACAATTTTACATAAATAGAACTTAAGTAAAGGACACTCAAACTAATGCATCTATTTGGCACTATTTTTTATGGATAGGTGATTACAAAGAGGAGAATTCAAATTTGATCCAACTCTTAGTTGATGATGAGGCATCCAAGTCATTAACTGCTTCCTTTCTTTGTGCATTCTGCTCCAACAATTCTGCAAACTTGGGGTCCAATGATATCTTTTTATTTCTCAATCCGTAATAGATATGTAAAAAGTGAAAGAGGTTATTGTAGATAAATATGTTGGTGAGCTAAAAATATTTCTTTTTCCTAAAATTCCTCTCCAGCTATGCACAATAGGTTCTGAAAAAAGATGTGTAAAAAAGAGTTTTACATAATCTGAAAACTAACCTTTAAAGATGTGCATGTATCTCTGATTATGAAATCACTGTGCAAAAAGTGAGATAGGTTTTTGTAGATAGGTCTCTTAGGAACAAAAACCTCCTTCAGTTTTGTATGATGTATTTCGGATTGGCCACAATATTCTCTGCAAAATGATGACTTAACTGGAATTTTCTGCAAAGAGTGCTTTCTAACATTGTTTAATATTTCCAAAACCATAATAGTTGTTAGAAAAATGAGAGAGGTTTTTGTATATGGTCCTCTTAATAACATAAACCTCCTTCATTTTTGCAAAATTCATCTTGGATTGATCACAATAGTTTCTGCAAAACAATGACTAAAGCATGAAATTTCTGCAAAAATGTTCCTTTTTGTTGTGTTTTTCATCTTTTCACCTTTTTGTTCTTTTAATTGTTTTACTTTCACTTTAGATAAACTTCAATGTTGGTGAAAGCATTTTCATCTCTTTTTACCATTTTACTACCTCTGTAATTACTTTTACTATTTACCTTTGACTGCTCTGTAACTTCATTTTAACTTTCACTCTGACTTTTACCTGATACACTTTAACCATTGATACTCTTTAATTGTTATGATTTCTAACCTTTGTTTATCCTTTTATCCTCCTTTATCATGAATTACTATAGTACATAATAAAAAATTCATGTAAGGATAATTTTAAAAAATTTCAAACATTTCTTTCCACCATTTAGCTTCCGGTATTCTGGTTCTTTGCAGCGACAAAAAGTTCGAAGAGGATTTTCACTGAGAACAAGGTTTTTAATTTGGAAATCCCTATCTACTAGAGGCAGATAGTCTAAATCTCTATGAGGAGCATTCAGGGGTGCGACATTCAAAGCCACGGGAATTTCCATTTCTGGTTCTTGTGGATTCAGAAATGAATTCGGGATTTTTTATGAAAAACGAGTACAATCACAGGTTCGGGAATGCAAATGTAGTTTTGGGAACTGTTCTAAACTCTGTTTCAGTTTTCTCGTGTAGAATTTAAACCAAAACCAGGTTTTTTACAGAGTTTAGCGGGAAATTGGGTAAATACTTGTTTTCGGGAAAAGAACAGTGGTTAAACAGGTGCTGGCTATGATGGATGAACTCTGGATTACTTGACTGCAATTTTCTTCAGTGAGGTAGCAGTTGGCAAACTTTGACAGTTAAATTCGAAATTCGTTGCCCGTGACACTGGTTACTGCATAGGATAATGAAAATGACACGAGTTTGTTTTTTTTTCGCAAAGTCAAAAGTTTGGCGGTTTTTTTTATTGATGACGTCATCAAGTATGGAAGCTTTGTCAGGGGAGACAGGCGGTAAGTGGTTTCCATCGCACTGCTTTTGGGACAAGGTGGTTTTGAGCGGATGGGCAGCGATTCCATATGATGAACGACGCGTGGCATTGTATGATCCAGAAAATCGCTTGGCCATCGCGCGTTATCATTCAGACGCGGATGGCTAGCGATATTGATATCAACCAAAGATCTGAGATCGATTGATCGGACGGTTGTCGGGAAAGGGAGATGACAGGAACTTAATAGGGCGGGTCCAACGTGATTTATTATGAATTAATCGCATCGAGAGAAATTTGATTGGCAGATTTAAGTTATTAATTAACCTGAAGGGTTAATTAATCCTTTTATAAAACACGGGAAAGTGATCGGGAAAGGTTTTAAACTGGGATTTAACCAAGGTTAAGATCTGCAGTTAAGGGAAGTATTGGGGATTTTACAAAGGGTTATAGTTTTAACCTTGGGTAAAGGGAGTCGGGGGATAAAAATACGCAAGGG
Organism: Pinus albicaulis; assembly: GCA_034641835.2. NCBI lineage: Eukaryota > Viridiplantae > Streptophyta > Pinopsida > Pinales > Pinaceae > Pinus > Pinus albicaulis. Next base: position 45,603,760 of record CM076569.1, on the reverse strand, counting down.
AAGGATTATTTTTGTTTTAAAACACGTAATAAAACATGTTTTAACTATTTTTCAATGTATTTCTATTATATGGTAATTAAATCGGATTAATCTAATTACCATAGGGGTCGGGATTAATATTAAAGATATATTTTAGCCAAAGGGAGTATAATGGGGGTGCTTTATTTAAACATATGGGAATTAAATACTTTGACTAAAATGGTAATAAATGGGTTTTTGAGTATTTTATAAAAAAGGAGTTATATATAATAGGAAAAGGTCTTTTTTATAAGGATTTAAATAATAAATTAGACATCAATATGGAAGAATGAACTAAAGCGCTAAGTGTAAAACATTAGAATAATGTATTTAACTTATGCTTGTATTAATAGGGTTTTTATGGAATATTGCATGATTTTCCAAAGTAAAATGAGATTTTACTTAGGAAAAGATTTTTTAGAAGTGAGTGAATGTCATGATAAATGATTTTAAGAACTTAGGATTTTCCAATTATTGGGCTGAGGGTCCGGTCCCTCCAAAAGTCAAGGAAATGCCTTGAGCCCCTTTAATTTTCCAATGCCTTAGTACTTAGGGGAAATTAGTGAATTTTTTAGGGAAAAATGAGCAGGGAAGTTAATAATCTGACTTTGTTTTACTTGAAATGCTTCCAGTGTAGTGTCTGCCTTTGCACTTGTGATGAAAGTAAAGATTTAACACATTTAGAATCATTATCCATCACATGTAATTCTGCAACAACATCTACCTACCCTACCTACTTTACCCTACCGTTTTTTCTTCTTTATTAGGGTGCACTTAGACTGGCAAACCCTTATCACACTTTTCTTTTACATATGGAAATCTATCTAATTGTGACCTTATTACATCCAGGGCTTAGATTAAACTGTTGAGTTCCTTTTATTTAGTCTACCTAACTACTTATCTGCCAAGATTAAACAGTTTGGTCAGATTTTATTCTCTATCTCTAAAACATAAAATTGAAAGATGAACTAGCCAAGCTTAAACTGTTTGATTGTTCATAAATTGTGGCATGAAATACAAGTTGCACACAATTTTATTTATTACAAAAGAGTAAAAAGTAGTGGCATTTAGACTTGCACACTTTCCTTGGCCTTTCTTTTGGTGGGGTTCATTTTCTTTCACTTTTTTGGGCCATTTTTATTCTTTTCACTCTTTGATTTTTCTTGTAGGGTATACCCTCTTTACATTTTTTTTATTTTTTTTATTTTTTGACAATATGGAAAACCTTTGCAACAAGAAAAGGTATGAACATATTACATAGCTCATCAATTCAATCATGAAATATGACACCTATTGGTATAGGAGTCTAACACCATATATCAATAGAAACATCTCAACAAGTAGAAACCATCAAAATCATTATTGACCCAGAATATATTAATTTTGTAGGTCAAAATTCCCATGCAATATTGGGCTAGCCCCTGGTGCTGCTTGGGTTGACATCAATGACAACCGTTGATCAACATATGCCACACGGCCAAATATCCTAAAGTGGCTCACCTCAGGCTTGCTACCAATGAAGACACTTTCCAGAGTGATCTTACCCAATGCATTATGAGGAATCCTGTTATGTATGTAAACAACTGTATTACAAACTTCATCCCACAAAAATTTGGGCATGTCTTGATCATACAACATTTCCCTTGTAGCTTCGATAATAGTTTTGTTCTTCCGCTCTGCAATACCATTCTGCTCTATATTATATGGAGCAGTCCACTCTCTTCTCATGCCTTCCCTTGTGTAGAACTCTGTGAAGTTTTTATCTAAGTATTCTCCACCATTTTCTAAACTCAATATCTTGATCTGATTTCTCATCAGATTCTCTACCAGAGCTTTAAACTCCTTGAATCGGCCAAAGACTTCATCCTTGGTCTTCAGAAAGTAGATCCATGTCTTCCTGGAATGGTCATCAATGAAGGCGACGAAAGATTTGGCACCACTAAGAGCTCTAGTGGACATTGGCCTGCAAATGTCTGAGTGTATTAGGCTTAACAAACTCTTAGCGCTATTGTTGCTTCTATGGTATGCTGCCTTGGAATACTTTCCTAATACGAACCCTCTGCAGACACCGTCTCACTTGGTGCTCAGTTCTGGAACTCTTGTGACAGTCTTCTTGAGAATCCTTAATGCCCCATGATGCAAGTGCCCCATTCTCTTGTGCCATAGCTAATTCAAGTCCTTCACATCAGTGTTGTGTTGAGAATTTGGAGGGTTGGTAATTAATTCGAATTCTCTTCTTGATAATTACTTGTTTTCTTACTGGAATTACTTATGTCTTCTCTTCTTTAGCTTATTTAGTATTTCATCAAGTCAATTATAAAAACACACAAGATACAAGAATTAGGCTCCTAGAGCCAAGGAAAAACCCCTCCCTCTTGGAGAGCAAAACCCATAAGGAATTATTCTTATAGATCTTCAATTGACAAGTACCATGACCATGACCTATACCCTTGACCTTAGTATGCCTCCAAGACCTTGTCTCTGCTCCACTGGACTTCTTATGATGATCTTCTTTTCTACACTGCTCTGCACCACCACTAGGAAAGCTCGGTTCCTAGTCTTTAGACAATATGCTTACTTGACCTTTTCTTTGTACCTCTTTTTCTCCAAGTCTTTGATCCTTAGCTTGCTATAGTGATCTTTCCCTTTATTCCTTTTTCAAAGAAATACTAAGCACATTGCTCTCAAAATAGTAGATCTTTAGTCCTTCCCTTTCCTAGTATATCACCCTTCATACTTTGCACTAGAACAAACCTTTGATTCACTCTTGATCACAAAACTATTTCTCCTTGATGTAACCTTCGGTAGTCCTGAGATGACCTTAGATTATATAGCCCAAAGACATATATAAGACTTAATTTCCTTCGCTGATATGGCACCTCTCTTCGCACCATAGTTCAATACTTAATTTTTTGGCTTGACTTTCTTATATGCACTGCAATTCAAACCCTGATCTTGTACTTAATTTCCGAACTAATCCGAACTTTTAACCTTCCTGAAATCCATAATTATTCAAGTGTAATCCTTGTTGTATCTTCCTGTAATCCACACCCTTTAAGCTCTATTGAAATTTCAGAGAAATTTGCAAGATTATATGTTTTCTGCGTAGTATATACAGGGGTATATATAGTTATCCCAGTATATTAATAAGCCGACCTGTCAATATAATATAGGGCCGACTTGATCACAATTTTATAGGTCGACATGAAGGCTTTCTTGAGGAGAATTTTAACGCTGATATGAGGCATCTTTCTGAGCTTATGTCACAAGGTCTTTGAGGCATATTAGATTGACTTGACCCTCCATATATATGACCCTTTACATTTATGACCAGAAGATAGATTCATAAAGGACATCAAGAAGAATTCCTTTGACCTATAATAAAGCCTTTATCATGAAACCGATGAAGCAAGCATACCAAAAATATATATATTATTATCTTTGTCTTCTTCATTTACATAAATACATAATTACATAGTCAATATGAAGACCGATCCTAGTTACACTTTTCAACATGCTGCCTATTAGTGCCATTATGGATTCGAGCTATAACTTGTAGAGTTTATTGCTCCTGACTCTAATTTTGTGCTTTCTTCTTCCAACTTGGGTGTTTGACATATACTCTATTGCCAATGAAGTAAACATCATAACCTTTTTTTTGAAGTTGTAACACCGAGAGTAAGCTCATCACCAACCCAGGCACATGCAGTACAATAGTGGTCTGAAGCTTATTACCAACTTCCGTTTGAAATACTATGGCACCTCTTCCCATAGGGGTACATTTTTCCTTATTTCTCATGGTGATTTTAAAGTTCATTTTCTCTTCTTGGTATTTTGAGAAAAATTCTCGCACTCCCATCATGTGAGAAGAAGCCCCATTGTCAATGTACCAGATCTCAAGAGAAGCAGAGCTTGACACACAAGCAAATTCTTCTTCCAATATGGATGCCAGAATAGAAACATCGTGATCCATTTGTTCTTCCATGCTTCCCTTTTTCTCTAGAGAACTGCATGAACCCTTTGTAGACGCTACAGAAACATTTGTTTTATGTTCAATTGTTGGTTATCTGCTCTTGTTACTCATTCTGGCCCTGATACCATGTGAAAATTTCAATCCAAAAAATGTTTTTGCAGTGATAAATTTATTTCTCCTACTTATTATTTCAATAAGTTATTTACAGAATTCTTCCAGAAAATTTTAAAATAAGTACTACTGCAGCATTCACTTATGTATATGCAGAGAAAGGAACAATAAGAAATATAAGCATAAGAAACAATCACATCTACACTTATTTTTGGACAATTGTCCCCAGAAAAACCCAATGCGGGAAAACCGATGCAGTAGATGAGGGTTTATATTATTATTCTTCATCAATGAATTTTTTACAATTCTTTAGAAAACACCTAAGATATATTCTTTGGTTCCTTCTGGAGAATTCCTGACACCCAAAAGACCCACTATCTCCCTCTGCATCACTCTGTGTGCTTCTCACCGCAGTCCCTGCGCTAGACTGCATCACTCTGGTACTTCTCATCGCAGTCCCTGTGATGGAATGCATCACTTTACGTGGGCACACTGCGTTGTTGCTCCACACTGCCTTCTGTGGCCCTTTGTATCCCTCTCTATTCCTTCTTTGTCACTGTTGACTCCCTCTCCTTCTGCCTCTGCAACTCTGCCCTGCATCTCTCCCTCTGAAATCAAATTCTATTCCTTCAGAACTGACTTCCTTTGGGTTACTGAGTGTATGTCCGGATTGCTTTCCAAATGACCCTCAAGCCTTCTTTTATAATCTTCTTATTGACGAATCAATGACCCAGATTAGAAGTCTAATCAATGGCCAAGATTAAAACCTGACTTGATCTTCGTTCTCTAGAAGATTCACACTCTATTTTATTAATACCTATTACTTATTTAATTTCCCTAAGTTTAGACTTAGGGTCTACATTAAAATAATTAATTATTTTAATAAAACACAAATCGAATGGAATTTCCACAGACAGCTTCTGGGTTCTTTGGAATATTGATGTCCAAACCTCGTTACAAGTACAAAGACTCATGACATAAACTCTAGAAGCACACAATGGGTGCTTACTACTTTTTTCTTAGGGCTATATTGTTCTTTGCTTTAGATATTTGTATTTCATCATTTACCCATTGAATTCACCACATGAAAGCATAACATTATTAAGTTTTACAACGTATGCAATTATATTGAAAGAAAAATATCATCATCAATGCAACAAAATTTAAAGGAACACTAGAGGAAAAGCATTCACAAATAGACACACGAGAATTGGTCGGATACTAGAGAAAAATCCCACAAGGGGGAAAACCCTATCAAATTATTTTTCTTATTAGATTTCCATTGAATTTTTCAACAAAGAGAGAGTAAAATGATTCATATCTTCAACCAAAAAACTATCCAGCAAAATTAACTAAATAATATCCAAGAGATAAACCCAAAAATGTTAATAATAAAAACCCTGATTTAGAATCTTGCAGTCAATTGTCGAAATTTGTGGTCAACTGTCAAAATCAAACCTTAAGTTACAATTACACGAAGAAATAGAGGTGTGTGTAGCTAAAACCCTCCAGCCGCACTCATGAGCTTTCGTACCTGTGGTTGCGACCAAAAATAACCTGTAGCAACCTTGTAGCTCATAACCAAAAAACCTAATCACATGTGCGAGCTTCAGACCCTGTAATTTCGAACTTGTATGAACCAATCTCTGCGACTACCTCAAAACTATGTGAGTCAAGCCAAAGAATGTTCAAATTGGAAACCAGGGCCAAATTCCACTTTGGTCTGCTCAGTTGATGGAGATAATAATTCCATTGAATTCCTCTTTTCGAGAGGACCAAAATCGATATAAATATTGTCTAATTTGGATAAGGAAAAATATTTATTTATTCAAAAAAAATGTTATAAGACATTGTTTGGTTTAGGCGAGAAAAATCGAAAATTTGAATTTTGAATTTGCATCCAAAAGTAATGGAAAATCATCATGTCTAAATTGTATACAAAGAAATCTCTTCTCATCCCATTTGACACATTGGAATTTATTGGGCACTCTGAGGTAGTGTATCATCAAGCAAGATGCATCATTTTTGTGGCAGCCAAGCTAAGAAGGAGGACGCATATGTATTTTGTCTTGGGGTAGAGTATCTTATGTTGGAAGGCTGCAAGTATTAGGAAATTTCTAGGTTAGTTTCAGGAGGTAAAACTCTTCCTTAGAATAGGTTGAGTATCTCAGGCAGAAGATCAAAGCATTTGATGACAAAAGTAATCTAGATCGATGACTTGTTCTCCTTGCCCTAGATGGCCGCAGACCCTCTATGAAGTATGACAGGATATGATTCTTGTCCAAGTAATAAAGGAGGCTAAGATATAAGCCTAGCCTCAACCACCTTGAATGATAAAGAGATCGAAATTTTCTTAGGGTTTTTATCATGAGTTTTTTTTGTAAGATAGGGAAAATGTGTGCCCTAACCATATCTCCTTTCAGTCCAGATTTGGGTTTCTATCTCTTTTAGTGCATAAACAAAATTAGACCAAGAAGAAAGGATATTACTCGAGTCTTTGTTTCCTTTCTATAAATTTATCTCCCACCAAACGAGAGCGGTGCCACTCAACTGAAGGGATGCTAACTGGATCTTTGCCTCATCCTCCTTGATCTGTTGTGTTATCACCAAATTGAACTTGATTGGTTGCTTATCAAACAACTCAGTGTAACTGTTTCAAACCACTTCTAACTGAATATTAGCCTCTTCAGTTTGGGAGGGCTCTCTTGAGGGGATTTATGATTTTGAATAATGATAGTACTAGATGGCTAACTCCATGGAATTGTAACCTTTTTTGTATGATTTCAGGTTGAAAATTGTAGGCATGCTACTATTGGGCTTATGGAGTCAACAATCAGTAGTTTCAGTGACAATGGTTCTTCACATGGAAGCTGAGGCAGATAGAGGTCCTTAACAGAGGAAAATCACACATACAACATAAGAAAACACTGTCATTTCACCACTAAAGGAAGTTAGAGCATAATATTATGAATTCTGAGTATTTAGGGATGAAATCTACTGCAAGTGATTAAACATAATATAAATATCAATAAGATAGAAAAAACCTCATGAGAATCTAAAGTCTGTAAAGAAGAATGTCACTTTGTATTACTAATATTGGTTAAAAACATAAAAGAAGAAGTATTTTGCAAATATTCTCCAACCCCTTCCTTCTTCGATGTTTTGTCTTTAAATAGACACTATTGACAACAAGAATGATCATCCTGGTGGCTAGATCCTCGAATTTGCCTATGACACCTTTCATAACTTAAATACATAACTTTCAACAGAAAACTGATAACTACCTTTTAAAGAAACTATCCCCTAATAGGGCTCTAACTCTTATTTATTACATTGATCTATCCTATCTGTGAAATAGTTACATGATGGTTACAAAATAAATATCACATGCTCGAAGGACACATGACCAAGTTCACTACCACTTTACATATTTAAAACATCCCTAGACTTGTGGAGCATAACCCTATTTTTTAGGAATGGATGACCCTTATCTTCAACATTGTTTTGACTGATGACCTGTCTTCATGGCACTCCCTTTGAGTCATAAATATCTGATAATAATCTCCCTTGACACGCTGGAGGTCTCCAGCTAGCAAAAACTGCTTTTAAGATGCTCAAAGCGTTCAACAATTGCTCGCTACAAAAACATGACAGTTTCGTAGCGAGTTTTGGTTGCGTGGGAAAAGTGGCTTCTCCATCCATCTTCTTCAAATCTTTGTTGTTCCATCATGTTAATCATGTCATGACACCATACCACCAAGGATCCCCCTCCTTGAAACATGAAAAACTGAATTTAAAATCAAAAATACACCTACAGGTTTTTTCGTAGCGCATTTCTGGCTTTAAGCTTGAGGTACGCTATGAAACTGTGTAAGAAACCAGAAATTGCCCCTTTCAAAATTGTCTTCAAAAACTGACCTCCAGCTGCAAAATTTTGATTCTCTGCATGCTATGAACCTCTTAAGGCATACTCCTTCTCAAATTATCACTCCTATGGTGTTTCTTCCTCATTCACAATCAGTTGACTAATGGGATCTTCTACCACAGTCATTTGCAAACCTTTCTTTTCCAATTCTTCATGAATCAAGTCTAATTTCTCCTGCAGATCTTTCACTTTTTCCTTTAATGTCATGTTCTTGGATTACAAGTGCAGGTTGATCCTTTTGATGTGCTTGACCTCTCCTCTTAGTGGTTGAGTCCACTTTATTAGCTTTTCTGTATTTTCCAAGGTCTTTGAGACACTTGTGACTTTATCTTCCCAGATATTCCTCATTTGTTCAAACTAAACCTTCTCAGCTCTATACTTCCTTGCTTCTTTCTTCAAGACTGATATCTCTTCACCTGCCACCTTCAAAATTTCTTCAAGGATTTCAATTTCTGGTTTTTCACTGATTTTATCTTTACCCTTTCTTTGTTTGATGACAACCAGCTCTTCTTTTTCAGGTGAGAAGAGATCTATGATACTTGGTGGCTGAGAAGTTTCATTAACCTTCTGAGTTTCTTTGCTGCTTTCAATGACCTTTTTAACATGCCTGGTCATTGGCTATCTTGGTTGAAACTTGAAACCAGCATCATCACCTACAAATTCTAAATTTTTAGTTGTCTTGCCTTTCTTTAGCTTTCTTCCTCCATCTTCAACATCTTCAGCTTGGACAATGGGAGTTTCTTCAATATCAATTGCATGCAATATGTCTTCTAAGTTTCCTTTAGCCACTGTTTGGCCTCTAGTAACCCTCTTGCTGCTTTGTTTGCTAACTGTTGGCTTCTATTTTGCAGGTGTTTTTTTAGGTGTGTGAATCTTCTACAAAGGCTCTGTCTCAATTCTCATTGGTTCTAGTGGGGATGATCTATTCCCTTATTCAACTTGCTCTGCCACTGTTGGTGATGAAATACTTCTAGGTTTGGAAACCCTTTTAGGAGTGACAGCATCAACTTCAAAACCACTCATGAATAGAAAGGATGTATATTCTATGTCTAGTCTCTTCAACTCCTCTAACACCAACAACTTAATCAAACCATGGTGAAAGAGAGAGGTTTCATTTCCTTCTGTTTTAACTTGAACCTTATCTGACATTTTACCTAGACTTATGTATAAATAAAAGGGAAATTCAAGTGACCTCTTACCCACAAAATGAAGAAGAAGCCTAAGGTGGTAGGAGTAGACCATGTGAAACCTTCCTTCATAGGTGAAATACTTTTGAATGATCATCAATAGCTTTGAATAGTTTTCCTTCATGAAACTCCTAAGGATGGAATTTGTAAGATCAATTTCACTATGCTCTGGTTTGATGAACTCTTTGGAATCCTGCATGGTGAACTTGATGCCTTTAAACCAATGTTCCCCTCCTCTAGGGATCCATGTTGCTATTGAAAGGTTGTCTGGTGTCACTGTGAGGTTTATCATTCCCACCTTTGAAGTTGTTCCAGTGAAACTGATAGCAAAATCCTTGGAAACCTGTAGATGATAACCTTGCAATTTTTGACAGAATTGCAAGCAACCTGTTCTTCTAAAAATATCCGTGGTCGTAGGGTATTCATTGAGAAAATTCATGTCCATGGGCTCATACCTGTGGCAGTGACCACCTTTTTTAGTTTTCTTCCTTGCAGCCATGGGTGCTTTATATATTATTAGCCTCGCTTGCTTGATGACACCTGCAACCTTTGAATCTACCAGCAACCTGCTTGGCTCGATGAAGCAGCTCTCGAGAAATCCAATAACATGCAAAGATAAAGCGGAGTATGACAAAAATAATCAATTGGGTAATGTTTTATGGCTTCGATGACAACTCATGCCTTAATCATGACACATGCATGCTAAAAAGGGTAATGATGACCTCAGACATGACTTTGTACCTTGAATTAACCCTAACTGACTCGAATGACATCCACCCTAACTTCTCCAATCATGAACTGACACTTCACATCAGGTTTGACAAGACAGACATGAAAACATTTTTTTGTAGCGTATCTAGTTTAACTTTTGACAGTTTCGCTAAAAAACTATTAGGCAGTTTTGTAGCGAAAACTGCTATTTCATAGTGTAAAACACTACGAAAACTTGTAAAACTGGCTTAAGTGTCCTTTTTAAATTTAAAATCTTGGGAAATGAAATATGACACCTAATTATGACTGATGGGGCATGAAATGATCTAAATAGAGGTGGTCTTGAACCTTAGGATAGGTTAGACATGTAAAAAAAATTATGTTTTCCTATACCAACTTGAAAAAGGCTTAAGGAGACCTTATCCTTTTGAGGAGTGAACTGTATGACCATGTCAATTAATGTTTCACAAAAGTATGAGTGATAACAGTGGCTCCACTTGGGATGGTTTGCCCATATGGTACACCAAAGAACCTGTAGTTCTAGTGCCATCCATCTTCTTGGAAATAAAAAACTTTGAAATTTGCAAGCCTTCTTCAAACTCTAATGGCCTTCATCTCGGGCTCAGTTTGATGGTTAGCCTGTCTTTATTAGCAGAAAATCATAATAAAATGGAATATATACAATGGAGTGAAAAATCAATAGAACTTAAGAGGAATAGTGCTTTAGAAACCTGCCGTTGATTCCTCCTCTTCCCATCGATTTGTATTCTTGCAAATCTGTCTATTTATTGTAAATTCTAATTATTTGCAAGGGCTGGAGGTCTGAGGTCTAAAAACTCAGAAGTAGGGGAATAGTGTGGCAGTGAGCTCTGCGCTCCATTGACATTTTGGCAGGGAATTAAATAAAGTGATGTAGGTTTGATTTATGGGATTCATGTGGTATGAGTTTTAGCATATGTCTTTCCTTTATGTTTCATATGTATTTTGTTATGTTTCACAATGCATTCATAAACATTTCCAGTTGAATGTTTTCAAGTAAGAAAGGTAGAATCCATTCTTATATGCTCTGCCTTGGGGAATCATTCACACTCTATGTATTTTCTTCTGTCTGAAAGGATTCATTTATTATGCCCTTTTCAGCTTTCTCAATAGTCTTTCCACTCCATTTTATTTCAATTTGATTGCTAAATATCCTGCCTATCTTGCCCCATGAAATACCCTGTATCCCGATTTAATTCCTCAGCTCATGCTATCCTTTTGTCCCATACATCCCTGAAAATTCAGTCATTTATTAAAATTCCTTTTCCCATTTATATATCTAGCCTAAAATCAGTTCATTACCATTTTATTGAATATCTATTCTACGGAGAGAGCCCTCTCCTGTCCTTGTAGGGCTAGCTACAAGGCTGAGCGTGGTTTAGTTGTTACCCTGATTTGCCTTTTTCAGCCTGAGGTTCAGATTGGGTGCCAACATCTCTGGCGACTCCGCTGGGGAGAACACTACAAACTTTTCATAGAAGATTTATCACCCTAGTAATATTTTTCTTGTAAAGTCTCGATGATGATACTTCAGAGTTTTTTAGGCTGATATAAATATTGTACAGTAGTAAGTTGACCACACTAGCTTCAAGAAGATATACAAGGGCTAATCCTGATCCAAACCCTCCCCCTGTGTTTGAAAATCCAAATCATATCCCAAGAATAGTCAGAAGACAGGAGGTATCACTAAGTCCTACACCTATTTCCAGGTCCGACACTTGGCCCAGTGAGTGGTTTTTTGTAGAAGAGTTTTCCTTTGACGAGAGTTATGAGCTCTCTTTGTTTAGAAGTAAGTATGAAAATGCACTCAAAGACACAGTTTTAGATCCAGAATTCCTTGTGGATATTGAAGTTCAAAGAGCGAATTCCTCCATTGATGACTACATTTTGAATTCTCCCCAGTCCATCACTGCAACTTATATTCCTGAGCCTTCAGAATCATCAGGAGCATTATTTACCCCTCCTAATTCATTAGCATCCCCTTCAGTCAACTCCCAGTTATCATCTCCTCCAACAACACCTCCTCCAAATTCGCCAAATCCTGTTGTAAATCCACCCAAAGTCATGGTTGCCTGGTATGCACCATTGGTTTTACCTCAGGTTCTCAATGATATGCCTGCTGATTATCAGAGTAAAATTCCTATCTTTGATGCCACTCAGGGCATTACAGCCCAGTAGCATATTGACAAGATGAATGACTTTTTTGACTTGCATGAAATAGAAAAAGAGAATGTAGCTACTAGGTTGTTTGTTCAAAGCCTCAGAGGTGAAGTTAGAAAATGGTTTAGAGCTTTACCAGCTGGCTCAATCCATACTTTACAGGAGTTACACACACAGTTCTTAGACTGGTGGGAGGTGAAAAGGAATCCACACCAAATTCTGTTTGAATATGAGAATATTAAAAGAAATGTGGGTGAAATTGTGCAAGAATATTTTTTAAGATTCAATGGTGTATACAATGCTATTCCAGCTAACCTCAAACCTCCTGTGCATTCAGCTATGCTGAGGTTTCCGAATGGTTTTGATGCCGATATTGCATATCAACTGCGTGAAAGAGATCCGCCATCACTTGAAGAAATGCAAAGGATAGCAGTAAGCATTGAAGCTAATATGCTGGCTAGAAGAGCTCGAACAAGAGCTGAAAAGAAAGTCGTGGTGAAAGAGGAAGCCTCCCATTCGGACAACAAAATGGACACATTGATTCGTACAATGGAAAATATGGTTGATCGATTAACGATTTCGGACAGACCTGAACCCCAAATAAGAAATCCAAATTTTAGAGGACAATAGCAGCCGCAATTCAGAATTAGACAGAGAGAACAGAGGGCGCAGGACCAAGCGGCACCACAGCAGTAGATAAAAACGCCTTTGCAGCAGAACTACGTGCAAGGGACTGACTCAGATGAAGATGTTCCTCTGTTTGAAACCAATCATTTTTTCATCGCTGACAGTGCGCCCATTTTCCTCACAGAAGACGAAGAATACACAGTGGCAACTCTAGACATTCAAGGGGACGAAAATTTCATTTTGGCGAATGAAGTAGTGTTAGAAGAAGAATCTGATGACTACTAGAGAGGGTATATGAACGCTTTATCAGCCTAGCAAAGGCAGTATTCCCTGAGGAATAGAAATTTCACAATCAGTCCCATTCAAAAGAGAAAATAACTCCAAATGAAGGACGAGGCACAGAAGAAAGGAAAAGATTCGGCCAATCCTTCATCCAGCAAAGCACCCGCAGCTACTAACGCAGCAAATGAAAAGGGCCAACCGAGCATAGCGAAGGAGAAAACAGAGAAGAAAGACCCTCCTATTAGAGAGGTAGAAAAAGCTCCCTCCTTTAATTTAGAAAATGAAATTTCCGAACTCAAAGTGTCTGTGCCCCTGACTGAGTTGGTGAAGAATAGTATATATAAAGGTCAGGTGTCTAAATTATTGCAAATAGACCCTCTTTCTAATATGGTTAATGTGGAAGATGACTACCCTAAACTCATTTTTGGTCCAGCCACACAGGAGTCTGAAGAAAATGAAGTCCCCCCCTTCTACCTAAGTCTTAGGTTGCATGAATTTATCTTACATAACGCCATGTTGGACTCCGGGGCCTTGCATAATTTGATGCCCAAAGCTGTCATGGAAAAGTTAGGCCTTGATGTTACTAGAAAATACCATGATTTGTATTCTTTTGATTCAAGTAGGGACCATTGTATTGGTCTCATCAAAGATTTAGTAGTGTCTTTAGATCAAATCCCAGCCAAAAATGTCTTGATGGATGTAGTTGTTGCTGATGTCCCACCATGGTTTGGAATGCTTCTATATAGGTCTTAGGGTGCAAAACTTAAGGGAACCATACAGCTTGACTTCTCTTATGCCACAATCCCTGTATTCGGCCAATTGAGGAAGTTATATAGGGAAAAGAAAATGAAATATATGATTACTAGCAAAGACAAGCCTGTAAACCATCCCATCAATGTAGTCCACACAGATTTAGATTCTTTTGTCTTATATTCAGATGGTGGCTTAAATGATGATAATGTTCAATTGGTGCAAATAGATGAAATACCTGAGATTTTAGAGAATTTCAGAGAGGTCCTAAAAAATGAAAGGGGCAAAGTAGTAAACACTTCTGAACCTCCTGCCTACCAGCAGCAAAGAGACAATAAACAGCCAGAAATCAGCCAAGGTAAAGAAGAGAAAGAAGAAAATTTCCAGGACCTTCAAGAAGAAGAAGAAGGCCTGTGGAGTATGGATTTTGATGGAGCTGTTGGTAAGGATGGAGCTGGCATTGGAATATGGATTAGGAGTCCTGTGTTTCAGCCTGAAAGAGTCCCTAGTAATGTTAGAGCGTGTGCTTATAAGTTGGCTTTTGACTGCTCCAACAATGAAGCAGAGTATGAAGCTCTGATTGCAGGCCTCAAAATATTGAAGAAGTTGAAGGCGAAAAGGATTTCTGTGTATGGTGACTCTGAGTTGATAATCAAGCAGGTGAAAGGAGAGTACCAAGCTAAACATCGAAGACTGAGGGCATACAAAAATGCAGTTTTGGACATTTTGAAGACATTCCCAGCGTACACTTTGACAGCAGTGCCCAGGATGCATAATATTATCGCTGATTCTCTTGCCACTACTGCAAGTAACTTGAAGGTTCTGATGAACTCCAGCAATAAGTTTGAAATCTATGTTAAGCATAGGCCTGTTGTTCTGGACAATTTAAGGTATTGGCAAGTATTTTGGGATGATAATGAGATAAATGCATTTTTGCAGGGTGATGGAAAATTCAAGGACACTCCCATAGAAGGTGAGTATGTGGTTTATGATCAAGAATTGGAAACGAACCAGATGGACATATTGCAGTTGAAAGATAATGTAATTCCTAGAGGTCTCATACCTCTAGAGGAGCTGTTTGATCAGGATGATGTTGCAAAGAAGCCAAGCTTGGTGCCCACAGAGAAAGGAGTTGAAGATGTGAATCTTGGAACACCTAATCAGCCCAAGTTCGTGAAATTGTCAAAGACATTATCCCCTGAAGAAAAGGAGAAGTATGTGAAGTTGTTGTCCGAATTTTCTGATGTGTTTGCATGGGATTATTTAGATTTGAAGGTGTATGATAAGAACATAATCCAGCATACTATTCCTATCAAGCCGGATCAAAAGCCATTCAAACAGAAGCTGAGAAGAATCAATCTGAAGCTGTTGCCATCAATTGAAAAGGAGGTAAACAGATTGTACAAAGCATGAATCATAGTTCCTATTAGATTTTCTGATTGGATTTCAAATTTGGTCCCGGTACGTAAGAAGACTGGAGAAATAAGGTTGTATATAGATTTTTAGAACTTGAATAAGGCTTCCTTAAAGGATAATTATCCACTTCCGAAAATGGACCATATTCTGCAGAGAGTAGTTGGAGCATCCAGGATGTCACTACTTGATGGCTACTCAGGCTACAACAAGATCTTGGTGCATGAGAAAGACCAAGCTAAAACTGCCTTCACAACACCCTGGGGAACCTTCCAGTATGCCAAAATGCCTTTTGGACTGAAGAATGCAGGAGCTACTTTCCAGCGTGCAATGGACATCGCTTTTGCAAATGAAAAAGATGTTTTTCTGGTTATTTATTTGGATGATTTGACAGTGTTTTTAGGATCAGATGATGAGCATTTGCACCATTTGAGAGTTGTTTTTCAGTGATGCAGAAAGTTTGGAATTTCTCTCAATCCCAAGAAGTGTCTCTTTGCCATGGACAAAGGCAAATTGCTGGGGCATATCATCTCCAAAGATGGTATTCGCATCGATCTAGCTAGAGTGGAGCTGATTTAGCTTATATACTTGCCATGAAATAAGAAGGAGATCCAAGAATTCAATGGTAAGATGAACTTCTTGCGTCGATTTATACCCAATCTGGCTAAACATTTGAGGGAAATGACTAATATGTTGAAAAAGGAAAGCACTGTTAAATGGAGCGAGGAGGCTATCAAATCATTCAATCTGGTAAAGTTTTCTTTGTCCAATGCCCCAGTTTTGATCAGTCCCGACTACACTCAAGACTTCATCATATTTTCGTTTGCATCGGAGCATACTTTAGCTGTTGTTTTAATGCAAAGGAGAGATGAGATCGAAAAGCCAATTGCCTTTTTTAGTAGAACTATTAGAGATGCTGCTTTGAGGTATAATATTATTGAAAAATAGGCATTGGCTCTTATCAAGGCATTGAAGGATTTCAGGGTCTACATTCTACATTCACATACTATAGCATATGTCCCTAACGCTGCGGTGAAGGATGTGTTGATGCAAACTGATCCAGAAGGTCAAAGGGGTAAGTGGATAGCAGCTATGTTGGAGTACGATCTGGAGATCAAGCCCACGAAGTTGATCAAAGGCCAAGGCTTGGCGAAATTGATGGCCCAATCAAATCTGCGTGCCTTAGATATAAACCTCATAACAGCAGTGGCAGAAGATGAAGATGAAGGTTTGCTGGTTCCAATTTCAGATATTTTTCTGCAGTCCTCGTGGTATTCAGACATTGTCTATGTCCTTCAGCATGTGTCACCTCCTACCAGCATGTCTAAGAGTAAGGGTAGATCTCTGAAGCTAAAATATGCAAAATACTGCATTTTAGACAACGATCTATATTGGAAAGATCCAGGAGGCATTCTGCTCAATTTTTTGGTTGAAGAAGAAGCGCAGAAGGTAATGCACGAGTTTCATAAAGGCGACTGTGGCGGTCACTTGTTTTGGAAAACTACAGCTAACAAGGTATTGAGAGCAGGATATTATTGGCCCACATTATTCTCTGATTTATATAAGACAGTGATGAAATGTCATGAATGCCAAATCTTCCAAGGGAAGAAGAAATTGCTTCCACTCCCTTTGAAACCAGTCTCAGTGAACGCACCCTTTCAGCAGTGGGGGCTCGATTTCATTGGAGAAATTCATCCCGCATCCTCAGCGCAGCACCGATGGATATTGACAGGGACAGATTATTTTACGAAATTGATCGAGGCCGTCCCAGCCAGACAAGCAACAGACACGGTAATCATTCAATTCCTGGAATCGAATATTTTATCTCGTTTCGGCTGCCCATGCAAAATCGTAACAGACAATGCAGCAGCATTCCGATCCAAGAAGACGATCTATTTTTGTGACAAATACAACATCGCGGTAAGCCATTTGACAACATATTATCCACAAGGAAATGGCCTGGCAGAGTCATCTAACAAATCACTGGTAAATATAATTAAGAAAATGTTGAAGGCAAACAAAAGAAACTGGCACCAAAAGCTCATCAACGCACTGTGGGCAGACAGAGTTAGCAGTAAAATATCAATAGGTATGTCACCATTTGAGTTGGTTTATGGTACATATACTATCTTTCCTGCATCCCTTATAGTCCCAGTTATGAGATTATTGCAAGAAGTTAGTAGTGAGGATGATGACAATCAGCGAAGGATCAATCAGATGATCCACCTTTAGCAAACAAGAGAGGAAGTATCACAGAACGCTATTAAGTTGCAGGAGAAGATTAAAAATATCTATGACAGGAAGACAAAAGCAGAAAAGTTTTAGTTGGATGATATAGTGTTGAAATGGGATGCCAGAAATGAAGACAAGGGTAAGCATGGTAAGTTCGACAATTTGTGGAAAGGACCATACAGGATCTCATCATACAGAGGACAAAACGCCTTCTTGCTTTTAGAAATGGATGGCCAAGATTGCCCTGTTGGAGCAGTAAATGGTAGGCTTTTGAAGCACTACCATTGTTGAAAACAAAGGATCAAAAATATATGTCATCACCATTGTATATACCATGTCATGTTTATCAGAGTTCATAGTACACAATCATTGAATTTTAGGGCCCGAGGTGAAGGCTATAAAGCTTGGATGATGTGTGTATGGTATGGGTTTATTTCAGTTTTTCAGTCTTAGTCTTGAGTCAGTATCAGTCTGCATTGTGTCAGTTTTTCGGTATTTTTGACTCCATCCCCAATGGATAAGGCTACTTGGTCTACGGTGTTCTTGGCACCTCCAAGGAGCTACCATCCCCATTGGAGCCAATGTTAGTGTCAGTCTAGTCATATTGCCATCAGTGATCAAAATTTCTCTTTTGCATTTTGCATATTAGGTGTCTCATACCGAATAAATTTCACCATTCCGCTAGGTCATGGATTCATTGATGGTAGTAATTTTTATTAGTTTTCCCTCATGAGGTACTTGCTGATTTTCATCCCTATGGTCTTCAGTCATTAGTCACTTTCATTCTCAAAATCATATCAGTAGGTCATACGATGGGTCTCATTAGTCTCTAAGGTCTCGCCATGGTCAAATTAATGAGTCAAGTGTCAAATAAAGATCAGCGAGGTCATGAGGAAGTCAATAAATAAAAATTCACAGCACCAAGAAGATCAGAGATATCATTTGTTCGGTTTGATGCAAGCCTCACCTCAAAACCATGTTTTGAGGTGAAAACATAATACTTTGCCTTTCAGTCACAATTCGGAAGCTGTTATCTCCACTAAGTGATGTCCCTGCCTTCAAAGAAGTTTTCTATAGCATATTCAGCGCCAAATCATCTTCAAAGTAGATCCATCAGAAAAAGCCTAGAAAGAGCTTTCCAACGGTATACTACACTCTCAAAACTGACTTCTGGATTGAAATTCATGCTTAAGTGAAGTAAAATTCCCTTTACCCCTTATTTCCCATTTTTCCCTTCAACCTTGCTTTATTAAAGTTTTATATCCCTTTACAAAAACCCCTTTCCCTCTTTCTAGTTATAATATCGCATTATAAACCATTTAATACAAATATGCGATTTATTTTTAACCACTTCCCCACCATTACCCTTGAAACTTTATTATAAAATCAAAGTTTCCATTATATATAACCCCTGCCGCGTAAACTACTTCCCCTTTCCATCCCCGAAAACTGTGTTATGAAGTTTTATATCATAACCTGCATAACCCAAAGTCCCCTCCCCTTTATTAAATCGCAAATCGAAAAATTCATTTGTATGCCCTGATGAGCCCATCGCAAATATTTGCGATGCGATCGCATCGCAAATCCTCCGATCGCATTGCAAATCCTTTGATCGCACCATCGCAAGTCCTCCTTTGATCACACCATCGCAATATACCCCAATGCGATTGATCGCACCATCACAAATCGCAAAGTTCATTTGTATGCCCCGATAATCCCATCATAAATATTTGCGATATGATCACTCACACAAAACTCCGATCGCACCGCAAATCCTCCGATCGCACTGCCCCTCCGATTGATCGCATCGCACATGTTCACGATTGCGATTGCGATTGTCCCTGCTCCCGATCTCCGATTGCGATTGATCCCGGGCCCACCATACTATACATCCACCCGTTCATATAATAAAGGCCTTTTCCCTTTGTAATCCGAAAATTTTGATTATATGTATTCATACAAAGGTTGTTCCTATCCAATCGCATCGGAAGTTTGTTTCATATATGATATCCCTCCCCCGCCCGATTTGCGATTGCGATTTATGCGGGTCCCACCTCCATTTCCCTTCCATTTTCAATTTAAAATGCATTTTTCCCTTCACGAAAGCATAAATTCAATTCAAGTTATTTCAACAGCAGATTAATAAAAAGTCAGTTTTCTTCAAAGGGGCTAACGGAAAACAAAACGTCAGGGGGGCGAGAAACAAAATGTAACAGTCACATCTTCAGTAATGATTTGAAAGGATCCACGCTACATGGTTTCACCTCTTCATTGGATATCTGAAAATTTCAAATGAGATAATGTAACGCAGCTCTTCCTTTACGAAGAGACTGTTAGCTTTTGGCCTTCCATCTTCAGTTGTGATTCCTCCTCTTCCCATCGATTTGTATTCCTGCAAATCTATCTATTTATTGTAAATTCTAATTATTTGCAAGGGCTGGAGGTCTGAGGTCTAAAAACTCAGAAGTAGGGGAATAGTGTGGCAGTGAGCTCTGCGCTCCATTGATATTTTGGTAGGGAATTAAATAAAGTGATGCAGCTCTGATTTATGGGATTCATGTGGTATGAGTTTTAGCATATGTCTCTCCTTTATGTTTCATATGTATTTTGTTATGTTTCACAATTCATTCATAAACATTTCCAGTTGAATGTTTTCAAGTAAGAAAGGTAGAATCCATTCTTATATGCTCTACCTTGGGGAATCATTCACACTCTGTGTATTTTCTTCTGTCTGAAAAGGATTCATTTATTATGCCCTTTTCAGCTTTTTCAACAGTATTTCCACTCCATTTAATTTCAATTTGATTGCTAAATCTCCTGCCTATCTTACCCCATGAAATACCCTGTATCCTGATTTAATTCCTCAGCTCATGCTTTCCTTTTGTCCCATACATCCCTGAAAATTCAGTCATTTATTAAAATCCCTTTTCCCATTTATATATCTAGCCTAAAATCAATTCATTACCATTTTATTGAATATCTATTCTACGGAGAGAGCCTTCTTCTGTCCTTATAGGGATAGCTACAAGGCTGAGCATGGTTTAGTTGTTACCCTATTTTGCCTTTTTCAGCCTGAGTTTTAGATTGGGTACTAACAGGTGTGAGCGAGACACAGCGAGGGCGCACCGCTCCAAATAATCAGGGTTTCAAGGAGCTGCTTCATGAATGGTCAACAAAGAGTTTATTCATTGTGCAAGAAGGGGTATGATGGCACATTTTAATGATGGAAAATAGACATAGGGGTCACTGTTAGGCATCTCCAGGATTAGGAATGGGGAATACAGGGACAGTGAAAAAAAATTATGTAACAGATGCCCCCTAAATCATGAAGGTCGAACGAGAGTGAGGGGTGAAATGCTCTACGAATATGTGCCAGGACAAGGACAACGTCATCAAAAAAACATGCACAAACAAGCACATATATACATAAACTAAAATCTCTAAAATAATCACATGACATGAGGTATGGATGCAATCATCCATAGAAGTGATCATGAAACAGGATACGAGGTATGGATGCAATCATCCATAGAAGTGATCATGAAACAGGATCCGAGGTATGGGAACAGCCATCCAAATAAAAAGGATCACAAATATAGACTCAAGGTATGGTCGCAGCCATCCAAATGAAATATTCATGTGTACAATCATGAATAATACATATTGCCTCACAGCCTAGGCTTTATCAAACAAAACCTAGGGTCTTGTGCTCCATCACGACTCGACCAAGTACAAATTCAAGCATGTGAATAAATGAGTTGAAGTCGAACATGCAAGAAAATCGCCTGATTACCAGTCAATGATGTAAATAGTTAATAGACACGAGAGAAACCACCAATGATGGCAATGGCTCTCAAGGTACCCATAGTACAATCCATGGGATGTGAATAAGGAGCTGACATCGAACATTCGTGGAATCACCCGATCGAAGGCCAATGATGGAAGCCTGTCGTCGGATGTGAAAAACCTGCCATTAAGGCATGCAAGCTCTTAGGTACTAAAAAAGGGATCTCTATATCAACTTCCCGGATAATGTGCTGAAGTTGAAAAGAAGTGATTTGTCGAAGGAGGGCCATAATGTATCCCACATCATCGACACGAGATGAAGCCAATAAGATAATAATGAAAGTGATCATAGAACCAGGCAATGAATGAGACGCAAAAGGAACTTCTCTTGAATATATCAGAGACACAACTCTAGATTTTGGTAGTATTTGACTCAAATGGAATCAAAGGTCATGTTTGATGAAAATGGTGATTGCATGAGAGGCAAAACAGATTTCCCAAACCCATGGAGGCAAAGTCACGAATGAAGGATATCCCCAACCCGACATGAAATAGAGGATGTGTCATGTTCAAGAGTGTCATACTGCCAACACAATTGATTAATGCTTTCCATTTTAGCCCACCATTTCTGGTGAGTACCCCAATTATTTTTGTATACAAGCTTGAAGAGGGTAGCATATGCGTGTGATATAAGTTTGTCCTTCAGACAAATACATCCTAATACATTTTATGAGCCCTGGGAAGGAGGAAATCGGTATTGTCATGATGATGGATCCAATGTCGTTACAGTTTAACGACTATGACAAAGGTGAAACTCGACATCTTCTCATGTTTAGAGAGTTTGAAAAGAGTTGAAAAGAAAACTCCAAATGGCCCTTTTTGTAAATAGTCCCTCATACCCGAGAAGGTAGAAAATGAAGTGTGGGAGTACCTCTTAGTCGCGATTGACTAAGGTATTCCTTTTTCATAAATAATTTATCCCAGCCCGAAAAAGGGGTAAACATATACTGGGTAAATGACCTTTCGTGCACTTTAACGAGCTCAAAACGACAAGAACTCAACAATCTTTTCATGTTTAGAGAGTCAGAAAAGAGCTAAAAGATGACTCTAGGGGGGTTACTTTTTCATTTATTTTTAATCAATTCTGAAAAAGTAGTAAACTAGAACTCGTAAATGTGTCATTCGTGAAGAAATTGAACACATCACTGCATAAGAACAAACCCATAAACTATTTTTGAGGTAAAATAATTAAAATATTGTTAAAATATGGTAAGAACCCTAAAATGACATTGAGTATTTATAAAAAATGGAGAAAGTAAAAAACATTTCACTTTTCACTTTAACATTGTTGAGAAGGAGTTTTTACCTTCTTTTACCTCAATTCTTCAAGAGCAGATTGCGGGAGATCTGGGAGGTCGATCAGCAAATCGTCAATGCCAGGTAAGAGGCGTTGTCTTTTCCTGCATTTAAATACTCATTTCATTGTGTTTTAAGTCATATTTCCATTTTGGTGAGAGCATTTTTAATTTATGAATGCGACGGATCGACACGGGTATCCCATATCGGGACCGCGCCAGAGTGACGTTTTTAAAATGGGCAAGTCGTCGATCGACGCTGCTACTTTTAAAGTAGTCGTTGCCAACCGCGGAGTAGAAAAATGCATAAAAATTCCTCAATAAAAGTTATTTTAAGTCCAAATTTTGAGCCAAAACACTGACAAGAGATTTTTTGAATTTTGTTTTTAGGGAAGAAGAGTAATCAATCATGGTGATTGAGTGGAAATAAAGATATCATGATTAGGTTGACCAGGTAGCTATGCAGAATAGGGCTTGCATGGATGCATTGAGGAATTGTGGCCTTCTCAAGTTCTTCATGACTTCGGGAATAAGAGCCCAACCAGATCTACTACAATATATGATTAACATCTGGGACACGGATCGACAGAGATTTATTCTCGGTGACCATAAACTGGAAATTGAACTGGAAGATATCTACTTCATTACTGGCCTCGCGCATAGAGGGGCAAGAGCACGGTTGTCTGCAGCCTGAATCATGGGCGAGAGCATGCTTCGAGGCAACAAGATATTTGTGCAGAAATATAGCCATAAGCACATTGGACGATCTAGCGCTCATGATAGTGTTATATACCATCACACACATGGCTAGGCCGCAGGCACCGCATGAGGCTACCAAGGCTCAACTGAAGACCACAGTGGATTGCATGGCACCCACCATTTTCAACTGGTGTGAGTTCGTGGTGGAGAATATGAAAAAGCAGCTCACTAAGTGCAAGAATAGTAAACTTAAGCAGTTCGGATACGGGTCCATTCTGACAGCCATCTTTCTAGAACGAGTACCCCTATTCTAGTACCAAGGGGTAGAGATAGAGGCACCGTTACCATGAGAGCCACGGGTAGTGAGGTGGGAAGATTTGATGCCTCGTGGAGGAGGCAGACAACAGATGTCTTTCAAACATGCCTTCTTTACATGGTTGAGGTGTCAACTGATCGTGGTGGAAGATTGGCCATACTCCGCACGGATTTCTAGGGCGACCCTAATTTACCACTTCCAGCAGGTGATCATTGGGATAACAGAGGTAAAACATGTTTTTGTTATTTTTTTCATGTTATATATATATATATATATATATATATATATATATATATGAAACTTTATGTGTCACAGAGGCTGGCAGGGATATCACCGATCACCAGGAGGGTGGTGAGAGACTTCGAGGGTGCTCAATACGTGGAAGGAGTGGACCCAGAAGAAGATATTGTGCGAAACATAGATTCCTTTACTACTGGAATTCTAGAGTACACACAGATGGGAGACATTCCCCGCCAGTACCAACGACATAATTTCACGGTATCCGATCGTATTCACCGAATACTGACTCAAGTCATTTGAAACGTACTTCTCTCACCAATCATCCACCTTGATTATTTTATTTTTCCCTTTATAAGATATAGTTTTGTAGAGCTATAGATCTCACTATGTACAAGAACATATATTATTTTTGTGGTGGTTAGATGTACCTGAACACTATCTATAGACAATCGATATATATATATATATATATATATATATATATATATATATATATATATATATATATATATATATATATATATATATATATATATATATATATATATATATATATATATATATATATATGTGTTACACGTATTCTATGCATGTTATAATGATTATAAATTCCACAAATGACTATCTAGAACATGATTGGCCAACGCATCTGTTAGTGTATTCATGTGTCATGGAATGTGATGATATGTAATGTAATCAAAATATCTTTCTAACAAACGAACATCCAGATACATTCTCAAAATTTGAGGGTGTTTGACGAAATATTTCCGGTTGAGTGATAGGACAATAAGTTGTTAATCCAGGTTAACAACTAGTTCTCTAATGCCTAGAGAGATCGCTTCGGACAGAAGCTCAATAACTGCATTGTGTTCAACAATATTATTGGTTCTATGACCTAAACATATACCTTGCAGACCTACTAACTCACCATTAGGGTCATAGATAACCCAGGCCGTAGAAGATATATTTCGGGTACTACGGCAAGCACCATCAGCGAAACTGACATAAGGAGCCAAAGACATCTGCAAATCAAGTAAAACAAGATAAGCAGGAAAAACACTTGCAAATGCACACCAATCCAAAAACGTACAAAAATGAAAAGCACACTAATTTACAAGAGTAGATACACGAGAAAAATATGCATAATATCTCTTTATATAAAGCCCATTTCGGGGTTTATCCAAAGGATAACCTTCATAATCAATCAGCTCATAGGCACCTTTCTGAAAAACACGTTTTACGATATATGGACCATGCCACATAGGTTCGAATTTTCCTACCCCCATTTTTTCATGTGCTTGGTCGTAGAGAAGGACCAAGTCTCCTTCATAGAAGGCACGTGGAGAAACCATCTAATCAAAATAGGCTTTGACCCATTTCTTCTATGCTTTAGTAACCAAAGCGGCGAAGCATCAAGATTCATCAAGTCGTTCCAAGTACAATAGACATTCCTCTTCTAGCAAGGTATTCAGAAGCAATTCGACAACTTGAGAGAAGGAATTTCACATTCAATCGACAAGGTCTCTTTAAGGCCATATACTAATTGAAATGGAGTGAATCCAGTAGCATTCTTAGCCGAAGTTCGGTATGCTCAGAGAGCTGAAAACAACATGAGATGCCAATTTGACTTGTGCATCCCAATAGTGCATTGAAGCATAGTAACTAAGACTTTATTTGCTGCTTCAACTTGGTCGTTAGCTTGAGGGTAATATGGAGTTGAGTTATTGTGATGCAAGCACAAATGAGAAGTCATCTCAGCCATCATGTAATGGTGAAAATGAGAGCCATGGTCGGTGACAATGGCTTGAGGAACATTGAATCGTGCAATAACATGATTGAAGAGAAATAGAGCTGCAATTTTACCGTCAACAACATATGTAGGCATCACCTCAGCCCATTTAGTGAAATAGTCCACAGGGATAATGACATAAGCATGCCCTGGGACCGAATGACGATTAAATTTCATGAATTCTATGACCCATTTAGAAAATGGGCCAATGGTAACAACCAGATGTGAGCATGTGGGTGGGGCATGCATCTTCCGCTGATAAATCTGGAAATCATGGCATTTACGGATGGTAAGGATGCAGTATTTGAAAATATAAGGCTATAAATAACCAGTGTGAAGGATGTTTTGAGCTATTGTGTAGCACGACATATGACTACCACATTCCCCGGAGTGGCAGTCATTGAGCACTCTCTCACCCTCTTCGAAAGTCAGACAACGTCGAAGAATGGAATCAATACCGACATGGTATAAAGTATCCCCAATGATATGATATGGTTGGGAATGATGTCGAATCTGTCAACGATCAAAATTGTCCAATTTAGATTGGAAATTTTGGGTCTGGAGATACATGATGATATCACCGTACCATGCATCAACAGTGTTGATCATGAAGAGAGTGTCTTTTGGAATGTGCTCATAGATATCAGATGGAGCAAAGGCAGAGGGAAGGTAGCATATCAATTGAGCGAAAATCAATGATTTCTTTGATTTGGCAGCAGCGAATTCCAAATCAAACTCATGTAAAATGACAATCCATTTTGAATATTTCCCCCCCAGGAACTGGCAGGTCAAAATCTAAGTCATAGGATTGCAGTCGGAGATCATGGTAGTCATGTGTAAAAGAATATAATTCCAAAAGCACTGAACAACATGTATTGCAGCTAAAGCCAGTTTCTCGACATAGGCATATTGAGTTTCTATATCCATAAGGTTATGTCTGAGGTGATAGATGTCATGTTCAGTACCATCATCGTTGTCTTGGATGAGTACCATAGCAATGGTACTGGAGGAAGCTGCTAAGTAAAGGAAATAGTCACGATGATAATTTGGGGGATGTAGTAAAGGAGCATTGATGAGAAATCTCTTTAAAGCATCGAAGGAGCATTGAGAAACTTTGTCCCATAGAAATGGGATCCCTTGTTTTAGTAATCGTGTAAAACCCTTAAATAGCTCCACATAATTGGGAACAAACCGATGTAGGAAATCAGCTTTCCCTTGCAGACTCTGCAATTGCGATAAAGAGGAGGGAGTGGGTAAATTAATGATAGCCTCAAATTTCAAGGGATCGAGATGAATTTCTTCTTTAGAGATGATAAACCCAAGGATTCTACCAGATTCAATGCAGAAAACAAATTTATGCGGATTCAAACGAATGTTGTAGTGTCAGAAGCGTAGAAAAATCTCTTGAAGTTTTGCATGATGGTCGCAACGCTTAGCTGAATGAGGAGGGAGGTCATCCAGATAAGGTTGCACGATGTGATTAATGTCATGTAAAGCATAAGACATCATGCGTTGAAAGGTGGCACCGACATTCTTCAGATCGAAAGGGAGCTTTTTGTAAGCAAAGGTTCCCCATGGACAAATTAAGGTAGTCTTGTGCTGATCACCCGGCAAGATGTTAATATGGTTGTAGCCAGAAAAACCATCCATAAAGGAGAAAATATCACTCCCAATGCATTCATCGATGATCTGGTCAATAAACAGAGTGGGATATTTATCCTTCGGGCAAGCTCGATTGATATCTTGGTAATCAACACAAACGCAAATGGTACCCTACTTTTTATTGACAGGGAAAATATTGGACACCCAATCTGTCAATGAGATAAGATAAATGAATCCAGCCTTAATATTTTTTCAACCTCTCCCTTTATGGCGGCTGCCTTTCTAGGGTGCATAAGGCGAAGTCGTTGACGAACAGGCTTCATGTCAGGATAAGTTCGTATTTCATGCACCACTATACTTGGGTCAATGCCAGGGATTTCCACATACGACCATGCAAAAACATCTCGAAATTATTGAAAGAGACTAATGATAAAGCTTGACCTCATCTGGAGAGCAAGTCACCCCAATATGAATGTTCTCAACAATTCATGGTTTCATAGAAATGTCGATAGGCATAGTCTTAGTAATACTGCCCATGTTCCCTTCAGAAAATACCTCATGGGCCGACATCGATGTTGGGGGCGGATCACGCATAACATGGGGAGTGAGATTTTCAAGACACAACTGAGCTACTCCAGGGCTCAGGAGAAACGACGAATGATGATGGATATTATTCCAAGGGGTTTCTTCGAGAGACACAGTTTCCACGATACTCTCATCACATCGAAATTTCTCATTCATGAGATCAGATGAATCTGAGGAACCGAGCCAAGGAGATTGGGAGTATGCATCAAAATTCATGCTAGAAATAGCATGTTCAGAATCATTAACTAAAGCCAAGATGATTTCACAATAATTGACCTCTACCAGGCTTAACGGAATCACATCACCAAACGAATCAACCTGATCAGGTGAAGGGATGACCCAGGTATCACAAGAAGTGGAGATCATATTGACCTAAGAATATTTTGGTGGAGTAAGTGAAAATAGACCCATAAGGGCAGAATATTTGAAAATCCCTGCCCCCGCACTCTCATAACGGATGGTGGTATGGTCTACATACGGAAAATTGCCTTCTAAATAAGCGGAAGTGAAAAAGGTCAACTGATCAACATTGAAAATATTTCCTTCATGGGGGAAATAGAGAAAACTAAAGAGATTGGACGGCATGCAAAGCATAACATGAGTCCAACTCCGACCAAGGAGAAGATTATAATTGAGCTTGGCTTCAACGACTTTGACCTCAACGTTGACTGTCTTTCCTTCCAACGTGATGGGGAAATTTGGAAGTATACCGAAAGGACGAGAATCTCTCCCATCAAATGCCTCAAAAGTATTTGGAGACTAATTGAGAGTTGGAGAACCAATGGCTTTCCAACACAAAACAAACATAATGCATGTAGATGCACGTTCGTTCACAACTACCTAATAGATATTCTTGCCATTAATACAAACATGGATAATCAGAGCAAGTTGATGAGGGATATGTAGAACGAAATTCCCCAGATTGAAAGTAATAAGGCTTGAATCGGCTGGATCGACTCTTCTGATCACGGATAACAATGCTATCCATTGTGATGGACAACTCTAAAGCACCTCTAGCGAGGACATAGCGGAAGGCGCCTGAGCCAAATCTTCAACAATATTGTAATGTTGAGTAGCGTGGACATTTGGATTATAGGAGGACTTGTGGAGCACACCTTTAGAAGGTGGTTGTACAATGGTATCAGAACTATGCCTTTCAATATGAAGAGGGCTAGAAGTGGGTGGGGGAGAAGAAGTAGGAGCATCAGCGATTTATTTCCCCGCTGACTGACGTGGTTCTGAATAATCTTTAGATCTGGTAGCGATAGATATGGATGCTGTACCATTCATCATGAAAACCTAAGAACCAAAAGGGGTGGAAGACTTGGGTTGTTCCACCATTTGAGTCTGTTGTGATGGAAATGGTTCTTTAAGAATAGTCGGAGACCCTTTGGTGCCTTTCAGCAATCGACTCACCTCGGCTCGTCGTGGACAATCCTTGGTGTAATGCTCATCATCACATATTAGGAAAGGACACTTCAGTTTACGTTTAGCTCCATCGTCAATGTGAGGTTTGGAGGAATCTTGTTTTGGGGCATTAGATTTAGATTTAACTTTGCCCTTATTTTTTCCTTTAGAGGATTTATCAGCTGCAGAAGCTTGAATGGTGTTGAAATTTGAATTTTTTCCAGGATTCGAAGGATTCTGAGGAACAGTATTCGAGAAAGAAGATGATTTATGCTTAGAATAGAAGAAGACTTGAGGGAATATTGGGAAACAGAAACAATGACGCTGTCTACCAGTGGTGTCACCAGAGCTTTTGAGGCTGCAGAGTGAGAATTCAGGCATGGAGCGTTAGGTAGGATACCATATAACGTGTCGGACTAAGAGTAAACCAAATCGAGATACTAGGCACAAGCGATGGCTTACTCTTCGATGACATCTACCCCCATAGTGATATCCTTAGCGATGTGATTGACGAATGTTTTGGTAAACCATTCTGTCAATAGTTGATCAGGAATGTCAAATTTGATCAAATGACGATGCCTCCTTAATTCATGAATATGATCAGAGATATGTGTAGAAGTATTTTTCTTTAAGGATGTCAGGAGGTGGGTTCCTATTTCATAATAAATAGGAAACTGAAAATGTGTAAGGAAAGCCATGGCTAAAGAGTTGAAATCCTGAAAAGTTCCGCGTGGAAGTTCAATGTACCACTTTGCAGCGGCATCAGCATTTTTTGAAAGAGACATAAATGGATGAAATAATCAACCCAGGAATTGGAGGAGAACCAAAGATGGTACGTCATAACATGCGCCTGGGGTTCTTCCCCAGATTTGCCTTCAAACCTAGGACAATCGCTCAAAATTTTGGTTGGAACTAGGAACCAATACGGATTGTGAAGAATTGGATCATTGGTCAATCTTGACATGTCAGGAAGTTCCATTTTCGGGAGAAATGGAAATTGTGGATTGAAAGGCATGGTGTTTGGTCTTTGATACGTGCCCATTTTTGGATGCCAACCGAGTTGGGATAAATTATGCCCCTAAGGATTCTACCCCGAAGGTTTTTTCCCATATTGATTATTGTCCATAAGGATTGGAACCTTGTGGATTATGACCATATCCTGGTTGTTGACCCAAAAATGGACTCTAGCCTACAACAGACCACTGAGGTCTAGCCTTACCATAGTTCACAGAATACGTATTTTGTGGTTGTTGGAAGGTTTGGTATGGATTTCCCTGGGGTTGTTGGATGATACCCTGAGGTTGCTGAGGTTGGCCAGGTTGTGCCTGAGGACCAAGTTGTACCTAAGAATCAGGTTGTACCTGAGGACCAAGTTGTGCATGAGGACCAGGTTGTGCATGAGAACTAGGTTGTACCTGAGGACTAGATTGTACCTGAGGGCCAGGTTGTACCTACGGACTAGGTTGTACCTGTAGACCAGGTTGTACCTAAGAACCTAGCTGAACAAAGAACTGATTCAGCTGAACGGAGGGTTGTCCTTGTTGGACAAAAGGCTGACCCTACTGAAATTGGGGTTGGCTTGGTTGACCAGAAGGTTGTCCCTACTAAAAATAGGAAACCTGAACTCGATGAGAAAAAGGTTGATTAGGTTGTACATAAGGCATTTCCTATTGTACGAAAGGTTTCCCTTACGGCCCATAAGGTCGATTTTGACCATAGGTAAGAACTTGATGATAGATGTAACCCCATGGATGAATGCCAGGATGCCTTTGAAATCCCTGCGGATTTACCGGCTGAGTTTGAAATTGTTGGGAACGATACGGGAGATAATGTTGTTGGTTAAGACTTTTCAAAAATTGCTGATGTTGATCATATGTGAACCTTGTTGGAACGGATGATCTAGTAGGCATAGGAATGTTGCCAGCAGCTTGAGATGAACCCAGAATGTAAGCTAAATTTCCACTTACATATGGTCCAACAGCTGGTTGGGAAACATTCGACAGGGTAGGACCTCCTGTAGAAACCGAATTCAATGGGATCGACACAAGAGTACTGACAGGAGGCGTTGAAACACCTCCATAGATAGTTGGCTTTGCGGAAGTAGGCGTGCCTATAGTTCAAGTAGGCATTGAAATAGTTACATTGGAAACACTCATACAAGGGGTAGATACTCCAGTATTCTACCAAATAGTATTGTAATATAAAGGCGTACCACTTGACATACTTGAGATCAAGTGTCCCCATGAGGTGTAATTTTCCAGAATACACGGCTGGGAGGAAGGTTGAGAGGTCGTCACATAAGGAAAACCCTAGGGAAGGAATTGAGGTCCCTCGTATATAGACTCATCTACACCATTAATGGTGCTTGAAACCTCCAGGGGTGATGAAACCTCTCCTTCGAAATCCATCGGGAATAACTGACGGGCAGTGCTTCGAGATGGATGTGGTGAATTCACAAATAGTACACCAGGTGTATCGTATGGACTATAGGGTCGTTGAGGGGATATTTTAATGGGATCAAATAATGGATTCGGAGGGTAGGCAACGTAGCCTACTGGAACATCAGGAGGAGATCGAGAGGCGAGAGGTTGGATACTCAAAACGAGGGCGAACTCATCAGTTTGAGTCCCAATCGAAGGTGGAGAATCAGAAGAGACAAGGGACAATGTCTCTTTGGAATGAGTGGATGGAGAGGAAACTGAACTTGGTGGTTCAACCACGGTGATCTTGTCTCAAAAATAAAAAGAGGAGAAATATGACTAATTCAAGGCTTTAAACAATATCTTTATAAGGAGTTACTCATGATGAGGCCCAGAAATGTTCTAATAGGTAAGCCATGTGATAGTGGCCAATTAATTTTAGAAAAAAATATGAAATAAATAAACAAAGGGGCAATCTAGGAAAAAAGGATTACCAGGTAGCCGTGAACTACAATATACACCTTGGTGATCAAATGAAAGAGAAATGACCAGGACTTAACGTACGACAGCCAATCTCCTCGAATGTTGTGTTTGGTGTATCACGTTTACAAGGTGGCCGACTCAATTACCTATGGCAGGTTTGTAGCCTAATGGTACCTCTTAAAATATACGTGATAGTATGTGGGAGTCCAAATCCTTAGTAGTGTTGTCTGATGCGTAACTGTTCGATGAGAGAGTCCCAAAATATACTTTCATACGTCAATATACTTCCATACGCGAGACGAGATATCATCCCTGGGTTGTAACACATACTGTTAGCGATAGCTCCTATGCTTAACGACGTCAGAACACGTCTCTAGCCTATACCTCTAAATGTGATTCTTTAGGTTCCAAATGCTCCTTAGGTTGATTGAATAAATTTTAAGGTTGATCTTGAATTATGTCTCGGTTTTAAAGTCCTACCGATGTCACCTGAACCCCTAAGATGTAGCTAAAGGAGAAAATAACCATTCATTTCGATGAATACTACGTTAATTAGGGAGAGAGAAACTCACACAATCAACGCATAAACAAACAAATGCATAAAATGACATTCACTTTTCTCTTCAAGTGCATAATTTTAAAGCGAAACAAAAAATTTACAAATTTCTTCCTTGAATCACTAAATGCACTAAGAAGCGAATCGAAATGAATCTCTTCATTTTCTAAAGAGAAATGAAACAAAAACCTTTATTAATTTTTCTTATAAGCACAATGCGAAATGTAGAATGCAAATTAATCAACAATGCTTTGAGTACTAATGAAATATCTCAAAAATGCTTTTAAGAGGCAAATATTTCGTAACAATGAAAGAGAGACATAAACCATTTTCTTCAAAACAAGGCACTCTTCACTTACACACTGATCAATCACTCAAATAAAACAAACCCCATTTGGAGGACAAGAAATTGTAATCTATGCTTGATGGCGAATAGAAACTCAAATGCATTTAGATTTGACACTTGAAAAATACTATTTGTGAGAACCGACCGAAAGACGAACCTCAATCAAACATAAAGCCTGAAAGGTATGACAAGACTTGATTCACCGAGAAGTCTGGAAGTCAACAAAGTAAGCAACTGCTCGGATGGCCCGAGGACACCTATAAACCCTAGGAAGACAAGTGTTATCACTCAAAAAATTAAAAACATCATTTTGACAAGGTTACATAGGTTCATGGGTCAATATAGGGTTTTAGGAGTCATTTTAAGTTTGATCAAGAAAAGTTTCAAATCTTTTATAGTTTGACCTTACCCTAAGGTTTACACAAATCCATTTTTAAACTCTTTCATGTCAAAACATTCATCATTTTCCATTTCACTTCATTTCCCAAAGTTTTTGTACCAAAACTGGCTAATTAGCCAAGAAACCATAGTTTCAAAGTGCATTACACTATAAAAAGTCACTTTGCGCTACGAAAGCGCTGACAGATTCGTAGCGCAAACAATAAATTTTACACTACAGGTGCTACGAAAGCACGTTTTTGTAACTGTCTTGTCAGTCGAGTTCTCAAATGTCAGAAACCATTGGGAATGGGTAGGTTAGATGCCTGTTGAGTCATGTAATGATGAAAATGAAGTATATACCCATGTTTGCAGTCATCATGGTCAGTGTAGGTAATGAATAAACCATCATTTTCAGTTATGATAAGGCATTTAAATTTCAAATATTTTCCTAATTAGTCATTCTCATTCCTTTCTCCTCCATACGTAATATCTGAGCTCTGAAGCATTATTGTATCAAGCCAAACTTGTGGTTGGTTCTTTCAAAGCATTTACTACATCCATATCAAGCGAGGCTGAAACATTTATATCAAACGAGGCTAAACATTTATATCAAGCGAGGTTGTGAGGTTCTCTGAAGAAATATGGCAGAGGAAAGAAAAATATACCAAGGAGGATAGTGCTTAAGACATGAACTTGAAGACATGAAAGCAATAACTGGAGACCCGATAGTAATGGAAGCATTCAGAAGAGCAGGTTGCCTACAGTTTTGTGAGAAATTGCAGGGGTGTCATACACAGGTATCCAAGGAATTTTCTATGAATTTCAGTGGAACAGCCACTAAAGTGGAGATGCTAAGTTTTTCTATTACACCAGAGGTCATTGCTGCTATTACAGAGATTCCAAGAGGTCAAGAAACCTACTTCAAAGGATTCAAATTTAATATGGAGCAGTGTAAAGAGTTCATGAAACCTGAGCACAATGAGATGGATCTCAACAATGGTGTTCCAAGAAGTTGTATCAAAGATAATTATTCAAAATTGTTGCTCATCATCCAGAAATACTTAACCTGTGAAGGCAGATACCATAAGGTTTGTTCATACCATTTCAAATTACTTCTACACTTCACTGGTAAGATTTCCCTTGACTTACCTTTTTGTCTGCATAGAAGTATTTCAAAGATGGCTGATAAGGTTCAAGCAAAGTCTAAGAGGAGTGAGACATCATTGTTTCATCATGGCTTAATGAAATTATTGGTTTTAGATGAACTTCAAAGGTTAGGCAGAGATTGGTCCTCGTTCTTGTTTTTTAATGGTTTTGAGTTGGATACTCTAACTCCTGCAATAAAACCTAAAGCCAAGAGAATTCCATCACCACTAGCAGCAGAACAGAGTCAACCTTTGGTAGCAAAACCAAAAGAACCTGCAAGAGTAAAGCCAAGTAAGCAAAATGATAAAAATTTAGAGAAAGTACAGGGTCTTGACACATCAACTCCTCTATCTGTAGGACAGAAATAAAAGTCGGTCAAACATGCAAAACAAGAACAAGTTGTTAGCAAACAAGGGACCAAAAGAATGACTAGAAGCCAAACAATGATTTTGAAAGAAAAGATAGTGACTACAGAAGACGGAGTGGTAACAAAGGGGAATCTAGAGGATATTTTTCATGCCATTGACATAGAGGAAACAACTATTGTCCAAGCTGAATTCATAGAGGAAGAGGGGCAGAAATTGAAAAAGGCCAAGTCTGCAAAAAGATTAGAGTTTGAGCGAGAAGATGCAGGTTTCATTTTCCAAGCAAGAAAGCCTATGACAAGGCATGCTAGTAAATTTATGGAGAGCAGCAAATAATTTCAAATACCCACTGAGACAGCTCAAACACCTAAGGAAATTATTGACCTCTCATCACCCACAGTAAATGATATAGTCAACAAACTTAAAAGGGAAAAGAGAAAGTGATTAAAAAGACAAAGTTGCAGCTCCTTGAGGAAGAGTTGAGATTGGAAAATCAGGAAATTTCCAGGAAACACAGTGTTGAGAAAATGCAATTTGAAAAGATGAAGGCAGTTTGGGAAGAACAGGTTTATATTGTCTCTAAAGACTTAGAAAATACACAGCAGTTTATGAAGTGGGCAGTTCTAGCAAGAGCAGAAGCTAAACATGTAAGAAAGGTGAACACTCATCTGAGAGCTACCAATAAAAGTCTTAAAGATCAGGTAAAATATTTACAAGAGCATCTTGAAATGATTCATGATGAACTACAGAGAAAAGGCATCAAAATGACAGTGATTGAAGAACCATTAAGCCAACCAATTGTAAATGAGGAAGAAATGCCTCAAGGAACCTAAAACAAAGGAGGTTTATGATTTTTGGATGATTAATACATGTTGGTTACAAGTTTTTGGCAACTACAATTTTCATTTGACAAAATTATGCAAAAAACTGTGTTTTTAGTAGTTTTCAGCAGTTTCGTAGCGCCTCCAGGCTTAAAAAGCAGTAAAGCGCTATGAAACTGTTGTAGATGTATTTTTGTCTTCCTGATCAGTGTTAAAGGGTGTTAAGGGCTGAAAATGTTATGATACATTTTTTAAAGGATGATAAAGCTGATGCAGGAGGAAAGAGTTACAATTTTTGAAGATAAAGGCTTGTAAGGAAACGCTACAAAAAGCGCTACGAAACTGTTGTATTTTCGTAGCACAATGTATTACATCCTTTGGAGCAGCCTTTAAAGTGGTTTTTGAACAGCTGGAGGTTATGAAAGAGTTACAGATTATGTCAAGCCAAGATTAAATATTTAAGACCACGAATTAGAGATTAAATGATAGCCAGAATGCTCAAAGAAGAAAAGAGATCCTTTGCCTAAAAAACAGGGTATTGTTTCCTATTTTTGAGGAGGTCAGCTAAGTGGTCATGAAGAAATGAATGCCATTATCCAAATTCGACCATGTGATGACATACTTGTCAATGATGTAATTTCAAGTAGATAAGGTTGTTAAAGATAGTAATAAGGAGTTTGAGTCCTTATTGAAATAGGACTGTCAAGTAGGATAGGTGTCTTTTTGTAATAAATTCCATGTTTTATAGTTATGCAAGGTGTCAATGGACAGAAATTTGATGTATCTAGCCTAGAGTCAGATCATCTGATGATGTAATATCTCTATTAAAGGCCATTGGGTCGAATTCGTGAAGGGTTGGAAATTTTTGGCAAAATTGCAGCTTATTGTGAATTGACTATTTCAGCTAATACAGAGATCTGTTACTTGACCAACTTGAGATTCTGAAGGAGTTTTTAGTGCTATCCTATTCTATATGTACCTCTTATATATCTCACTTGCAGTGGTTTTCATTTATATTACTTAGAATTCATTCATGAGATGCTCTGACTTCCTTTATAAGTGAATTGACTGTGTATTTTCATGTCTCATGTGTGTGTCTGTATTACTAAAAACTATGATCTACCTCAAATTCCATGTCAAGTAGACTCACTGCATCACTGAAAGCTTTGACTCCATAAGCCCAATGTATACATTTTGATGTTATTTTCAACCTACATCTATCAAAATCAGTTTATTTCGTAAATAGAGTTAGCCATCTATATCTTTATTTCATATCATTAACCCTTGAGAGAGCCCTCTCAGGCTGAGGAGGCTAAGCCTCAGTTACAAGATTGGTTTGAAGTAGTTACATAAGATTTTATGATAAAGTAGCCTCTCAAGTCCAATTTTGTGATAACAACAAGGATGCAATATATTTGCAGAAGATACAACCAAATATTAAAAACTTGAACCAAAAAAGTCATTGAACATAGAAGAACAAGAGCTATTCAAACAAGAAAGAATACTTAGAAGGATAAGAACCACTGCCTGACCAAATTAAGGAAACCCAAAAAAATTCACACACATAAATCAGTGCAAATATTAAGCAGCAACCCACACTGGAATGTTAAAAGCGCGACTATGTAAAACGCATTTAGCGTTGATCGGCACGACTGTCAGAGAAATACTGGCGCTGATCAAGGAGAAGACTGGAAAACAAAATGGTTTTCTAAACTGACACAAGGATTATCACTTCAGCAGAGAGATAAAATTTTGTAAGCAATTACAGAAGCTACAGAGACAAGGAGATGGACACTGGACGAAAATCGAAGACAAGAAAAGAAATCAAAAAAATTAAAACAAGAGACTTAAAGGCTAGAACTCCCCAGCAGATTCACCAATTTTTTATGCAGGAAAATCCTCTCTGTGGATAGAGACGATCCCTCTAGCCCTAGGATGGGTATAGTAACAACAGGGAAAAATTAGAAGTCTACTTTCCTAGATTTTAAATGCACACAAACCGTGAATATATCACCTACCTCAATCTGATGCTAATCCTCATTCGAATCCTTTGATCCTTCGTGCTCTGTAGTCAGATATTTTCCGTCATTGCCTTGTTACCTGCACAAGGGATAAAACAATATAAAACATGAAAGCATAAAATATATCTTTCATATACAATATACTTATTTGATCAAGGAAAACTAAGAATCCAATCACACATTAAAGACTAGAATGGAAAGCACAAATCAATTGTATTATATTAAAATAGAGAGGGGGAGTTACAACCTATGCCTTGATGTCGCAACTCTCCTTCAACGGGTCCTAATCCAGGCATGTCTCCAAAGCACTCTTTCAAATTGATGTGGAGGGAAAAAGGTCTCAAATCTCGCTCAATACCTATAGCAACAAGTATCTCTCTGTTGTTCTTCTATCTCTATTCTAACTAGAAAAGCTATGGGAGATTGTCCATTTTATAGCACAGGAGGAGGGAGCATGGATCCACTCAAGGTGGGGAAATGGGTTATCCATTTGGGTGGTTCCACTTTTGTAGGAACAAAGATCCCAAATGGAGAATCTCGGCTCTATCCTTAGGAACAAACAACCAGCTCTTTTCCACGAAGCTTCTAGATCTTGAAGCTTCACTTCCATTTTTAAAAGACTTTCCAGAAGAGGATCAGCATGGGCATTATCCTCATTCCAACAACAATCGATGCTACCCTAGACCAAAAAAGAGCCATCGGCACAAGCAAGACATAGCGTGGGTGCTCCAATTCATATAATCAGGGTTTCAAGAAGCTGCTTCAGGAATGGTCAACAGAGAGTTTACTCATTCTGTTGTAAGGGATATGATGGCACATTTTCATGATGGAAAATAGACATAGAGGTCATTGTTAGGGGTCTTCAAGATAAATAATGGGGATTTCAGGTACAGTGACAAATTTTTGTGTAACACCCCTGTCATAGGACAAAGAAGAAGTACCATGCTAAAAACAGTGAAATAAGTACCCTCTAAAGATGTAGAACACATTGATTTGGAGGAAGAAGAAAATTTAGTAAACTCCCCAAGATTATCACCACCTACCTAAATTTGACCTCCTCGGAGTCCAGGACAAGGTTTAGGTATTGATCTAGTACAGAAAGAGATTTATGATTACATAGAATCATTGGAGAAAAGAGAAGCAACCAAGAGACCAGGTCCAAATCAAGGAGAAGAGAAGGACTAGTTTAATGAACCACAAGAACCTCTAGTTCTCAACATCCTCAAAAATGAAATATTTGAAATGGAGGAATTAAACAAGTTTATTAAAGGTGAAAATCAATCTTTGAAAGCTCAGAATGAAGTTCAAACTTCCAAGAGTGATAACCTCGTTCTAAATTTAATTCTATGGTACAAAAATAATAAGAAATTGAAGGAAGAAAACAGGGCCATGAAGAGAAAATTCATTAATTTGAAGTACAAAATCCTTATGAAGAAACCAAGGATGGAAGTAACATGAAAGAGGGTGAAAAAGATAAAATTGGATGCACTGGCAGAAGTGTCCAAGTATATGCAGTAACTTAACATAGATAAAAAAAAAAATTGCGTTTGTATGAGGACATTAAAAACCTTTAGCATGGGGGAATGTGGAGTCCCATAATTGTTTTGTTTGACACCCTTTTGCATCCATATTTTCCTTCTTTTCCCATCACTATCAACCTAATAAGGAAACAATCACATGATTTTTACAAGGTAAAATACTTATGTGTCCTATTTTTCATACTTGCTAATATGCGCCATTGTTTTGTTAAAGATTACATTCAGCTGCAAAATTGACACAGTTCCGCAGCTATTTCACAGATTTGTAGCTACCACCATTGATAACAGGGTTCCGGTGCACCAACTCAGCAAAGGAGTATATGGGTAGATAAAGGATGACCCCTTCATGGATTTCCTCTTGATTATCCGATCAGATTCACCAAGGAGATCATGCATTTACACGATCAAAGGAGGCAGTCAACAAGTAGCAGTGCTCAGAAATGGAGTCTGAGAATGTCACGACTTTGTAAATTTTTTTTCCTAATACAAAATCAACAAATAGCGAAAATTTTTTAATTTTTTAACTTGTATATTGATTCTAAAGAGATCATTAGGCAGAGAGCTCGCGTACTATTAAACGCACTCTATAAAACCATGGAAAATTTGTGTGTTTGGGGCGCGCCATCTTTTATTTTCCTTAGCATTTTGTTTGAGGACTTTTATCTTAATTCGAAGTTCCTTTTTTGTGCATTGATGTGTTGTTAGTGTTAAAGAAACCTATTGTGTTGTGGAGGGCCCCTGCAAGCAGATCAAGTCATTTGCTTTCAGTTTTTATTTTATTTCAAATGCATTGCTATTTCATAGTTCAAATTTGGTAAATGCTTTGGTTTATGTTCATTTTCAAGCTCAGTTTAAATAGTTCAATACTCTATTTTTTCTTATTTCGTAGATTTATTTCTTAAATTCATTCTTTCTATATCTCATATAGCTCAGTTCGTTTCCTTTGTGTTTACATTCTAGGTTAGAATTTGTAGAGAAAAACTATGTTTTCATAGCATTTTGGTTTAAGTTTTCAGTTAGCTTTCAATTTTCATGCTTTCATAAAACTAGGACTTGTACCATATCTCATGCTTTCAAAATTTAGAGTTATTTCACTATTTTTTACAGCATAAAAATCTCAAAAACAACTTGATAAAACACAGTAGAAATTAATCTAACATATATTTTGAAAGGAGTTATCTCACAAACTATTTTTAATAACTCAATTCAATTGAAAATTAACTATAGAAATAACATTTAACATACATAATATATTTCTCTAAAACTCATTGATCCATAAATTCAAAAATTAACAAAACTCAAAATTCAATCCTCACTCTAACAACAAAGACTTCTAGCACATATAGTGCACTTGCACTTCATCATTTTACTGACTTCGGTCGATAATTTATGCTTGCAATTTAAGAACATTAAATTGACTAAATAAACCTAATATAGTTTATGATCTAACTATTTTGCGGTAGCATGAAAATATTATGATAGACAAGTTGATGTCATGAATAATGATGATTGAAGAGGATTCCCATTTAGAGGGAGAGACTCTTGATGAGATCCCAACACCTATCGTTATTTTAAAAGAATACACATGACTTTTGAACGAATAATTTTTGTCATGAATAACTATATGATATTGTTGAAGAAGCCTTGGCAAGTTCTGATCTGAGCAGAGAAGGTTTCTCCTAGTCTAAGCCCCAATTTCTAGGAGAAATGCTTAAGGGTGCGATTATAAGCCTCCCAACCACACGAAAGAAGGCCTAAGGGTGCAGTTGAGCCTATAGGATACAAAAACTAACATCTTATGCATGAGAACAGGAGTGCACCAAGAGTATGACAAACATACAAATATGAAGTAGATGATGGAGATTTATATGAGAAGAAAGAATTGTATGGTTTGTGTTATCACTAAGTTGGTACAGATCGGATGCTCCACCAAACAACTTAGAGTAACTCTTTCAACCAAATTTTGACTGAATATTAGCCTCTTCAGTCTAAGAGGGATCTCTCAAGGTAACTTGTGATTTTTCAATGAAAAATCTATTAGATGGCTAACACTATGATAGTTACTTGATTTTAACTAATTATAGGTTGAAAATATAGAGGGTTTTCTACCATTGGGCTAATGGAGTCAGCATCAAGAAACTCAATGAACATAACCCTTCTTGTGTAAATTGAGGCAAGTGAACATTTCAATGAAGAGATAATACACATACATAGGAAATAGCAGCAGTTCAACATCTAAAGGAAGTCAGATCATGGTTTCCATGAATTCTGAGTAATCAGACATAAACCTATTGCAGATAAAAACATGAAATATATAAGACATGAACTCATTGAAACATCTTTCGAATCTCAGGTGAAGAAGGCAGAATATCCACTATATATTACTGAATATGATAGATTTTACAATACTAGCAGTGTGACATAATATTCACCAACACTTCATTCATCGAAACACTGCCTATTAATAGGCATCGGACCTTTACATTGAATCTGCCAACAAGGCTAGATCATCAAGTCCTTTTTCTACCACCTAATCTAACCATAAGCTAGATATTCGAAACTAAAGACTGACACTTACTAACTTTAGGAGTTAGAGGCCTATTAGGACTCTACTTCTATTTATTACATTATCCAACTGAAAAAATGCACTTTTTACATAGAGAGAATCCATTTCTTGAGTGGCACTCGCCATGATCATGACATAAATTCCTCCATATAAGTAAAAATTGATCATCCTATTTTTTAGGGAATAAATATCATGATTGATAATGAGTGTCTTTATGATGGGTTGATGAGTGGAATAACTTTGTCGAAGATCTGGCCATTCCCAAAATACCCTACAGATGATTCCTGACTCTTCCGCGTGCTTGGCTGGCCTTCAGCTTCCCTCTAAAATTCAAAAAAATTATCAAAACGGTGTGTAGAAAAAACAGAGTGTTGTAGGCAATTCCGCAACAACTTTTCGTAGCGCCTCTATTTTAAACACTTATGCAAATCATTTTGACTTTCTGCTGCCATGAGTCTTTAAAATAATTTAGGAGTGCTAATACAAAATTTTCCCAAAATTTAATTTCAATTCTAACCACCCTTTTTATCAAAAATACATCTACAGAAATTTCGTAGCGCTTTCTGGGCTTCAAGCCTCACAGGCGCTACGAAAATGCCTAGTTTGACATAATTTCACAAATGTTTCTTAATAAGCTCAAAAAGAACCATTTTATTTTTTTTATAGCTTTCATATGTATTCCTGAGGTGTCTTAAAGTTAAATATTAATAAAAATGTGATTTACTCTTCTTCATGGAGCAGCAAGTAGCTCATCCTCCACTAAAATGACTCTTTTTTTCTGAAAAATAAGGTTGCAATCATGAGCTCCTATCTCTCGATCCCTGATAGATGTTTCAAAATGGGAGGAGGTTTTTGTAAATAAGAATGTTTAGAATAAAAAAATATCTTTTTTTTTTTAAACCATCTCCAACTGTCTGGAATATTCATTATAAAATCATGTATAAAACACGAAAATTCGGAATTCTGAAAATAGGTCCCAAAGACATCTTTGAATCTCCAAATTGGTAGCACCTTGGAGAAAAGTGAAAGAGGTTATTGTTCCTTGTTATGTTCTTGGAAAAAACCTCATTCATATTTTTGAAACTCATCTTCAGTTTCCTGCAAATGTCTCTTGAAACCAACAGCTCAAACAGTCCAAAAACACAGCAAATCCCCTTGTAGCTCCTGGCAGAAATGCATGTAACATGTCTAGATGAAAACTTGTGTGAAGCTAAGGTCCTCCATGATCATTTTAAGGTATAT
The DNA here is from genome assembly GCA_034641835.2 of Pinus albicaulis. Lineage (NCBI taxonomy): Eukaryota > Viridiplantae > Streptophyta > Pinopsida > Pinales > Pinaceae > Pinus > Pinus albicaulis. The sequence continues at coordinate 45,560,668 of CM076569.1, read as the reverse complement.
GGGTTCCTATATAACCATAGAGACACCTTCTATTTGTTTTCTTGCTTAGCCATATCCCTTTTATGCTACGTTGCCTTCATGAACCTGTGACTCCTGCAAAGAAATTCTTTGGACAACAAGTTGCTTTGCAATGGGGTGGACCCTTCCAAGGTGAAAATAGAATGATGCATGCAAATGTGGAAAGGTCAATGATAGAGAGCAGACTTGAAGGTGAATTCAAAGAAAAGGGGAAATTCAAAAATAGGAAGGATAATGACAAAAATGGGAGATGTAATAATGACAAGTATTGATGATTGTGGATGATATATGACCCATTTAACTACTCATGTGACTATGGACCTCTAAAAATTAACATCTCACCTTTTCCCTTTTTTCTGCAAAAAAATGCAATTCCGCAGCACTTTTTTTTATATTTCTGACAGATTCACTACGGAAATTTTAGGTGTTTCCATAGCGAAAAATGTCATTTCATGGTTATATGCCCTGCAGAAAATGGTAAAAATATACAGGTGGCCAATAAATCTTAAACATGAACCTTGCAATGATTTTAAATGGAAATGAAAGATATGACATGGTTCATGGATGCTTTATTAATCTTAGTATGGGCATGTTTTACAAACTCTTCATCAATGCGTGATCTAAATGACACAGCGTGAAGACTACAGTGATACTATCAAAAAAAAAAATTGCAAATTTTGATTGTGATAATAGTGGCTCCATAGGGGATGGTGTGCCCCTGTGGTACAACAAATAACTATTAGTTCCAGTGCCTTATCCATTTGGCGCTCCCATCTTCAAAATTAAAACTTACAACCTACTCTAACCTGTAACCTCGACACTGAAAAACCAATAGATGCTAAAGAACTGAAAGTATACATGCTGAAGTTTAAAACTAAAACTGACAAAATGCTTGATCCTCAAGCTTATTTATATACAAATGATCGTACTCTACTTGCTCAGCAATAAAAGCTGAATCAAGTGATATCACACTTCCAATGAAGCCAATCAAGAAGTTGGGTATTGTATTGGAACGAGCATTCCACTTCTCTGATCACAAAGCCATTCGCGACATATGATAACTTGTTCCACCATCTGAATTTATCTACATAACTGATTCATTTCTATTGATAATTCTACGAGAGGAGCGAGAGGATCTTTGAGAGTATGCACAAATAGTTCTTGTTGACTAGTAAGAAAATAATAGTAAATATGATCCTTTGATGTTGTTTCTTGTTCAAATTTTTCATTATAACTCTTGTGACCATTCTCAAATAGAAAAGGAACAATTTGTTGATCATTGTTTCCATTTGCAATGAAGCAATATTTGGATTATTCTTTGACACTTTCACAAAGAACTACATCATCATGTACTACAAGAATTTCTAAAGGTAACTCTTCATATGATTCAACAAGCATATCCATCTGATTGTCTAAATTTTGCTTTTCAAAATTTTCTTTATTTTTTGTAAGCTGATACAAGGAATGGCATGAGGAATAAATTTATTCCTTTACCTGAACATTATAGCAACTATCTACCGCCATTTCCTCATGTTGTTGGAAATGATTCTTATATTCCTGATCATCAAAAGACTCATAAGCCTGCTGCAAACGTTCATCAAACTCAGAGGATGTAACATGATTGTCATAAATAAACTCCTGTTGGGTTTCATTTTCATCCAAGAGAGAGGCTACCCTTTCTTCTTGGTGATGAAAGGGATTTTCATGAAGGGCGTCTAAAATTTCTTCATCCATGAACTCATCATCTTCATAACAATTCTCCAAGTATTCAATAAAACTCACAAAATATTTACAGCAGTCTATGACTAGCAATAAGGAAGAATGACATTCCAAGTCCATACTAGCACTGTCTAAAGCCAGATGGCGAATGACAACTACTAGGTTTTAATATGCCGAAACACGTCTCTATCCTAGACCACTAAAAATGTTGTGTTAGGTTTCAATGCTTCCTTAGGTTAATTGAATGAATTTTAAAGTTGTTCTTGGATTATGTTTCAGTTTCAAGGCCCTACCGAATTTGGATCTCAAATTTCCTAAATGCAATCTATATGCAAATGAACATCATTTTTTATTCAATGAATGCTAGTTACGAGAAGGATAGAGATCTTTCAAACAATAGCAAACAATTAAAATATGCGAAGAAATCCCTCTTTCCTAGACTATCAACCGCTAGTGATGCAAAAGAAGTTTTCACTTTCGATGCAAAGGAAAGAATGTAAAATATTTTTGTTTTTGTTTTTTTCAATGAAAAGAAGTACGTAATGCACTAATTACATGAAAAACAAAATAAACACTAGCATGAGTATTGCGAATGTAGGAATCAAAATTGAATGACTCAATCAATGCAAAACAAACACAAGAAAGCACTCAAACTAATGCTGCAATATTTCAAACCAAAAGAAATTTTTCAAAGAGACCCAAAACAAGTAATGTAATCTAAGCTTGGAGCAACAAGGAGAAGAATCAATCGAAAACGAAATGATCATTCAACCAAAGCAAACACTCAAAAGGATCAAGAAAACGTAGCGCAATCGACCTGAGAATGAGACCGACAACAATCAAAGAGATTTGATTTCCAAACAGAAGGCTCAATGCACAAAGACACTTAGAAACCCTAAGGCCTTAACCTACACTGATAGGAAAATAGACAAACGACTGAGAAAAACAAGCCTACAGCAGTCAAAACAGTCCCACGGGCTCAATTACACACAAAAAATAACCCTGAGTCAAGCACAACTGACCAAAAGACTCATCAAGGAGGTCAAACCAAATCCTACAGGATTCGGCGCGACTGTGAGGCGGTATTCAGTGCCAAATAGGGGTTGGCGCGACTGCAACAAAAGCAACCTGCACCAATCGATGCGATTGTTCAAGCGAAAATCATGCCAATATGGATAACTATGGGAAAAGGGAAAACCCAATGAGCAGAGGTCAATATTGACACTCTGGAGCTGAACAGGGGATGGAAAACAAGCAAGAAAACTAGAAAAATATAAACAAGTAAGCCAACGACCGAAGTCGACCCAAACAAGCTAAAACGACAAACTCACACTGATCCCCAATGGAGTCGCTAATTTTTTAAGCAGGTTAATCCTCTCTGTGGACAGAGGTGGTCCCTCTAGCCCTATATTGGGTCTAGAAATAAAGAGACATGCTAGAGTGTAGCTTCCTAATTACTAAATGAAAATAGGACACGGTAGATCGACCTACCTGGAATCCAATGTTGTCGTCACGGTTGTAGTGGTGATGGCCTCTCGCTCCTGCCTCGGAAAGTCACAATCCTTTTGCGGTCATGCTCGAATACCTACACATAGAACAGTAAACAAGAATAGCATACGACATAATAACTTCATTCGTAATTGTTAGCCAGTCAAAGAGGGCTAAGCATATTGCATTAAACAAACAACATAACACAAAATGGGAACCCAAACAATAGTCGCGTATATGAATTGATAGAAGGAAGAGGTACAACCAAAGCTTTGACGTCGCAAACTCCTCCAGCAGGGTTCAGCCGAAGCACCTCTCAGATACTCGTCATGGGATTCGGACGGGATGAGGACGTGGGTTTAAGCTCTCTCAACAAAGTTCCTTCTTGTTCTATCTCTTCAAAAATTCAGCACTCAGTTCTCCATGTTCAGCTATCTTACGTAAGGAGAGATAGCTTCTTTTTATATAGGAAAAGGAGGAGGTTAGGATCCCTACAAAGGTGGAAGGGAGGCCTATCCTTTAGGAGGTTCCCATAAGAGGTGGAAACCATAAACTAAAGGAGGGAGTCCATGTTTATTCAATCCAACCACTCCCAATGACTCATCCTCGAAGTTTTTGGAGTGGAATCTCCGCCTCTATTTTTTAAAAACATTCCATAAACAGCTCGACGCGGGTGGCTAACTGAGACAGAGCGCCAACTGGCGCGGGGCCCAGTGTTAATCTTCCTCATCGACGCGAGGGTAGAACTAACTACTCGTGCCAAGGAAAAAACAAGGGTTTTTGAAGCTCTGCTCAGGGAATTGTCAACATAAGGAATATTTCTCTCATGTAAAGGGATGCAATTATGGTCTTTGAAAGGCATTACACTACTTATTGATCACAGAAATGACCCTCCAATGGGCGATATGGAGATTGCAGGGACAGTGAAAACATTTTGTGTAACACAAGCTTACATAACTAGCCTAAAATAAATTAACTCAACAAAGTTAAATCATTAAGAGAGAGCCCTCTCTGAGCATTAGGAAGGCTATATCCTGATCTCAAAAGTAGGTTTGTGGTTACCTCTATTATTTCTTTAAACACAACATAACAACCCTAGGGAAATTTTGGAGTGATAAAATACTGGGGAAATTAGTCCTCAGTTTAATAAACCTTAAAGGAAATCCTTATTATCATCTTTTCACCTTAAGGCCATTTTAGGGTTGTTAAAAATTTTCGTTGAAAAGTTAAAATTCTGGCTTCCAAAAGAACATACTATGCCAGGGCACATCCAGATCCAAATTGTGCCATAATTTTTGATAATCTGGACAAAATATTAAGAAAAAATAATAAAGTAGAAAGTTTAGGAAGTAGTAGTCAATTAGTCAAGTATAATTCACTGCCTAAAGAATTATCAAGCTTGCAATATATTGAATTTGATTTATCATTTGAACACTCTCTGTTTAGAACTAAATCTGAAAATTCAATCTATGATAGTATAATAGATCCTAATTTCATTCAATTTATTGAAACAAAGAAGGAGACTATTATTGATCAGTCGTTGTCATTGATGTCAACCCAAGCAGCACCAGGGGCTAACCCAATATTGCATGGGAATTTTGACCTACCAAATTGATATATTCTGGGTCAATAATGATTTTGATGGTTTCTACTTGTTGAGATGTTTCCGTTGATATATGGCACGCCATGTAATTCTTCACGGTTTGAGAGATATTCATGTTTGAAGTTCGTACCCCCAGTTAGTGGGCTAAAACCCCATGGGGTTGGAGCATGGGTCATTGAAAAGTCATAATTAATATTTTTTAATCTCCTAAAATCCCTCCCACGTTCACTTTTTGAAGCCCCTCTCAACTTAAGCATTTATATAAATTGTGATCTTCATTTCCTCCTTATGCAAGGGATTTCACTATCTGAAACAAGTCATCGTGGAATTTTCGCTCTAACTTTTTTTATACGAAGGTTCAGAAGTGGAAAATTTTATGAGGCGAGGCCAAAATCCTGAGGAAGCTACTGTAAAAATTTTAGATCAAGGTGCGCAACATTTTTGGAGATATGATCTGTGGAAGTAAGGATTTTTGCAGGCTCCTGAAATTCATCTCAAAGAAGTGACCTTGGTAAAATCATCATAAATCTCTCTCTGAGTATTGGAATGAAATTCTGTAAAAAGTGGCAGAAATTTCACAGTCTTTGGTTTTCTCTCTATCAATTTCAGAGCCAAATGAAGAAACAGTGAGACATGCCACGTCGTACAAGTGCACTCTGTTGAAATAATCCATAATTATGGCATTGTGAGAAATTGGGTATAAATCTCTCTTGAAGAATCCAAATTGGCTCAGACCTATGGAATTGGAAATATGACTCAGAGGACTACTACAGCACCAAAAATCAGATATTGAAGATCTGAAATAACAGAGATACACCAGATTCAATATCGAGCTCCTAGAAGGCAAGAAAAAGCTAGATCATGTGTTGTCAAGGGTTGCAAAGGACCAGACTTTCTACAACATAAAATAAAAGCAAGGTGCAGCAGAGGGTAGCATGACAAGAGCAGCAACCAAGGTGCATAACAACAACAAGAAGTTCATCATATGAAGTCTTCAAGTGGGCAACACTGCATACAATCATTGTAAAGGTATATTTGTACTAAGTGATTGTAAATACATTATTGTAAAAACTTTCTAGTGTCTATCTGCCAAGGGTTGAAGAGGCAGTGTTGGGAGGTCTAGGATCATCATTAGGTGGTTGTGTCAAAGTTGGGGTTATGGTCTAGTATATCTTCTTCTTCTACATCATTCTATATCATTGTAAAGTGGACCATTTTCCCTGGTACGGGAGTCCATTCTTATTTTATTATTCTATAGGGTGGTAGGGTGGTGCTGGGGTGAGTTGTAGCTCATTGGGTGTTGGGGCATCCATTCAGTTGACTACCCAAGAATTCTGCTTGGAGCGTCCATCCGTTGGGAGCTAGAGAAGCAAATGCTTGTATTCTAGGAAGTTGGAGCTTTATTTTCAATTGGAGTTGAATATTAAAGAATTATTAGAAAAGCATTAGGTGGTTTTTCATTCTTAGTGTATTTCCACCTAAAATCGTGTGCATTTGTGTCTTCTTGTTTGCCACTATCATTTAAAAACACCTACAATAGTTTAAGAGATTAATCTAATGCTCTAATTGAAAGGAATACCCATTCACCCCCCCCCTCTCGCATTTCCAACAACTGGGGTATTGTATTTCTGGTTCCTTCAATTATGCGCTAACAAACCTAGCGATATTATGCATACCAAGAATGGTGTACCTCTATTCAATGAAAATAATTATTCACTTTGGAAAGGAAGAATGGAGGTCTATCTCTTGGCGCAAGGTTACGAAGTATGGGACACTGTTCAAAATGGATTTACATCAACCACGGATGAACAGGGTAAGAAGAATTTGGTAAATGATGCAAAAGAAAATAATATTATTATCAGTGGACTTATTGAATCTGCTTATAATAAGGTGTTGGGTTGTAAAACCGCCAAAAATGTATGGGACAAGCTTGAGAATATATATGCAAGTGAGTCAAATGTCAAAGAAGCAAAGCTTCAAATCTATAGAGAAAAATTTGGGCAACTCAGAATGAAAGAAGATTGCAACATTGTTGCATAATTTCAATATGTTGATGAAATAACCAATACACTGGAAGGATTGGGAGAGCTAGTTGACGAGAAGACTATTATATGGAAGATTCTTAGAACATTACCAGGGAGATTCAACCCAAAGGTATCGGTCTTAGAATACAGTGCAAATCTGGACAAAATCAGAAAAGAGGAATTACATGGAGTTCTCACAGCATATGAAATGAGACTCGATGAAGAAGAGGGTACTTCAAATCTAGAAACTGCGTTCGTTGCATCTAAGAAAACCAATAAGGACAAACAACCTTCAATTGAAAATACATGTACTTTTCATGTGAAGAAAGAAAAGTGAGATGATGAAGCATTCTTCTAGTTGAAGAATATGCTTACTTCACTTAGAAAACTAAAAATTGCAAGGGACACCCAAATTTAAAATTTCATTGATATGTTTCTAAATTAATGAGTTTGGCATTTTGGCAAAGAAATGTCCAAACAAAAGTAATGGCAACTCAAAAGGAAAGAAAGGCTTTAAGAAATTCAACAAGCAAGGATCCAAAAGGAACTTTCTCTCTAAAGAAGATAACTCATCATCCGATGAAGACAATGACAATGAAGAAGAAGCCAATGAGAGAGTATTGTTTATGGCCAAGCACAATAAACAAGAGGTATCAAACAACGAAGAAGAAGGATGGACCATAGAAGAATTTTATGAGGAAGCAATCAAGCTTATAAAATATCTCAAGGCGGAGAAGATCTGTTCCAAAACTCTTGAAGAACAAGTTCAAGGTCTCAAAATTGAGGTTGAAGAACACAAATGCATTGAAGGGTCACTTCAAAAGAAGTTGGAAGAAAGCAACGAAGAAAGGGAAGAATTAGAAGTCGAAGTAGTCTCGCTGCGTGAGGAAGTGAAGAAAGGAAAAACTATCCAAAACTATGCCAACAGCTCAAGGGCATTGGAATAACTCATCAACAATCAACGATCTTAAAATGACAAAACTAGCATCGGTTACAAATAAGAAGAAGCAGGACCTTCTACAACAAAATACAATGAACCTATGAGATCTGACATGCATGTAGACTTCATTGGACAATATTCGCAAGAATAGCCTTGGAACAATTCCTCGACGAAAATTTCCATCCAGGTACCAGCATATTTTTTATGGCTACTTTTATTCATGTGGAAAATTTGGTCATAAAGTTGTAGAATGGCGCATGTACCCTAGGAAAGAATACAATTTCAGGAGATCTATCAATATGAACCTCCCAGGGCTCAGCGAAACATCAATATATTTGAACATTTAAGAAATAATATTGAATGTTACAAATGTCGAAACTTTGGACACATAGCCAAAGACTTCAGACTTGAAAATCCTCCAGAAGAATCTTCGAAGCTACAAAATGAACGAACATGTAAGAAGAAGAAGAATGATAATTGTGCTCTCACTTTCAAGGCTCACAAGAACAAAGATGTGTGGTACGTTGATAGCGGTTGCTCAACGCATATGACTGGAGATAGAAATAAATTTGTATCTCTGAAAGAAAAGGACGGAACTATGTCCTTTGGAAATGATGGATCTTCAAATGTTATAGGATTAGGTACTGTCACTCTCGGAAGAAAATATGCTCTAGCCAATAATGTTCTATTGGTTGAAAACATGAATCACAATCTGCTCAGTGTTGGACAAATGTGTGATCAAGGACACACAATACTATTCAACTCCACGAAATGTGAAATCAGGAAAGGTGTGTATGGTGAAATTGTGGCTACAACAAGTCGAGCTCCAAATGACATATATGTTCTGGATGAATCAACTAATTCATGTCTAATAGCTAAAGAGGATGATACAATAATTGGTAGCAATGATGATCGACTAAGTAAGAAGTTTGCTACAAAGGTGAAAAGTGATTTTGAGATGTCTTTAATTGGTGAGCTGACATACTTCTTAGGGCTTCAAGTATCTCAGCAAGAGAAAGGAATATTTATATGTCAAGCCAAGTACATCAAGGAAATGTTCAAGAAATTTAAAATGGAAGATTACAAACCCATCCTTACTCCAATGGTAACAGGTTGCAAATTGAGCATAGACGACTCATCTACAGAATGGATCAAAGGTTGTACATATATATGATTATGTCTTCATATGTAACATCCTCCCAACCGCATGTTATGCAAGTAGTTGGACAAGTAGCAAGATTCCAAGTGCGCCAAAAGAATCACATATTAAATATTCACCAAACATTGGAACATCTTTCAAAAAGCTTGGTTTCTCCTTGCAAGTTCTCATTAGATTTTCTTTTCAGAATATGTAAAGGAGTGGAAGTATATTAAGGTGTCCTGCATGACGGTTATGTGTCGTGGGAGTGGAAGTGTGGCCAGTCCGTGCAGATGGCAAGTTTAGGAGACATTCTTTTCCATTGATGTCAAAGGGGGAGAGAATGTTGTAGGAAGAGGTGTCATGATCTCAAGGGAGCATCGTGTTGCCAGATTTAACAAAGGGGGAGATTGTTGACTGGTGCGTGCTTATTATCGATAAACCCAAGCAGCACTAGGGTCTAACCCAATATTGCATGGAATTTTGACCTAACAAATTAATATATTCTGGGTCAATAATGCTTTTTATGGTTTCTACTTGTCAAGATGTTTCCGTTGATATATGGAATGCCATGTAATTCTTCACGGTTTGAGAGATATTCATGTTTGAAGTTTGTACCCCCAGTTAGTGGGCTAAAACCCCATGGGGTTGGGGCATGGGTCATTGAAAATTCATAATTAATGTTTTTTAAGCTCCTAAAATCCCTCCCACATTCACTTTTTGAAGCCCCTCTCAACTTAATCATTTATATAAATTGTGATCTTCATTTCCTCCTTATGCAAGGGATTTCGCTATCTGAAACAGGTCATCGTGGAATTTTCACTCTAACTTTTTTTCTACGAAGTTTCAGAAGCTGAAATTTTTATGAGGCAAAGTCAAAATTCTGAGAAATCTTCTGTAAAAATTTCAGATCAAGGTGCGCAACATTTTTGGAGATATGATCTGTGGAAGTCCAGGTTTTTCCAGGCTCCTGAAATTCATCTCAAATAAGTGACCTTGGTAAAATCGTCATAACTCTCTCTTTGAGTATCGGAATGGAATTCCATAAAAAGTGGTAGATATTTCACAGTCTTTAGTTTTCACTCTATCAATTTCAGAGCTAAATGAAGAAACAGTGACATGTGCCACGCCGTACAAGTGCGCTCTGCTGAAACAGTCCATAATTAGGGCATTGTGAGAAATTGGGTATAAATCTCTCTTGAAGGATCCAAATTGGGTCAGACCTGTGGCATTGGAAATATGACTCAGAGGAATACTACGGGACCAAAAATCAGATATTGATGATCTGAAATAATAGAGATACACCAGATTCAATATCGAGTTCGTAGAAGGCAAGAAAAAGCTAGATCATGTGTTCTCAAGGGTTGCAAAGGACTAGACTTTCTACTGCAGAAAAGCAAAGCAAGGTGCAGCAGAGGGTAGCATGAAAAGAGTAGCAACCAAGGTGCATAACAGCAGCAAGAAGTTCATCATATGAAGTCTTTAAGTGGGCAGCACTGCATACAATCATTGTAAAGGTATCATTGTACTTAGTCATTGTAAATACATTATTGTACAAATTGTACTAGTGTCTATCTGCCAAGGGTTGAAGAGGCAGTGTTGGGAGGTCTAGGACCATCATTAGGTGGTTGTATCAAAGTTGGGGTTATGGTCTAGTATATATTCTTCTTCTACATCATTCTATATCATTGTAAAGTGGACCATTTTCCCTGGTACGGGAGTCCATTCTTATTTTATTCTTCTATAGGGTGGTAGGGTGGTGCTAGGGTGAGTTGTAGCTCATTTTGTGTTGGGGGCACCTGGCTCACGGATCATCGAAGAATCTTAGGTACTGGAGCATCCATCCAGTGGAGCTCTGGAGAAGAATAGTTTTCTAGATTCTAGGAAGTTGGAGCTTTATTTTCAATTGGAGTTGAATATTAAAGAATATTTGTAAAGCATTAGGTGGTTTTTGTCCCGGAGTGGGTTTCCACCTTAAAAAATGTGTGCATTTGTGTTCCTCTTGTTTTCTGCTATCATTGTACAAACACTGATAATAATTGAAGATTAACTAATTCTCTAATTGAAAGGAATACTAATTCACCCCCCCCCCAGTATTTCCAACAACTATTTCACTTGATTCAGATCAACAAGCTCTAGAACCTTTTGATAAACTTGATTCTTTGACTGCAACTTTGATTAAGGATATTGATGAAGCCTATTTTCAACATTTTGTTGAATTAGCAGCTTTATCTTATTATACCCCTAAGCCTTCTACCATTCCTTCAGAGTCTGTAAATTCATCTTTATTTAGTACCACCTCATCTCTTATTTCCACTACAGTTCATTCCACAGAATCATTCATCCCCAAGCTTCCTCTTCAACCTAGAGTTGTATTTCCATCTCCAGACACTTCAAGTTCATCTTCTAGCACTTTCGCTACATTTTCTAGTACTTCAACCTCATTTCCACGTACATCCTCAAGTGTTCCAACTTCATCTGCAAGTACTTCAAGCTCATTTCTAAGCACTTCAAGTTCATCTACAAGCACTACCAATTTACCTCCTAGTCAAGCTAACATCTTAGCCATGGCAGCCAGATATGCACCTTTGGCCTTACAAGCCCCTTTACATGCCATGCCCCAAGATTATCAAAGAAAAATCTTTCAATTTGATGGTACTGGTCAGTAAACTTCCCAACAACATGTTAATAAAATGACTGATTACTTTGAGCTACGTGAAATTGATGAAGTTGATATTCAAATGAGACTTTTTGCCCAAACTTTAGCAGGTGATGTCAAGAAATGGTTTAAAGGTTTACCTGCTGGCCATATTGTTGATTTAGAATCTTTCCATAGATTGTTTATCAGTATATGGGAAAGAAAGAAAAACCATTTACAAATATTGTCTGAATATGAAAACATGATAAGAGCTCTTAATGAATTTGTTCCAGACTTTTATACTAGGTTTAATAGTATTTATAATGCAATCCCTGCCAATATCAAACCTCCACCAGACTCGGCACTAATCAAATTCCCTGATGGATTTGACACTGATATGGTTTACCAATTGAGAGAAAGAAACCCTGAAACGTTAGAGCAGATGCAAAGTAATGTTGTTAGTGTAGAATCCAATTTATTAGCTAAAGGAGCTACGATGAGAAATGAAAGAAGAGTTACCATTAAGAATGAACCATCCACCTCAGAAATTGAGATAGATAGTTTAGAAAAAAATATGGAAAGAATGATGGATAGATTAGAAAATATGGAAATAAAACCACAATTGGATAATCAACAACAAGGTCCTCAAATAAGAAATCCAAACTTTAGAAAGAATCCCAATTCAGGTAAATCTAGAGAAGGGCAACCTGATCAACAAATTAGACTACCTTTCCAAGAAAACTATGCTGAAAGTTCCCACCAAAATGATGATGACCCGGACACTCACATTAACTTAATGGGAATAATGATGATAATACTATTTTTCTTACCCAAGAAAAACAAGAATTATACATGTTACAACAGTTATAGTTAGAATCTGGAGAGTCCTTTGATTATAAACAAGGTTATAAATTTTAAATTAATGAAGTTCACAAGCAATATAACCTTAGGAGTAAGAAAAACATAGAAGCCCCTACTAAGAAAATTGTCCAAACTCAGACCAAGAAAACAGTAGAAGCTCCTCTAGCCAAAGTGCTGAAAATTCTCCCTAGAGAAACCCAAAAAACTTCCACTCCAAAGATTACATCCAGTCCAAAAATTGTAGATATAACACCTGCTAAAACTAAAACTTCAGATGCTACTAAAACTTCAACTGATATTCAAAAATCAGTTGTTGTTAAAACTTCAAAATATGCCCAAAAATCAACTGATACTCAAGCATCAAATGTTGCTAAAACTTCAAATGCCTCTCAAACTATTCCAAATCAGAAAATTGAAAGTAAAATAGTTGAGACCCAATCAGAAACTGAATTACCAACTGGAGATAAGAAAGAAAATACTACACAAACTCCAATTTCGAAAGAGGAAATTATTCAGTAAGGCAAAACATAGATTCCATTTAATATCCAAACTGAAATTGCCAAATTGAAAATATTAGTTCCTTTAACAAAATTGATAAGAAATGATTCCTACAAAGCCCAGATCACTGAAACACTAAATATAGGATAAGGTGAAGACTCTTTTAACCTTTATGATGATCAACCAGAATTTTTATTCGATCCATAGGTAAATGGTAAACATCAATAAGGTGGTGTTCCTCCATTCTACATTAGCTTGACTATTCATGATCAAATCTTACACAATGCTATGTTAGATTCAGGAGCATCACACAACTTAATGCCAAAGGAAATCATGGAAACATTGAATCTAGATATCACCAGACCATATAAATATATTTTCTCTTTTGATTCCATTAAAGTTAAAAGTCTTGGCCTAATAAAATACTTGTGTGTCACTCTAGTTCAATACCAAGGTAAGAGTATTGTCATGGATATTGTAGTTGCTGATATCCCTCCAAAGTATGGAATGTTGCTATCTCGCTCATGGGGAGCAAATTTACAGGGATCTCTATAGTTAGACATGTCTTATGCCACAATTCAGTCTTTGTTCTGCCCAAAAAGCGTTACAAAGAGACTTTAATGAAATACATGGTCAGTAGTGCAGAAAAACCCCAAAATTATCCTATTTATTCTCTGCATTCTGGGATGGATTCTTTCATATTATGCAATTTAGACACTAGCACAAATACAAACACAGTTGGAAAAAAAAAACACAAAGAAGTTAACAGTGACAATATATTTCATGAATCAATGTGGCACTTAAATTTTGATGACTCAGTGAATAGACTAGGAGCAGGTGCAGGAGTATGGATTTATAACATGGAAAATAATCATGCAGAAGGACATGCCATTAGATTGAACTTTAAATGCACAAATAACATGGCAGAGTATGAAGCTTTAATATTAGGACTGCAAACTGTAAGAAAACTTGGAGCCAAGAGAGTTTCTATCATGGGAGACTCATAATTGATCATAAAACAAATTAAAGGAGAGTATCTTGTGAATAATGCTAGACTTAACCAATATAGAGAAACTGTTCTAGATTTGATTGAAGTGTTGAATTCTTAGTTAAACTGAGAGGGGGGGGTGAATCAGTTTAACACATTCATGAGCTTTACAAATTTTTCATCAGCTTATTTACAACTTCCTTTTATAATCAACCTTAGTATATGAACAGTCTTAATATGTTGCAGCAAGAATTAAATTAATGTGACATCAATCTTATTATGAGAGCAGCAAACATTAAGCAGATTTGGTAAATCATCTCAGTACAAAGACAACACAGATAGAGACAACAGATATAAGTGGAAACCCATAAAGGGAGAAAACCACATCTTATTATTGTTGTGATGCAAAGGCAAGCTCCAACTCCCTCTCACCACTGTTTTTCTGCAGGCACCAACCTACAGGAGGCTCCAACCTTAGTCAGCTACAACTAACAGCTATCAAGCTTCAACTTGATAGGGAAGCTCCAACTTCCTCAACTTATCTAAATAAATGTTTGCTGATTTACTTCAGGTATCAGCTCTGTTCTGTAGCATCTCCTTCTGTTCCTCTCTTCCGTAACTTTTATGCCTCAATCTTCTATACTCTGCATTCTCTATCCTTACTCTCTCTTACTCTTTAAGCATATCAGGTTGATATTATATATAGAGTTCATTACATGACTGTTTGTATTCCACAAGGAATTTGGAGTGAACAGCCATGACTCTTTGACTTCAGCCTTCTCAATTCTTTATCCAACTTATTAATAATATAACAATATATACAAATTTCAATGTTACAATGGGATTTTTCTTTTTCCTCTGGACACCTGCCTTTGCATCACAAATAATAAAACAATTAAAACATTTACATTCACATTTTCAGTTACACACTTCAATTTCACTCAGCTCCTTTTCTGGATTTTGGCTTTACTGGATTTGTCTTTTCTGCTGCAGTCATGCCACTATCCTGCATACTTTGTTCACTGTATTTTGCACATTTTCCCGTTTTCTGTGCTTATTCACCTGTCCAATTCATTCCTGTACATATTCCTGTTCACCAAATTTTCATTTCTGCATGCTCTCCTCTCTTTTTCCTTTTCCATACACATTCCTCCAACCTTACTCTCTTTTTCGTTTTCTCCTTTATTCAGTTCCCTGTTCATTGCAGTTATATAACTGTTGTATGTACAACTGCCTTTTAATCAAACTTAACATAACTCTTGGCATTTTTATAAAACCCTTTTAACAACACAGATATATCAGTACTCACAATCTTTATCATGAACCATCAACAGTATAACCTTTGGTTCCGTATTTACAGGAAATGCTTTAACTTATTTATAAAACAAATATCTGCTCCCCAATCAAAAATTTATAACCTTTATAACATCAGACTGTATTTCATTTATATGCATATAGAGATAAATCCAAACTTTGAATCTAATGCACTTATAAGAATTCGGGTCAACCTTCAACTTTTATAATAAAATGTATTATATAGTGGCCACTGTGTAGAATGTGATAGCCCGCTTTATAATAAATTGAATAAAGGAAACGCCATCACACATAAGTATCTATGTTAATCCACCATATTAAACCTTCATATCAATCCCAATGCATATTATAATACATACGTGTTCCGTGGAGCCCACTCGTTAATGAAATTCTCCAATCAACGGTTAATAGCGTATTGCGCAGCCAACACTGATCCGACGGATATCTCTTGCCATAGATGCACGAATGATAATGCACGATGAGAGAAGTTTTTGGGCCCCCGTCGTATGCCACGTGTCAGCCGTTCTATGGAATCACTCCGATTTCTTGAATACCGCTTGCCCGTCGAAGGTGGTGCGATGAAAACTGGAAACTCGCCTTTACTGTTCACTCTTGCAAGGTTCCACTGCTTTCTTCCTTAGGGTTCCTTCCGCCTTCATTGTTTATGAATTTCTCTCTTCGCCTTCAATGAGACTCGCTTTTGTACACACATAGCAATTTCCTCAATTCTTCTGGGCTACCACCATATGACTCGGCTCAAGGTTCCGTCAATTTATATTTTAACCTTTGGTTCATCAATGTTTCAACACGACTCCTCCACATACTATAACGCGCTGCTTCATCAGATTATACATTCCCCATTGCTCACTGTATCGTGGCCCTAGCAACCCGATATCTATGAGTCAAATGTTCAAATATCCTTCCTACTGAATTCAATCAAGACTATACATATAATTCACAGAGAATTTTGAAGAAATCCCTCATCATTATATACAAATGTAACCATTTACAAGAACCTTCACTTATTCTTCTCAACTGGCCAGATTTTGTATTCGATGGCCTTTTTCTCCTACTCTCTCTCTGGACAACTCTACTTCAATTCACTGCTTCCTCTGGTCCTTGACTAATACTCCTCCTTGCTTCTCTTTTTGCTGCCTCTGCTACCTCTCTACTTCCTTGTTGTTGTTTCAGGTGCTCCTCCTTTGGCATTGATGGAAATACACTTTCTCTGTTTGCCTTTTAGAATCCTTTCTCCTGTTGCTTGCTCTTCCTCCCCCTTTGACATCAATGGCAAGGGGTTGCACATCTCTTAGTGTAGATTCTGTCCTTTGATCCTTTGATCCTGAGGACCTGTTTCATGCTTCCCTTGCTGGCTGATCTCCCCCTGGAATAATATTTTCATTTCTGTTCTCCCCCTGATACTGTGTTTTCTCTTCATATCAGAGAGTAGCATCTACAGATACTACCCCTAGTCTATCTCTCAAATATTCAAATGGTTCTCTAGCAAGAGGTTTGGTAAATATATCTGTTGTTTGTTCTTTTGTTGGTACATACTCCAGTTTTACTATCTTCTAAGCCACTTGTTCTTGGAGAAAATGATACTTGATTGGGATATGTTTGGTTTTTGAGTGAAGCACGGAATTTTTAGATATACTTGTAGCACTTGTATTATCACATTTGATTGAGATAGGTTCATTAATGCTTACCTTCATGTCTTGGAGGGTTTGCTTCATCCACATGACTTGTGTACAACATGCTATGGTTGCTATATATTATGCTTATGTTGTAGACAGAGAGATATATGTTTGTTTCTTACTTAACCATGCCACCATAATTTCTCCTAAATAGAATGCACCTCCACTTGTGCTTTTCCTGTCATCCACATAGCTGGCCCAATCTGCATCTGTGTATGCTGTCAAAGTGAAGTTTTTGCCTTTAGGATAACAAAGTCCATACTGTGTTGTTCCTTGTAGATATCTAAGTATTATTTTGACTGCCATAAGGTGGTTTTGTTTAGGTGCTGCTTGATATATAGCCACTAGTCCTACTTCTAGCATGATGTCTGGTCTTGATGCTGTAAGATACAGCAGACTTCCTATCATGGATCTGTAGAGTTTTTGATCTATATCAGCAGATCCATCATCAGCACACAGCTTGCATCCCGTGATCATGGGAGTTGACACGGGTTTGCAGTCCTCCATTTTGAAATTTTTCAACATTTATTTTAAGTATTTTTCCTATGAGATGAATGTACCTGTGTTATTTTGCTAAATTTGAAGTCCTAAGTAGAAACTGGGTTCTCCAATCATGGAAATCTCAAACTTTGATTTCATCTCCTCGGAAAACCCTTTTTCTAGTTCATCTCTGTTGCTTCCAAACATAATGTCATCAACATACACTACAACAATCAGGAGTTCATTTTCATGGGCTTTTATATATAGATTGTTGTCTACTTCGCCTCTCTTAAAGCCTTGTTTTTGCAAATAATTATCCAGTCTTGAGTACCAAGCACGAGGAGCCCGTTTCAGTCCATATAGAACCTTCTTCAGTCTGCACACATAGTCTTCTTTGTTTGTTAAAGATAAACCTTCCAGCTGTTCCATGTAGACTTCTTCTTCTAGATCTCCATTCAGAAAATCAGATTTTACATACATTTGATATACCTTGAAGTCTTGATGGCATGCAAAGGCCAGAAACATTCTGATGGCTTCCATTCTGGCTACAGGGGCAAATGTTTCATCAAAATCAAGTCCTTCGATTTTTTAATATCCTTTGCAGACAAGTCTGGATTTATTCCTGATTACGTGTCCTTCCTCATTCATTTTATTTTTGAATACCCATTTTGAGCCTATGACATTTTTCCCAGTGGGTCTAGGAACTAGTTCCCAAGTATTGTTTTTCTCAATTTTGTCCAATTCTTCATTCATAGCATTCACCCAAGACTTGTCCTTGCTGGCCTCTTCAAATTTCTTTGGCTCTATCTGTGATAACATGGCTATGTATACCTCTTCTGTCTATTTAGTTAGTTGCCTTCTTGTCTGGACCCCTTTTCTCTTGTCTCCTATGATCTGATCTTCAGGATGGTTCTTCTGAGTGTATCTAGAAGGGGATTTAGGGCTCAGTTCAGCATCTTCTGATGTCTTGCTTGTTTCATCATCATCTTGGTCTTCTTCTTCATGGTTTTCTGATGGGCTGCTGCAGTTTGTATCTTTTGTATTTTTTGGAAGTTTTTCATCAAATCTCACGTCAATGCTTTCTACTATTTTTCGAAGAGTCTTGTTGTAACACATGTACCCTTTACTTTTGGAGGCATATCCTATAAATATCCCTTCATCTGCTCTTGCATCAAATTTCCCAATATTTTCATCATTATTCTTTATATAACACTTGCTTCCAAAAATTCTAAAATGTTTGATTGAAGCTGGCTTTCTATGCCATAGTTCATAGGGAGTCTTGTCACTGCTTGGCCTTGAGTGAGCTTTATGAGGATATGCACTGCTGTGTGTACCGCTTCTGCCCAGAAGATTTGAGGAATATTACTCTCTTGCATCATGGCTCTAGCAATTTGTTGAACAGATCTGTTTTGTCTCTCTGCTACTCCATTCTACTGAGGTGTCCCTGCAATAGTAAATTGTTGTTTTATGCCATATTCATTGCATAGATCTGCAAAGTCATAATCTATGAATTCACCTCCCCTATCTGATCTGATGCATTTTAGTTTGCATCCTGTCTGATTTTCTGCTAATGCTTTGAATATTTTGAATTTTTCCAGAGCTTCCGATTTATTCTTGAGAAATGCAACCCATGTCATTCTGGAGAAATCATCTATTATCAGCATGAAGTAGGATTCTCCACTTGGTGTTTTAGTTCCTGCAGGTCCACACAGATCCATGTGCACAAGCTAGAGTGGTCTTCTTGTTGATAACTCATCTTTGGCCTTAAAGGATGTGCGGGTCTGTTTACCCAATTGACAAGATTTGCATATGGTATTAGAAGGCCTTTTTATTTCTGGCATGTCTCTGATCGCTTTCTTCTTGCTCAGTCTGATGATATGATCGAAGCTGAGATGTCCCAATCTCCTATGCCATAACCATGACTCCTCAAGTTTGCTAAGATGGCATGCTTCATCTTCCTCTTTCACAATGTAAACATTACTCTTTGATTGAACTCCTTTGAGCAGAATCTTACCTGTGGTGCTTGATCTGACTTCACAATCTTGTGCTCTAAAGAGAACTTCACAGTCTTTATCACAAATTTGACTGACACTCGGTAAATTTTCTTTCAGCCCATCTAAAAATAGTACATCTTGAGCCTTTCCTCTGCCATTGTCTATGCTGACTGAGCCTTTTCCTTTTATTTTTCCTGATATATCATTGCCAAAAGTAACATTGCCATATTTCCTTTCATCAAGAGTTATAAACTTACTTCTATCTCCAGTCATGTGTTTTGAGCAGCCACTATCCAAATACCACTGGCTTTTCAGATCTTGAGTAGTTAGAGCTAAGTCACATTTATTCACTTTCTTTATCCACTGGAAGCATCCTTTTGTTTAGTATCTTTTGTGAGATGATAAATCACATCCTCTCAGAGGACATTTGGAAGGCATATGTCCAATTTTGTTGCATACACAACATTTGATCATTATTTTTGCAGAATTGCGAATATGGGCAAAACTTCTTTGATTCATAAACCTCCTTGGGGTATTGACCCTCAATCTTTGTCCATATTTTCTACACTCAATTATTTTATGGCCAAATTCCTTACAATAAAAACAATAACCATAGAAAATATTTGCATACCTGATGTAAGATTGTCTTCTCCATTTGTTTGCTTGAGATAGTCTCTTCACTGTTTGCATCTTTTGTTGGTTTGAATTACTCCTCCTTGCATGACAGTATGCAGCAATTTGTCCCAGCTTGTGACAGACATAGCAGGTGGCATTTTTCATAGGAGGGGAGAGTCTTATTTGATGGCTTCCAAATTTTTCATCATCTGAAGTATATGATTCTTTTTCTGTTGTCTGAGTGTTTCTTTCAATTTTTTTTACTAGAGGTTTCTTCTAGATTCAATCTCCCTCCTTACATGTTTCTTCTTTTGTGGGAATTATTTGAGCTGTTTCATTAGCCTTCTTTGCTTTTACAAAAATAATTTCTCTGTTTTCTTTTTCTTTGCTTTTACTTGACTCTCCTTCATATCCTATTCCAGTTTTTATCATAGGAGATCTTTGAGCATCCAGAATCTCTTTCAACTTGCTAGAGCTTGTTGTTTGAGAAGAATTTGTACCCATTTTCCTTTGAGCATTTTCTAATTTATTCCTGAGACATACTACTTCTTCTTCCAACTTCTCTTGTTCCTGAGTTTTCTCCTTGATTTGCTTAAGTAATATGTCTTCTATCTTCTTGGCTTCTTCAATCTCTATCTTTAGCTGCATGAGGGCTTCTGAATTCTTCTCTTCTCTCACATGCTTGAGGAGAATGTCCTTTTGTTTTCTACACTTTAGTTTGAGTCTGTCAATCTCCTCCAGAGCACTTCTTAGCTCCCCCTCAAGATCGACTTCACCTTCTTCTTCTACATCTTCTAACAGGAGACCTTCAAGTTCTTCTATGGCCATCAATAAAAATTCAGAGGTTCCTTCTTCACTTGAGGGTTCAACAGCTTCTTCGGATACACTGCTGTCTTGTTGAGCATAGAAGGATTTTCTACTACAATTCTTCCCTTTCTGCCAGTTCTTTGATGTGTTTTTCCCTGATTCTTGAGCTTGATTCTTTACTTTCTTGTGGGGACACTTAGAAGCATAGTGTCCAATTCTTCCACAATTAAAGAATTTGAAAGGAAGTTTACCTTTGTATTTACCTGAGCCTCTATCCAGATTCTTGACAAATTTAGCCTCTTCTTCATCTGAGCAAGAGCATATGTCTTCCTTTTCTTCTGTCTTCTTTTCTGTTTTAAAGGCTGCCTCCCTCGTACTTGACTTCTTCTGTGGGAGTCTCATCTCATAAGTTGTTAGATTTCCTAGTAGCTGGTTCATGGTCAACGTTTCCCAATCAGCTGTTTCTTCTATTGCAAAAACCTTGGGGTTGAAACTGGGTGGAAGAGATCTTAGAATCTTTTGAAAAATTACAACTTCTTTTATAGTTTCACCTAGAGCCTTCATGCTATTTACTATTTCTGCAACCCTTAGAAAGAAGCCAGCAATGTCTTCATCATCATCCATTTTTAAGTTCTCAAACTGGGCTCTATAGACTTGAATTTTGGCAGTCTTTACCTTCTTGTCTCCCTCATGAATATTCTCCAAAGTGTCCCACATTTCTTTGGCAGTGTCTTTGTGCATTACTTTGATAAACTTTGCTTCACACAACCCATTTAAGATAGCATTCATGGCTTTTGCGTTGGCTACAAAATCTTGTTTAGTTTCCTTTTCTGAGTCAGTTTCCTTTGGGGCATATCCTAATTCCACAGCACCCCAAACCTCTATTCCTAGAGACATTATGTATGTCCTCATCCTGATTTTCCAGAAAGCATAATTTGCACCTGTAAAGAAAGGGGCTTTATTTGTTGAGCATCCGTATTTACTAGCCATCCTGAGAACTTAGAATCTCCTTTTCTGGGCGAGTTAACCTGTACAAATGAACCTTACTCGACAATTAATTATTGAATTCTTACAACCGAGGGACGGGTGAATCACTTAACACATTCAGAGCTTTACAAATTTTCTATCAGCTTATTTACAAATTTCTTGATTTTATAATCAACCTTAGTATATGAATACTCCCTAATATGTTTAAAGAAGAATTAAATTAATGTGGACATCAATCTTATTATGAGATAAAGAAATATTGCTAGATTTGGTAAATCATCTCGAACACAAAAAACATAGATAGAGACAAGAGATATAAGGAAAACCCAGGAAAGGAGAAACGATCTTATTATTGTTGTGACAAAGGCAATTTCCAGTCCTCTCATCACATCATTTTTCCGTTGTGCACCAACCTACAGGAGGCTCCAACCTCAGTCAGCTACAACTGATAGCTATCAAGCTTCAACTTGATAGGAAAGCTCCAACTTCCTCAATTTATCACAAGAAATTTTTGTTGATTTACCTCAAATATCAGCTCTGTTCTATAGCATCTCTTTCTGCTCCTCTCTTCCTTATCTTTTCTGCCTCAATCTTCTATACTTTTCATTCTCTATCCTTACTCTCTCTGACCTCCTATGCATATCAAGTTGATATTATATATAGAGTTCATTACATTATTGCTTCTATTCCACAAGGAATTTGGAGTGAACAGCCATGACTCTTTGACTTCTGTCTTCTCATTCCTTTGTCCAACTCATTTAAAATTATAAAAATATGTACAAATTTCCATGTTACAATGGGATTTTTCTTTTTCTCTGACACCGCCTTTTAACATAAATAATAAAATAATTAAAACATTTACATTCACATTTTTAGTTACACACTTCAATTTCACTCACTCTCCTTTTCGGATTTTATTTTAATTGATTTGTCTTTTTCCGTCGCATTCATGCCAACGTCCCGCATACTTTTCACCGTTTTGTACATTTTCCCCGTTTTTCCGTGCTTATATTCACACCGTCCAATTCATTCCCGTATATATTCTCGTTCCTATCACCTCATTTCCTTCTCGCATGCTCTCTTCTTCCTTTTCCATACACATTCCTCCAACCTTACTCTCTTTTTCGTTTTCTCCTTTATTTAGTTCCCTGTTCATTGCAATTATATAACTGTTGTATGTACAACTTCCTTTTAATCAAACTTAACATAACTCTTGGAATTTTTATAAAACCCTTTTAACAACATGGATATATCAGTACTCACAATATTTATCATGAACCATCAACAGTATAACCTTTGGTTCCGTATTTACAGGAAATGCTTTGACTTATTTATAAAACAAATATCTTCTCCCCAGTCAAAAATTTATAACCTTTATAACATCGGACTGTATTTCATTTATATGCATATACAATTAAATCCAAACTCTAAATATAATGCACTTATAAGAATTCGGGTCAACCTTCAACTTTTATAATAAAATGTATTATATAGTGGCCAATGTGTAGAATGTGGTAGCCCGCTTTATAATAAATTGAATAAAGGAAATGCCATCGCACATAAGTATCTGCATTAATACACCATATTAAACCTTCGTATCAATCCCGATGCATATTATAATACATACATGTTCCGTGGAGCCCAATCGTTAATGCAATTCTCCAATCGACGGTTAATAACGTATTGTGCAGCCAACACTGATCTAAAGGATATCACTTGCCATAGATGCACGAAAAATAATGCGCGATGAGAGCAGTTTTTGGGCCCCCACCATATGCCACGTGTCAGCCGTTCTATGGAATCACTCTGATTTCTTGAATACCGCTTGCCCATCGAAGGTGGTGCGATGAAAACCGGAAACCCACCTTTACTGTTCACTCTTGCAAGGTTCCACTGCTTTCTTCATCAGGGTTCCGTCCGCCTTCATTGTTTATGAATTCCGCTCTTCGCCTTCAATGAGACTCGCTTCTATACACACAGAGAAATTGCCTCAATTCTTCTGGGCTACCACCATATGACTCGGCTCAAGGTTCCGTCAATTTATATTTTAACCTTTGGTTCATCAATGTTTCAACACGACTCCTCCGCATACTATAACGCGCTGCTTCATCAGATTATACATTCCCCATTGCTCACTGTATCGTGGCCCTAGCAACCCGATATCTATGAGTCAAATGTTCAAATATCCTTCCTACTGAATTCAATCAAGACTATACATATAATTCACAGAGAATTTTGAAGCAATCCCTCATCATTATATACAAATGTAACCATTTACAAGAACCTTCACTTATTCTTCTCAATTGGCCAGATTTTCTATTCGATGGCCTTTTTCTCCTACTCTGTCTCTGGACAACTCTGCTTCAATTCACTGCTTCCTCTGCTCCTTGACTGATACTGCTCCTTGCTTCTCTTTTTGTTGCCTCTGCTACCTCTCTGTTGCCTTGTTGTTGTTTCAGGTGCTCCTCCTTTGCCATTTCCTTTGCCATCAATGACAATATTTCCAACATAAAGAACTTCTTTAATCTGACTTTTTTGTTATTCCAAGGAAGCAAAACATGCAGGCTCACATTTTGGAAACTTTTGCTAGTACATGAAAATTTCCTTTTCATCTCAATCACCAGTACACTGCAGAGGTAACACGCAGGCCTATTATACTTGATAATCTGAAATATTGGTAGATGTTTTCACAAGATTCTCAAATCTTCAATTTATGAATGTTGAGGGAGAATTCCAAAACCGTAACATAGATACTGATTGTACAATAGATAACACTATAAATAATGAGATAGATGTAAATGAGACAGATGTAATTAAACCAACTAAATTCACTAAAGTAGAGATAGATAACTTAGAAACAGTAGAAATAGAATAAATATTCAATGATGAATCTGAGATTTTAGACCTTAAAAATAACTTTTTGCCTAAGGGATTAGCCCCATTAGAAGATTTGTTTGATTCAAATGATATAGATAGAAAACAAAAAATGGAGCCTTTAAGATCAAACATAGAATAATGTAACATAAGAACATAAGAAAAACCTAAGCTAATTAAATTATCCAAAGCATTACCTCCAACTGAAAAACTGAAATACATAAGTCTGTTTAAAGAATTTCAAGATGTCTTTGCCTGGAGTTATGAAGACCTTAATTCTTATGACACCAACATCATTCAACATAAAATACCCATCAAAGAAGATCAGAAACCATTTAAACAGAATCTTAGAAGAATAAATCCAGTTCTTGTGCCATTGATTGAAAAATAAGTAAAAAGGATGTATGAGGCACAAATCATAGCACCTATTATATATTCTGATTGGGTCTCAAAATTAGTTCCCACTAGGAAGAAAACAAGGGAAATCATACTTTGTGTTGATTTCCAAGACTTAAACAAAGTGTCACTAAAATATAACTATCCTCTTGAGGGTAGTAGGATCATCCAGAATATCCTTACTTGATGGATTCTCTAGATACAACCAAATCTTAGTTCAACCAGAAGATCAACCAAAAACAGCATTTATCACTCCCTGAGGTACTTTCATGTATTTGAAAATGCCTTTTGGACTAATGAATGCAGGATCTACATTTCAAAGAGCTATGCATATAGCTTTAGCCAAAGAATTTCATGATTTTATAGTCATTTATCTAGATGATATAACAGTATTTTCCAAAACAAATAATGAACATCTAGATCATTTGAGAAGAGTTTTTATTAAATGTAGAAAATTTGGCATTTCTTTGAATCCCAAAAATACACTCTTTGGACTAGAAGAAGGTAAACTCTTAGGACACATAATATCAAAAGAGGGAATTAGAATAGATCCAGCAAGAATAGAGGCAATTTAAACATTAGTCATCCTAGAAACAAAAAATAATTGCAGGCATTCTTAGGCAAAATAAACTTTCTTAGGATATTCATTTCTAATTTAGAATAATTAATCAAAGAATTGAATAACATGTTAAATAAAGATTCAACACTTAAATGGACAGTAGAAGCCAAACAATCCTTTGAATCAATCAAACAAGCCCTTACCAGAACACCTGTCCTCATAAGTCCTAATTTCAAAAAAGATTTTATAATTTTTTCTTTTGCTTAAGAACATACCATTGCAGCAATCTTGTTGCAAAAGAATGATCAAGGTTATGAATAGTCCATTGATTTTTTTTCAGAAAATCCTTAAGAGATGCAGAACTAAAGTACAACATAATGGAAAAACAAGCACTTGCTTTAGTGAAATATATTAAAGATTTTAGAGTGTACATTTTATACTCACACATTATTGCATATGTTCCAAATTCAATAGTAAAGGAAATTCTAACACAGAATGGGCCTGATGGAAAGAGAGGAAAATGGATTGCCACTATTTTGGAATATGATATGGAAATAAAACCTACAAAATTAATTAAAGGCCAAGGTTTAGCCAAACTCATGCCTGAATCGAACTGTTAGACCTTAGATGATCAGGAAGAGATGGCGACTCCACAGATCAGTGAAGCTTTTTTAATTCACCTTGGTATGCAGATATCATATTTGTTTTACTAAATTTACAAGCTCCTCCTGGTTTATCTAGAACAAAAGGTAGATTTTTGAAAATGCAATCAATGAAATATTGTATCATAGACAATGCTTTATTTTGGAAAGATCATGGTGGCATCTTATTGAACTATTTATTGAAAGACGAAGCTAATAAAGTAATGTAGGAGTTTCATTACTTTCACTCTCTAGTTGATACTAATGACACTTGATCTGTGTTTTAACACCTGATTGGTCCATGATCTCTGTCTAAATAGCATGGAGGGTCATTTTTTCAGGTAACCATTTATGAGAGAAACACATGTAATTTTTTTTATATTAATAAATTTCCTGAAGTGGCCGCGTTGGCTCAGGCCGTGGACTGTTTCCCTCTTCGAGGGTTTTAACCACATGATAATACTGGTGTACTGATTTGTGATTTGTTTGTGAGCGATGAAATTTGGTTTTTTATCTAAGTATCTTACCCTGTAAATTCCTACATGGTATCAGAGTTATTTTGAGGGCCGCACCCATTGTTGATCCAAATCCGAAGTCAGTTTGACTGTATGCGACTGTCATTTTCTAGATCTACTATTTATGAACATTTTTGGGAACATCTATTACATTGAGGAACCCCTTTTGTTTCATGCGAAAAGGTTTTCGGTTGCCCAATTTATGTCAGTTTAGATCTGGAGGTATAAGGTATTTGTTTTGAAGTTATATTTTTTAATAGTTCTGCTTATTTCAGTTCCCTCTATTTATTTCAGTTTTTAGGTTTTATTTATTTTTCAAATCTATACCCTCTTCTCTGTGTATGCTCTTTTCTCTACATTTTGTGTGATCTCAGCAAATTAGAAACAGGAAAAAGGGATTATTTTTGCTACGTATGCTCTTTCCCCGCGACTTTATGCGATCTCGAGAAATCAGAATTAGTGAAAAAATAGATAGTTTCTGGTAAGGCTAACCAGAAATCTAACATTTTTCCATAAGGCTTGCATTTCATTTATTTTTTTTGCTCAGATTTTGTGTTTTTTTTGCAGTAAAAAGCACGAACACCGAAGACTTTAAAAAAAAAAACCCCTTCCTCCTTTCAAACAATTATAGAATCATTTTACTATCTCACTTGGTGAGAAGTTATTTTATGAGAATAGAGGTCTTAGGTTCAATTCTCTTTCTGAAGCTTCTTTTGTAAAAAAAAAATTGTTAAAGGTGAAGGGAAAATAGTTGAATTCTCACCTCATGATGTTGTAATCAAGGACCTCAAAGATCCTAGACATATTTTAGCTACTGGCATTGCTGATGATTCCACAAGGTTGTATAAGTTTGACAAATTTGGGTCATCATGTCTTCCCTTCATTTTTGTTGCTCATAATGATGAAGTGAGAAAACTTTGGCATGAGCGATTTGGTCACTTAAATTATCGCTCTCTTCAAACTCTATGTAAGGAAAATATGGTGACACGTCTTCCTATGGTATCTTACCGAGATGGTGTTTGCTCTAGATGTGTACTCTGAAAACATCATCGGGATAGTTTTGAAAAACGTGCCTCTTGGCATGCTTCAGCCCCTCTGCAGCTTGTGCACAGTGATTTATGTGGTCCACTTCCTATTGTTTCTTTCTCTGGTTGCAAGTACTTCTTAACTTTCATTGATGAATTTTCCAGACGCACTTGGGTATACTTATTAAAACTCAAGAGTGAATTTTTTAATATGTTGTTGGACTTTAAGGCCTTTGTTGAGAAACAATCTGGACATCAAATTCTTAAGTTAAGATCAGACAATGGAGGAGAATATGTTAACAAAAAATTTATCAACTTTTCACTGAGCATGGCATTCAATTACAACATATTGTTCCATATACTCCACAACAGAATGGTGTAGCTTGAGGGAAGAATCGCACCTTAAAAGAAATGGCTAATTATATGCTTCAATCTAAAGGACTTGGTCTCAATTTTTGGGCAGAAGCAATTAACTGTGCAAATTATATAGTAAATCGCAATCCTGCTAATTTTTTAAAGAATATAACTCCAAAAGAAGCTTGGATCTCAATCAAACCAGATGTAAGTCACTTTCATGTTTTTGGAAGTGATGCTTGGGCCCATATTCCAGATGCGAAACATAAAGCCTTAGAACCTAAGAATGAAAAATGCACTTTTGTTGGATATTCTGAAGATGTAAAGGATATAGACTTCTTCAACCAAAATCCAAAAATATAATCATTAGAAGAGATGTAAAATTTGATGAAAATATATTGGCTTGCGAGCCTGGTTCGGCGGGTGTGCCACCTTTGGCCTGCGAGCCTGATTCAGCATATGTGCCACCTCCCTCTATATGTTCTATTTTTTATAGCATTCCTTCTAGTTCAAATGATGAAAACGAGGATGAAAATCCTCCTCCACCTCTTGAAGGTATTCCTTCCACTCCACAACTTCAAAGATGGGTCCTCTCTACTCAGGATGTCGCAGGTTCTCTTGCAGGTGACCCTGCAGATCGACAACATACATGTTCTCAATTCGAAAGAGCCTCTTCCTTATTGGCTCAATTTCCAGAAAATCCTGATCCAGACACCTTTGAAGAAACTTCCGGTCATCCATATTGAGATGAAGCTATGCATGAATAATATTGTTCCTTATTGCCAAATGATACTTGGGATCTTGTTCCTGTTCCAAAAGGAAGAAAAATTATCAAATGCAGATGGGTTTACAAAACAAAGTTTGGACCAGATGGAAAAGTGGATAGACATAAAGCTCTTCTTGTTGCTAAATGATTTTCACAAGTTGAAGGCATTGACTATATTGAAACCTTCTCCCCTTTTTCCAAAATGAATTCTATCCACCTTTCTCTTTCCCTTGCTATCTCCTTTATATGGGAATTCCATCAAATGGATGTTAAATCCACCTTCTTACATGGATATTTGCATGAAGAAATCTACATGGAAAAACCCCCTGGATTTATCCAAAACGACTCTAGCCTTGTCTGTCACCTTAGAAAGTCTCTCTATGGTCTCAAACAAGCTCCTCGGGCTTGGTATGCCAAAATGGATTGATTTCTATTAGATGATGGATTTTTTAGGTGTCATTCTGACAACATTGTCTACACCAAGAAAGTGGGTAATTCCTCCACCATTATTGTTCTTTATGTTGATGATCTTATCCTTACTAGTAGTGATCCCAACCATATAAACCATGTGAAGTCTAGCCTCAAAAATAATTTTGAAATGACAGACTTAGGACACTTGCATTATTTCTTTGGTCTTCAAGTCTTGCAATCCAAAGAAGGTATTACCCTCTCTCAGTCTAAGTATGCTTGTGATCTTCTACACCACTTTCATATGGAAGATTGTAAGCCAACCCCTTCTCCCTTTCAGTCTGGAGTCAAGGTTTTAGTCACTTGTACTATCCCTGAAGTTGATACTATCTTATACCGTCAACTTGTTGTAAAATTTTGTATCTAACCCATACCCATCCTGACCTTTCCTTTGTCATTGGTCTTGTCTCTCGGTTTATGCACCAGCTTCATGAAAGTCACTGGAAAGCAGCTAAAAGAATACCTAGATATATTTGAGGTATAGTTCAGTTAGAGATTCATTACAGTGCAGGAGCATCTCCATTGTTGATTGGTTTCACTGATTCTGATTGGGTTGGTGACCCTGATGATCGAAAGTCTACTGCAGGATATGTATTCACTGTTGGTTCAGGGCCTATTACAT
Source organism: Pinus albicaulis (assembly GCA_034641835.2). Classification (NCBI taxonomy): domain Eukaryota; kingdom Viridiplantae; phylum Streptophyta; class Pinopsida; order Pinales; family Pinaceae; genus Pinus; species Pinus albicaulis. The sequence continues at coordinate 45,530,642 of CM076569.1, read as the reverse complement.
GGTCTTGTAAGAAACAGAGTGCCATCTCTCTTTCTTCAGTAGAAGTAGAGTATCGTGGTGTAATTGAAGCCAACAAGGAAGCCATGTGGCTTTGTCAGATCATTTCTGAATTTGGTCTTCATAAACAACGTCCAACTACACTTTGGTGTGATAATAAGAGTGTCATTTAGCTATGCAAAGGTCTAGTTCAACATCATCATATGAAACGCATTGAGCTTCATATAAACTTCATCAGAAAGCTCATTCATGAGCATGTTCTTGAAGTACATTATTGTCCAACCAATGATCAAGTTGCCGATATCTTTACAAAGGCTCTTAGAGAAGTGAACTTTACCAAACTTCGATCCATGCTTGGAGTTCAGGAAAGTTATCATTAAGGGGGGAATAGGCTCTAATGCCTCCTTCTTTCTCCTATTGTGTCACCTTTGTAAATCCTTCAATCTTATCCCAATTTGTTCTTAAGGGGGGATGTTAGGATATTCCGACACATAGGAAATAGTTAAGAATAACTTAGTCTAGTGTAGAGTTAGGTAAAGTGTGTTTCTTTACTATGTACATTTGTAAGTTATAATCCGACGGTCACGATTTGTAGTGATCCAACGGTTCACTCTCTCCTCGGTACTAACGAAACTTGATCTGTGGATTAACACCCGATTGGCCCATGATCTCTATTTAAAGAGCATGGAGGGTCATTTGTTAGGTAATCGTTTATGAGAGAAACATGTGTTCTTTTATAATATAAGGAACTTACCCCGTAAATTCCTACACCTTGGCCATTCGACTGCCTATTACCCTCAAGGTAATGGACTTGCAGAATCCTCAAACAAAAGCCTTGTTAATATCATCAAGAAATTGTTAGAAGACAACAAGAAGACCTGGAAAAAAAAGTTGGTTATTGCTCTATGGGCAAACAGACTAACTACCAAAAAATATATTGGTACATCTCCCTATCAATTGGTATATGGGATGGATGTTGTTTTTCCATCCTCATTGGGAGTTTCAGTGATGAAAATGATCCAAGAAATGCAAGTAGAATCAAATGATATCCAAATAAGGATAAATCAGAAAATTAATTTGCAACAAACTAGGGAAGAAGTCTATATCAAATCACAAGTGATCCAAGATAAAATTAAAAAGATATTTGATAAGAAAACCAAAGCTGATGATTTTTACATAGGTGATAAAGTACTCAAATGGGATTCCAGAAGATAAGAAAAAGGTAAACATGGTAAATTTGATTTTCTATGTAGAGGCCCATATATCATTTATGGTTACAGAGGTAACAATGCATTTTTCTTGAAGGAGTTAGATGGCACAGATCTACCAGGTGGACCAGTCAATGATAGAATGTTGAAGCACTACTTTACTCCATATTAACAATAGTTCATTTGTTTACTTTTCTCATTGTAAATAACATTGCAAAGTTTAGATTGGATTGGATGTTCACCTTGAAAAGTTGAAGCCCGAATAGAAGGCCCTAAGCTTTGAAAGGTATAACATCATATGACTAAATAAAGAAGATTTCAGAAAAGCAATTCCAAGGAAAACACACTCAAAGTTTCAAAGGCTACTGATCAACAGGTTCTTGACATCTCACCAGGAGATATCATCCCCATGTGGGGCCACTATTAGGGTCCTATAATAATTGGATTCATAATTTTGAATTGACTATGTAAAGTCTTGTAATATTGTACATACTTTTGCTTTCTGCAAAAAAAATTTCCATATTAAAAATATATATATGTAAAGAGGGTAAGTCCCAAAAGAAAAATCAAAGGACTAAAATAAATTGATCAATATATATATATATATATATAGCTATATCTATATCTATATATAAAGTATGAACCCCACCAAAAAGAGATAAAAATAGATCATGAAAGTGCTGCACATTCAAATGCCACTACTTTTTACTTTACTTTTCAAATAAAATTGTGTCTAGCTTGTCAAAAATGCCACAATTCATGATGGTCAAACAGCTTAATCTTGACTCATTCATGCTTTTAAATTTCATGTTAATAAATAGTGAATATAGATCTAGCCAAACCATTTAATATTGGCAGATCAGTAGTTAGGTAGAGAATAAAAATGAGCTCATCACTTTAATATGAGCCATTGGAAGTTATAAGGTTAGAAGTGGATTAGTTTGCTTATCAAAGAAAAATAAGAGGGTTAGCAAGCTCAAATGCACCCAATGAATGAAGAAAAATTGTTAGGTTAAATGATGGGTAGGTAGAAGCACTTTCACAAGGCATGGAAAGCATCAATTGGTCATTTCATATTACTGATATTCCCCAAAATCCCCTTCCCCTTGCTTAAAACCCCATTTCCACTCTTAAAAGGCATTTTCTCTTGTAAAAATATTCCTTTCCCCTAATTTTAACCCTTTCCCTTTCCTAAAATACCCTCTCCCTAGTTAAAAAAAACACTTTTTTTTTTCTTTTTAGAAAGTAAATCCCCCTTTATTAATTTCCTTTTTCATTCAAAAACTTGAAAAAATCACTTAACCTAAGTTTTAAATGCTTTAAAGTATCGGGACCCACTGTAAAATCCTTACCCGGTGTCATTTTAAACACTTATTCTTAGTATATTTTAATATCCTGCATCATATTCATTATAAAACTATCCCTTTATATATTAAACCAATAACATAACCAAACCCGGGTCCCACCTATCAAAGCCTTGCATAAACTTCCCTCCTATTAGTCCATCTGTCAGATCTCCATTCCTTTGATCTAACGACCAATGATAGCTTTCACAACCTCCACTCCCCAATATTTACCACTGAGGGGCTGTGAAATGAGCAATTTCGCAACCCCGCTCCTATGCTACATGGCAACCCCATAGTTTATCGCACTCCTTCGTCCGAAACTATTTACCAGCTTTTCTCGATGCAAAAACCTCCAAGGTTTTTTTCCGTCCGTTGCGAATACCGCCCTCGTTTAAAAGTTTAACCTTGGGCAATAAAGTTTAACCACTGTTGGTAAAAAACAATTAAACCCACCCTTTACAATCTTTTCACCATTTTTTTGTTGAATTTTGCGCAAAGGAAGCCTATGTCGACTTGATTTCAAGTTATAGCAACCGTTGCTGACCCATTTTGAGGCCAATTTACATCATAATTCAAGCCTTTGGCTGCTAAAGTTGTTGCAGAACCTGTTTGAAGCCTTATAAAGACCATTGAAACCTATTTCACTGCCAGAAAGCCCCTGGTGGTTCCAGAACCCCTTTTGCACACCAGAACTCTGTTTTCACAGGTATTCTTAAAGCTCCTGAAGCCATTTCTTAAGACAAAGGGTAATAAATTAATTAAAATAAACAAAAAATGGCTTCCCAAGGAATTGTGACTGTTAATCCCCTGAAACCTCTTGTTGTTGACATTGAACATACACCCCTTGTAGACAAAGATTTCAAAATCAGTGACATAGTCATTGATTTCAATCTCTTATACATCCACTATTGGAGCCATGATAAATCCATAGACCAAGCTGATGATATCTACCTGTGGGAATCAAATTTGCCTAAATATATCTTCCCCCGGACCTTCCAATTTCCAGAAATCATCAGGCTTTTTCAAGTTAATTATCTTCCCAGTGAAAGAGCCCTAGTAACCCACAACAAGGATATTTTGTTCACAATTACTGTTGAATCAATAAACCAAATGTTAAAAATCCAACCTAATCCTGATGAAGCCCCTTTGTCTATTAAAATCCTCACAGATTTGTATCTAAAGCTAGACTTCCCAAAGAGATTTCAAATCTTCCAAACTTTATTACCCCCATCAGTTGAAACCCCAAAGAGTAAGCCTCCTTATGCAGCTTCAATGTTTTCAGAAAGAACAAGACAGATTGTCACTATGTTGTCTTGTATTCTAGGCTATTTTACAAATGAGTATGTAGATGCTTCAGTCATGGGTTTTATGTCCATTTCTACCCAGGACAGCCTCCTGCTTCTACATTTAACTTTGCTCAATACTTATCTGATACCATCCATGAGCAATTATTTAAGTTACCTAAGGAAGGAGTGTTCATGTATTCATCTATTTTGTTTCATTTATTTTTATACTTCCAATCTGAAAGGTTTTCAGTAAACCTTCAAAAAATAGACACTGAGGGTAACCCCCAATCAGTAGTCTTCCGGAATTCCTTAATCAGGAAAGACTCCACAGAGTTCACATACAAGGACTTCATTGATTCATTTATTCATTCAATTGTCAATATGCTAAGCAGTAGTAGTCAACCTAGGGTCAATGAAGAAATAAAGGAAGTTTTGCAGCTGTCTGAATACAGTAGGACAAGAGACTCGTATTTATACTAGAACCACACTGAAATTAGGGTGTATGGATGTCAACTTACTCCTCACAAACTGCCCAAATACCTCCCCATGAGGTTATTTGCACTAGAATATATCATGCAGATCCTAAATGCAGATGAGGTTAATTTTCTATAAGCCAAGAATAAAACACAGTTTAAAATCAAAAACAAGCTTGGTCCTTTCATCTGCAATAACAAGAATTTTGGTCAACAGGAAGAAAATTTTTTACAGGAATTCAAGTCCAGTGAGAGTTTCAAATGGAAGTATGGTCCTTTAGGAGTTATCAGCAAGTTAAGAATCAAGTTCAAATTAACTCCTTTTGTTCATGAATCTAAACCAAAAATTGAAAAGTACTCCAACCAGTCAAAGTGGTTGGAGAATACTTTGCTAGAGGTGGATAAACAAGTTGCTACTAGTTCAGTCCTGCAAACTCCAGCCCCACAAGACAGGAAATCTAAGAGGCCAAGAGAAGAAGGATCATATTCAACTCAAACCACTACCTAAACTAACTTCAAAATAATGTATAGGAAGAAGCCCAAGCTAAATCCAGTAAATGAGCAAGAGGAAATACTGGAGAGAGTTGAGACAATTGAAATTATTGACACAGACACAATGGTTAAAGAAAATGCACCTCCAGCAGTTTCAGAGGAAACTCATCAGCCTTCAACCTCCTATACTCGGATTATTCAGAAGCAACATAGTGTTGAAGTCTCTTCATCAAGAAAACTAGTAGATAAGGAAAAGGACATGATGGATAAATATAAAGAAATCAAGTTGAGGAATGAGGCATTGAAAACTGTAACCTATGCACAATATTGGAAGCAAACACCTAGTGACCAAAACAAGTTACTTTCTGCCTTTAATTATAAAACCATGAAAATGCCGATGACCTTTTTACAGCCCACAATGCAGTATCCAAAGTCATCAGCAGATTACAGGAAAATAAAATTTGAAGTCATGGCTAAGGATTTTCATCCTATAGACTAAATTGAATTTCATAAGCTAGCTGGTGAAATGTTATATTCTACCATGACCAACAAATCCATGGGTGTACAAAAACTGCAAAATTCTCTAGAGAATATCAAGGGACAGTTAAAACTAGAGAAGGCTTCCTCACAAGCCAAAGATAACATAATCAAATCACTTGAATAATTAGTTATTAAGGTTGGTTATGATCCCAAGAACATCAAAGTAACAGAAGAGCTCATCAAGAAAAATAATGCAGACATTGTTGCATTGAAGAAGCCGCTGAAACTACCTCCCACTGAACATCCACAAGCAAAAGAAGTTCTGGAGAATGAACGCCAGAAAGATGAAATGATGAATATCATCATTCAATTGACATCTCAACTGAAAGAGATGGACAAATTGGTGCAGGAAAAGAAGGCCAACATGGAATCAATCCCTGTCATTGATATTCCTATAGTTAGTACAGAAGTTCCATCTACTTCATCAGCTCCAGTAGAAACAACACTTCAAGTAGCCACAATAGTTCCAACTACATCAGCCACTACATCAGCAACATATTCAATAACAACAACAGCTCATCCAAGTGATGATGCAGGTAAATTGATCAAAGCTATGCAAGACATTTCACTACAAACTACTAAAATAAATAGACTTAAAGAACAAATAAAAAGACTAGAGGATGAAAAGAAGTTAGCTCAAATCATGTAAAGATCATAAGCACAGAAATCAAACACGTTAACTGACAGAGTCGAGAGCTTGGAAAAAAAGTTGACATTGGCACAACCTTTGGCCCAAGTAAAGCAAAACTTGTGGGCCAATATCATTAACTATGTTAATGATTTTTAACCATCCATTCAAGTTATCTTTGAGAAAAAAAATTTAATCAAAGAAGCAATTGAAGCCATTCAAAAAGTCAAAGAAGAACTTGAAAAAAGACCAGAGGAGGTCACTGAGATTATTAAATTTATCAATTCAAATAACAAACAAGAGTTAGAATAAATGGGAATCAGTGACAAAACCAAAACAATTTTAGAAGTTAAAAAGGTAATTTCCAAGAAGAACTTGATGACACAGCTTGAAGACAGATGCCAAGAAATGGAGCTAGTAATAAATAGGTTCATGGTCAAATTTGATGTTTTGAGGCAGAAAGGTCTGCCTAATCCTTTGGTGATTAATGACAGATTGATGAAGCATGAAGATTGTGACAAGAAGATCAGAGAAGTGGCCAAGGAACAAGCCAACAATTCAGCTTTCAAAGGAATTCCAACAGGGAAAGTACTTTATCAAATAGTTGAAAATATCTTTTACCTCCAACATGAGGTAAATCATCTTTTTATAAAAAAACCAACATTCACCAAGTATACATAAGCTTATGAAATTTACAAAAGGATGCAAAAGATAAAAATTCGAGATGAAGATACTTGGGAGAAAGTGTATGATTTACTGTGATGGTGAAAAGTAAAAGGAGGTAAAACAAAGCATTCAAGGTTAAAGAGTAACAGAGCAGGCAGATAACAGTGGAAGTTAGAGTTTAAAAGTAAAAGACAGAGTTTAAAAAGGAGTAACAGAGTTTAAATATGAAAAAAAGTTAAAGATACAACCACCATAAAGCAACAGTCAGAGAGATAAAGAAGCAAAAGATCAAAAAGCAAACAACAAAACCAAATAAGCAGGGACAACTTACATTAGTTAGATAGTTGTCTCTATCTTCTTGCATGAAGATATTTCATTTTCCTTGAATAATTCCTAAATCAGTTTTAGGATATTTTGTATTATTTTTTGTATAAATACTTCACAATTCAAAGTATTGAGTGTGGATTGATGAACATTGCTATAGTTGAACTCCTCTACAACCTAAGGGTTTATGGTAACATTTTCAAGTCAGCATACTCGACTGAGTAATAAAGGCATTTCATTACAGGATTCATGTGTTGTGCCACTTCAGTGAAGTATCTTTCAATTGTTCAATTGTTATTTTCTTAAGTTTTCCATAAACTTGTATGTTTTCCAAATTTAAATGTTATAATAGGAATATTAATGCAGAAATTGTTTAAGTGCACTATGTTCTGAGCTGTTATTCATTTTAATGTTTTCTTTTGATATCCGGATTTGAGAATCCTTAATTTCTCCCCCATCCCAATTGACCTCTTTCACTTCCCTCATTATCTGGTTTAAGGAATCCTTAACTGCTCCTTGATCCCGATTGAAAACCACTTCACCCTTGGCCTAAAAGATCTGAATTTTCTCAGCTACCTTGCCCTGTGAACACTTCCTTTAGAACTTGATTCATTCTTGGTTTCTTGACACTTTGACTTCATATCCTAATGGTAAGTAGACAGTCATCTCTCCATCTAAATAATTAATTCCACCACCAAATCAAATCAAAACCCAATCAAGCTTACATAACTAGCCTAAAATCAATTTACTCAACAAAGTTAAATCATTAAGAGAGAGCCTCTCTGAGCATTAGGAAGGCTAGATGGGAAATTTTGGAGTGAGAACAGGTAGATTGGCAAAGGAATTTTCTTATGTTTAAAGATGATGATAGAAACAATGTTGCTTTACATCTGATTAAATTTCATATGCATACACGCAAGTTGAAGGTTGAGTTTCCTGAAGATTGTCTCTTAAATATGTTCATGGCTTCTCTTGAAGGAAAAGCATGATTTTGGTATGAAGGTTTTCCACTTGCCAGTATTTTTTCTCTTAGAGTTTTCCATTCAACATTTTATGAAGAATACAAAGAGTCCTACCCTTCTTTGTCTTTGGTTAATAATTTTTGTGATCAATTTAGGGTTTTCATTCAAAACCTAGAGGATTCTTATGATGATAATGAATTCATGGATGAAGAGATCTTGGAGGATTTGCATGAAAATCCTTTTCATCACCAAAAAGAGCAAGTGTTTTCTCTCATGGAAGAAAAGAATGATGTATATTGTCTTGATGTTCATAAATACTTCCCACAAGAGACAATTCTTGCAGCAGTACAACAAGTTGATGAGCCAAAGGTTAAAGAGATATTCATCATACTTGTGAATCTTTAGGAGAGAAATAAGACAATTATTGTGTTATCAAAAGAAAAATAAAAAGTACTTTCTCCTCCGTCTGAAGATGAGATAGATGATCAACTCCTGAAAAGTCATATTACAGTCCAAGATAAAGCGGGTTTGCAGTGTTCACATAGTCAAGAAAGTGTTCGTAAAACTTCTTCCATTTTCTAAAATGGATATCTAAGTTTTAATGAGGACAATCCTGAAACTAGATTTATAGATCATCATGAAGAAAGACAATTTCTTTTTTCAATGTTCATATTTGATGAAGTTTCTCCTGAACCTGATTTTCCTAAGTACGATAAATCTTAAGATAATTTTGATGAGGAGCTTGATGAAACTATATAGGAAATTTTATTTGTAAACCAATTTATGATGATGATTCCCTGCAAGGAGATCAACTAACATATATTGTTTTCTTTCATGAAAAGGATAGGGTTTTCATGTTTAACAATCTTGAAGAATTTTTTTTGTTCAAAGATGATTTAGAATATGAATTTGAGGAGTATGAACCTGAGAGAGACAAAATACCAAATATTAAGTCATAATTTCTCATGCTTAACAAATTTTCAGCCAACACTCAGATAATAGAAGGTTATACTTCCATATGACTTCCTATCGATCAACAACCAAGTGTTCTTTCATATCAGAATGAAGGGAGTACTTGTATTTTTGCTGCTAGATCGCAAGACAAGGTAATGCTTTAGGATTTTCAAGATCCCTTCGGCAATCTAGCATTGGAGAAGATGAATGTTGTCTCGTTTGTTAGCATAAGTCACTCTTTCAATTTCCTACATGTACATAATTCTGCCTGCTCGAGGAAAATGAGAGTGGAACTTCAGTAAGTAGCCATCTCCTGGATTGGTTACAGAAGGATCATTTCACCTAATCACCAATTGTGCAGCAAATTAGAGTAGGTTGGTATCATTTTAGTTCGATTTGATTTTATTTTCAACAAGTGTTAACAAAATTCATCAAGGTTTGATGCCCGAGGTGAAGGCCCTAAGGCTTTAATGATCTTTTAGTGTGGGTTGAAGTTTGCAGTATGTTTTTTGTTTCAGTTTTAGTTTAGTTTAAAAATTGGACGCCATTGCCCAATGGATAAGGCACTGATCTACAAATTCAGAGATCTTCAGTTCTAGACACCTCCTTCGGAGCTATCTTCCCCAGTTGGAGCCGATGTTAGCACTGGTATTTTCATCCCACCCATCCCGCCTTATTTTACTCTACTTTCACCTCATCTCCATCATTATCATTGACCTTGCTTCGTTTTTTACTATTTTCACCTTTTTCCCCAATATATTTCATTTCATTAGTTAACTTATCCAAATTATTACCAAAACCCAAAATTCATTTACTATATAGCCTAAACTATATTTAAAACCCATATTTTAATGCTTTGAATCCCATTTAACCCCCAAAACCCACATACATAACCTTTCGGGACTTATTACTTTATAAACCCACTTATATTAAAATCTGAAATTTTAATGTTATAAGCTCTTCCCACCCATCGAACAGTCGTGTTATATAACATTATACCATAAACCTTACCGTATTATATATTACATATGATATATATAAAAAACCGCCGCTTAAAACCTTTGGTATGACCCCTTACCTTCTTTTATATCGGCCATCGCAAAAAAAATCTTCACCACCTTCATGTGCTACTGCTTCCGAAACGTTGATGCGATATTATGTGGGACCCTTACCTCCCTACCGTCACTCCCATCACTCATCGCATATCTCACTGTTGTATTTCTAAAAATTCATTGATGCCCATCTCCAAATGCGATTTGTGGTCTCCGATAACCCCGATCCTCCGTTTGCAATCGCCTCTGATATGCGATATTCCAATAAGCTTTGACCCTGAGTTGTAATATCCTTTGACTTTGTGATTTTCGATATCACAAATCGCAATTCTTACCCCATGTTTCTCATATTAACAAATATGCCTGATTTTCAATTTGCGATTGGCCCACCATTACCTGCTCATGTCACCAACTTTTTGACATATCGCAAATTCTATGTGCCAAGACCATTGTTGTCCACTCCAGCTCTTGCGATTGTGATATTCTTCGCTTCCTTGTATTTAATACTTCCGCCATTCCACCACTATACTCTGCTAACCTCTATTCCACGACTTTATTTACCAAATATATCCAAAAGGTTTGTTAATATAATGTCGTTTGGGAACCGCCAATCTAATCATCCGTGCTAAATCTATCCAAAAGGTTTTTCGCTAGTTCAAAGGGATATTTTTTCTAATAACAAAGGAAAAGGGTTTTCAGTTAAAACTCTGCCAAAACACATAATTGAAGATTAAAATAGAGGTCAACAACATCACATTAGAAACAACGTAGCGTGGGAAAAAGGGTTGATTCAGTTCCAACAGTTAGCATATTCAATGAATTTATTAATATTTTTACAGATATCAAGGTGTAGGTTTGTAGAGAGATATCTCCAATTTCTTTCAAACTGTAAATTCGAATACTTGGGCAAGCAGTTCAATTTATTTTAAGAAAATAAACATTTTTATGTTCCTAGAGGTTAGGAATTAGCTTTGATGTTAGAAATAATTCTGGATCTGAGATTTGTCTCAGATTTTGTAAATTTGTATATAAATTACAGAAATCCAAGGTTGGAATACGGGGAATCAGTTTGATGTTTGTTAGGTGATCAAGGAAACTTTGTACTCATTTTTTCCAAGCTAATAAAGAGGAGTTGCAGTTACATTTATGATATAATTGTGGTATTGAATGTCTATCATTGTTTCTTCTTCAGTAACATATGTTTGAATGTATTGTTCATGTTTGCTTGCATGTCTATGTTATGATCTCTTACAAGTTTGAAATTCAGAATACATGCTTGCACATGCTCTATTTTGGGTAACTGATCATATTGTTTTCATCTTCTTCTGTCTAAGAAAAATACATCTCTTATGCTTTTCTCAGCCTTCTTACAGTTTCAAAACCATTCCATAACAATTTCCTTCAAGTGATAAACATTGTACCTACCTTGACCCATTGATCCCTGCAACCCTAACTCCTTTTCCCTGAACTAGTTTTCCTTGACCTATTCCTTCATCCAGTGATTTCCCCCACCAAAATCAATTCAAAACAACCCCCTACACTCTATATCTAGCCTAAAAATCATAATTTCTCAAGCCCTCCTGGCTATGACCCTTGTGGAGAGAGCCCTCTCCGACTTGATAGGGATAGCTATCAAATCAAAAGCTTGGTTTTTGGTTACCTCTGTTGGGATCTCTTCTTCAGCCTTAGAGATTTGGTGGAGTGAAAACATATTGGCATTGTTGTCGAGGAACGAAGAGGAAAATCTTCCCTGGGAAATAACGACAAAGATTAGATCTAATTGTTGATGGTGAACATTATTTGGACACATATGAAGACTGAACCATTCACCTGGCGACTCCATTGACTGAAAGATCCGGAAAATCAACACTTCATGGTGACTCCATTGCATGAATATCAGTAGCTTAAAGAATTTTCAAGATAGAAACTGTTGCAAGAAGGTATGCTCGAATTAGGGTTTTTTATTATCAAAATTTTTGGGCTCATCTCTTGGATGTTATTTAATTGATTTTGATAGATAGTTTTGTGGTTGAAGATATGGATTATTGTACTCTCTCTTTGTTGAAACATTCAATGAAAATATAATAAGAAGAATAATTTGAAAGGGTTTTCCCCCTTGGGGGGTTTTTCCCTAGTCTCCGACCAATCCTAGTGTCTCTATGAGGCAATGATTGAACTATTCAATGATTTGGTTAAGTTGGTATCAAATATGAGCACGTTGATATGTTTATAATATACATAGAGCAGCATGGATCAATGGATGTGACCCTCTGGAGTAACAATATGGGTTTATGAAGGAAAATGAGCCGACTCTTCCCCCCTGTTTGAACTCCCAGGGTGAGGAATTAAGATGTAGGGCTCCTGGGTTGAGGGATCTCTAGCCAATAGGGAATCACCTATATATCTCACTAATAGGGTGGAAGATGTTGCTCCCCTATCTTGGTCTAAGTAGAGTATAGCCTAGTTGGCATTTTTCTTTACCACCCATCTGGCCAATGGGTGTTGACTACTTGAGTTAGGTGCGATCCTTACCATTTATGGTAAGTGGAATCCCACTCAAGCTAGAGATGTAGGTGTTCTACCACTGAAATTTGAGGGTCAAGTTGGGAAGATCCACAGATAATAGGATAGGCACCATCCTTACCATTTATGGTAAGTGGTATCCCTACTATTATCTACAGGTAGTGGGATAGGCTCGATCATTACCTCATAAGGTAAGTGGCATCCCTCCTATTGTATGTGGTTTCCTAGGTGGTAGCATTGGCTTCCCGTTGGTAGAGTTTCTCGGGTCATAAAATTGGGCTACCTACTGAAATATTTTCCGAGGTCGTAGCATTGGATCCCTGCTGGCAGAGTTTCCTAGGTCGTAGCATTCACTCCCTGCTGGTAGAGATTCCTAGGTAGCAACATTGGCTTCCTGTTGGCAGTGATTCTAGGTGATAGAAGTTGCTCCATGATAGATAGAGGGTGGTATATTGGGCTCCCCTCTAATTTCAAATTATTCTTCTTTTAGATTCAAGAGTGTTCAACATATGAGCAAAGAAAAATGAGTAGTGATGAGCAAAGATGAGCAAATACGACATTTGATGATGATGAGATATTTGTGATGCTTCATATGTTGTAGTCAGTAATTTCTCTTTAGCTGAGAGGGGGTGTTTATTTTAGCAGCTCCGGGACAAATTCCCTCCTTTAGATAAATCTTCCTCATCAAGAAAGACTCATCCTAGCCCTTCGAAGAATTTAATTTGGTTAAGGGAAAAATATTTGAATATGGACACCCACATGTGCACAAGAAGTACAGGTCTACCCAAAAGGAAATTAGACACCCATGGATGGTTATAAATTTAATTCAAGTGACCATCACTTGGACATCATCATCATCATTCTTATTTCTTTGGTTTGGCTCACACAGGTCTGAAGTGGTTCACAGGGATTGGTTTGTACAAGTCTGAAATTACAGGGTTTGAAGCTCACATGTGTGATTAGGGGTTTTAGTTCTCAACTACAGGGATGCTACAAGAATTTTTTGGTTAGAACCATAGGCATGGAAGCCTATCAGTGTGGTTGGAGGCTTTTAGTCACACACACATCTCTCTCTCTCTCTCTACAGTTGGAACCTAGGGTTTGATTTTGACAGTTGACTGTAGTTGACCGCAAATTCCAACAATTGATGATAGTTGACCGCATGCTTCTGAATCATGGTTTTTTATTATTAACATTGTTGGGCTCATCTTTTGGATGTTGTTTAATTGATTTTGCTAGAAAATTTTGTGGTTGAGGATATGGATTATTGTACTCTCTCTTTTTTTAAACATTCAATGAAAATATAATAAGAAGAATAATTTGAAAGGGTTTCCCCCCTTGTTGGGTTTTTCACTAATCTCTGACCAATCCTAGCGTCTCTATGTATGAACGCTTTTATTCTATTGGTCCTTTATGTTCTATTGTATTGATGATGATTTTCTTCTTTCTATATAATTGCATATGTTGTTGAATAATGTTATGGAGTTGTGGGGTGAATTCAATGTGTAAATAATGAATGCAATTACCAAAAGCAAAGAACAATATAGCCATAAGAAAATTAACAAAAAGGCCATCATAATTTTTTTAGATCTGATTCTTTTTTCTCTCTATTGTACCCTAAAGCTTCTTAATGTCCTTGTCCCTTTAATTGAGCCTATTATCAAGTTTTATCAAATTTTTACTGAAGTCTCTCATCGACATTGTTCGAGTGTATGGTGATGTATAATGCTCTAGCTTAACTCGCTTCCTTAACTTTAAAATTAATGTGTGTGACTGGCAGGGTGTTAGGAACAGAGAGATAGGATGGTTGGGAAGAAATGAGTTGTTGGGCATCATGAATAGAACAATGTTGATTGTGAAAACACAGGCAGAAGGACAACATGGATAGGATAATGATAAGGAAGACAACAACAGAGATGGAAGTCAAGCACGATGAAAACATGACGACTAGACGTGGGGGTGTATGGCAATGACGACTTCGTTCGAGGGCTCGAGGAAATGGTGGAAAGCAGGAAAAACAGAGTGTGACAGTGAAAAATTTCATTCACGTTGATGAATTAGCGATAATAGGGTTGGACAATGACAAAAGCGGTGAATCCACGACGTGAACAAGGAAATTTAAGGAAAGTTAGGGAGGGAAGTGGGGAAAAATGTGGAATGGATTGTTGCAGCAGTAGACATGACCGAGGATCGCCAACTCGATACCGGGGAGAAGCGGCAACAATCAAGGATGAATGGATATATATATATATATATATATATATATATATATATCCATTATAAATTGAATGATGATTCTTACAATCGGAGGGTCCCTCATTGAAATACAACCTCGGGTACCTTTACATGAGGGGGGCATGACCTTTTGATCGTGTCTCTTCTTCCTAAATTAAACATTAAAACATATCTAAATTTTTAACATAACAAGGATTTTTAGAAGAAAAATATTGTTGAAGGCATGACTCTTCATCTTTAGACAAAATACTTGGAAAATACTATGAAAATTTACATTGGTATATCTTCATTAGTCAGTGGGAGAAGAAGAGCATCTTAGCATCCTTAATCAACAAGATAAAGAAAATTTTACAGTGGCACTACATACAATATCAAATCTAAAGGTATCTTCAATAGCACATGGTTATTAAATAGACATCCTCAGGTATTGCAATTGTATACTGCATCAAAAAATAGGTGGGCGGGCCGCGGACCCACCTATGGTTTTGTGCATGGGTTCCCACATGGTTTTGGGCATGATGGTTTTCTACTCATGGTATTTTGTAGATCCGTTCAAGGGAACTACGGTTATTTTCTAATCCAGTGTAATTGGATTGGGGTTCATGAATTCTTCGACATGTATATATATATGTGTTGTAGCACTAAAAGGAACATAATGAAAAATCAAGCTGGCAGTCCCGGTTTGGGATCCAGGGGAAAATATTTGTGTATATATGTTTAATGTTTTATGCTTTCAATATTGTTTATTTTCTTCTTTTAAGAATCCATTTGCAAATATTTTATTTAATGGGTTAAAACCTACATTTGTTATAAGAGTTGTTTCAGCTTCAAGGGGACACCTTTGATGTTGAGGGTTTTTTTTTTCTCAGGCATGTGGTAGACCCTGTTTAGTGGGAGATCTATGGGATCAATACTTGTGGTGAAAGAATATGGAAAGAAATGGAAATATAGAGATCGATAAATTTAATGGTCATAATTTTGAGTTGTGGAAGCTCAAATTGGAGGATCTGCTGGTGGATAAAGATCAGCAGATCATGGTAGATCCGGGTATTAAACCAACGACAATGTTAGATGAAGAATGGGAAAATTTGGATCGGAAGGCAAAGAGCACAATATGGTTATATATCTCAAATTCGATATTTTTTAATGTATTTGGGGAAGCTACAATTAAGACTTTGTGGGTCAAGTTAGGGACTTTGTACCAATCTAAGTCTCTGGTGAATAAATTGTTCATGCAGAAAAATTTGTATAACCTGAGAATGAAGGATGGAGAATCGATGACAAAGCATCTGAATGCCTTCAATACTGTGGTAATTCAGTTGACATATGTTGATATTAAAATCTCATATGAAGATAAGTGCATCAATTTGTTGTTTTCTCTACCAGATTCATGGGATAGTGTGGTTATTGCAATAGGTAGCAATACAACTACCTGAAATTTTGATGAAATTGTCTCAGCCTTTCTGTCAAAGGAAATGAGACTAAAAAATATGGAGGGCTATAATGGAGATTCCTTATTTGTACAAGGAAGGTCCAAGAATAGAAACAAAAATAAGTTCTCAAGTGGGAGATCCAAATATAGAGGGAGATCTAAATCTCCAGGAAAGCTTGTGAAGGTGTGCTAGAAATGGGGAAAGGAAGGGCACTTCAAAAAGGACTATAGATATAAAGCTCCCAAGAAAGGAAAGGAATCTAATGATGCTCCTTCTGCATAGGTAAAGACCACCTCAGATGAATTTTGGTATGTGTATTTGGCCTCTTCTTCAAATACACATGTAGATCATGAGGCACGGTTGATTGACTTAGGTGCATCCTTTCACTTCACTCCCCATAGGGAGTGGTTCTGTGAGTATGAGAAGTATGATGGTGGTGATGTCTTATTAGGGGATGATAGGAAGGTCAAAATCGTCGGACATGGAAAATTCAAGCCGAAGCTGCAAGGTGGAAGGATTCGAACACTTCTTGGTGTTCTGCATATTCCAGCATTGCCCAGAAATCTGATTTATGTAAGCAAGATGGATGATGCAAGTGTAAAAGCAGTGTTCGAGAAAGATACCTGCAAGATGGTTCAGAGAGCATTGGTATTTATGTAGGGAGTTCATATTGGAACTTTGTCCAAGCTTCTTGGTAACACTATTATTGATGGGTGCAACAGTTCTGTAGTTCCTGAAAGTGGAGAAAAAAGCCTAGCGGTCTCTGGAGAAAATACCATGTTATGACATAAAAGGCTTGGACATATTGGGGAAAAGGGCCTTCAAATACTGCATGGTAATGGTATGGTAGAATTTATGTCTAATTTCTCTCTGGATTTCAATTTCTGTGAACATTGTGTATATGGGAACTAGAATCGGGTGAGTTTCCCTTCTAGTGTTGAGAGCCCGAACAAGATATTAGAGCTTGTGCACTGTGATGTGTCTGGACCTATGTCAGTTCCATCAATGGGTAAGTCTGTGTACTATGTGTCATTTATAGATGACTTCTAAAGGAATAGATGGATATATTTCCTGAGGAAGAAATATGAAGCCTTTGACAGATTTAAAGAATTTAAAGCTCTGGTGGAAAACCAGACAGAGAAGAAGATAAAGATGCTGAGGACAGATAACAGTAGAAAGTTTTGTAAGAAGGAATTTGAAGAGTTATGTAAGAAGTGTGGTATAGCACGACAGAAGACTACTCTGTACACACCTTAGAAAAATGGATTTTTAGAAAGAATGAACAAAACACTTATGGAAAAGGCAAGAAGCATGCTCAGTGGTACCAGGTTAGGACAAGAATTATGGGCAGAGGAAGTGGAGACTGCATGTTACCTGGTTAATATATCACCTTCATCAGTGTTGGAGGATAATATTCCACATGAGGTATGGACTAGTAAGAAACCCTCTCTTTCACATCTGAGGTTATTTGGATGTGATTCATATGTACATGTTCCAAAGGAGAAAAGGACCAAGTTGGATAATAAATATGAAAGGTGCATATTTATTAGGTATAAGGATGGTTTAAAATGTTACAAGCTTTGGAACCCATAAACATGGAAGGTTGTGTACAACTAATATGTGGTGTTTATAGAGGTGAAAGATGTTTTTAAACATGAATTCCTACCAAAGGAACCTTAGAAGATAGATTTTAAGCTAAAGGAGTAAGAATCAGACTCTACAACAGAACAAGATTCAGAAGAGGAAGAGTCAGAAACTCTAGTTTGAGAAAGAAGGAAACTAGAAAGGTATAGCCCATCCACTTTCTATTCAAATTTTGGTTTAACTATCATTGATGATGATCCCAGAACTGTCAGGGAGGCAGTGGATTCAGAGGATGGAAAACTCTTGAAGGAGGCCATGGTTTATGAAATGGCATCCTTGCACAAAAATGAGGCATGGTATCTGGTGGAGTTTCCTACTGGAAGGAAACCCATTGGAAGAAAATGGGTGTTTAAGAAGAAGATGAATGCAAAAGGCAAGGTGGAGAAATAAAAATCTCGGTTGGTAGCAAACGGTTATTCCCAGGTGTCGAGAATTGATTTTGGAGGTATTTTTTCTCCTGTTGCCAAGGTAACTTCTATTAGATTACTTTTATATGTTGTTGTTGCATTTTATTTTGAGGTAGAACAGATGGATGTGAAGACAAAAATTCTTCATGGGGATCTGGAAGAGGAGATCTACATGAAGCAACTTGAAGGATTTGCAGTGAAGGGTAAGAAATAACTGGTATGCAGGTTAAAATAGTCACCATATGGGTTAATATAGTCACCAAGGATGTGGTATCAAAAATTTGATACATATATACGGGGACTTGGCTTCACCAGAAGCAAAGAGGATCGTTGTGTTTATTTTCAATTAACTGGTGACAATATTATTTATTTTTTCTTGTATGTGGATGATAAGTTTTTTGTTGGAAATGAAAAAGAAATTATCGAGGATTTGAAGACCCAGATGTTCTCCAAATTCAACATGAAGGATCTTGGTGTTGTAAACTATATTTTGGGCATGAAAATTAAGAGAGATTGGGCAAAGATGAAGCTCTGGTTAAACCAGAGGAAGTATGTCGAGACAATATTGCAGAGGTTCAATATGAAGGATAGTAAACCGGTGAAGGTTCCTATTCCTGTAGGTGTAAAGCTATCCGTTGAACAGTGTCCCAAGACACAAGAAGAAGAGGAGGATATGTATCGTGTTCCATATGCAAGTGCAGTGGGCAGCCTGATGTATGCAATGGTCTATATTATACTAGACATTGCACATGCAATGGGAGTATTGTGCAGAATTGTGTCAAAACCAAGGAAGGATCATTGGAAAACAATGAAGTAGGTTTTCAGATATTTGCGTGGCACTAGTGATTATGGTCTGTGCTACCGAGGAAGATCAGGATTGGACATAGTTTTGGACATCTGTGGCTTTTCTGATGCATACTGGGCTGGAGACTTAGATCAAAGAAAATCTACAAGTGGGTATGTGTTTAGTATATTTAGAGGTGCAATCAGTGGGATGAGTAAAACACAGTCTGTAGTGGCTCTTTCAACTACAGAGGCAAAATACATGGCAACCACTCATGCAATTAAGGAAGCATTTTGGTTGCAAATATTGTGTTCAAGTATGGGGTTGGTGCAGCGAGCTATAAGGATAGATTTTGATAGCCAAAGTGCAATTTTCTTGGCTAAGAACCATGCTTATCATTCAAATACAAAGCACATTGATGTTGAGTATCACTTTGTGAGAGATATGGTTGAGGATAAAAAGGTTTTGTTGTTAAATGTGGACACTTTGAAGAATGTTGCAGATTCATTGACGAAGTCTGTGAGCACTGAGAAGTTCTCTTGGTGTAGAGAAACAATGGATGTTGCAGGGTTGGACCAATGAGTAAGCTCTCCTGTGGAAAGAAAACAACAAGTGGGAAAATGTTGGGTGTGTGTTATATTCTTTCCATGATTAGAAGCAGGCGTGAAGCAAGGGGAAAGAGGGGGTTGGAAGGATCCCTACACCTGCGCCAGGCGCAGCAGGGCGGTGGTATCCCCCCTGCACGGGGTCCGAGGCAGCACCCCATAATTTGTTTTGGGACCCTATATTAGGTCGGTGGACCCACCTATGGTTTTGTGCATGGATTCGCACATGGTTTTGGGCATGATGGTTTTCTGATCATGGTATTTTGTAGATCTAGTCAAGGGAATTACAATTATGTTATAATCTAAGGTTAATGGATTGGGGCTTATGAATGCTTCGACATATCTATATATATATATATATATATATATATATATATATGTGTGTGTGTGTGTGTGTGTGTGTGTGTGAGTTATAACACTAAAATGAACATAATGAAAAATCAAGCTGGTAGTCCCGATTTGGGATCTAGGGGAAAATCTCTTTGTATGTCTGTTTCATTTTTTATGCTCTCCCTATTGTTTATTTTTTGTTTTTAAGAATTCGTTTGTAGATATTTTTGTACAGGGTTAAAACCTATAATAGGGTTGTTTCTAGCCCTTTGGTTTATTACGCAACCTCCTTACCACTACAATTTCGGGTTGAAGATTACCCTTACCACATAACAAACCTGTTATTTCCCTCACAATACATAACAACCATTAAACAATATGCCGGTGATGCAGCGAATCTACAACAAATCAAAGAAATGATGCAATGCCTCTGCAGCAAATTAGAATGCGCGTGGAAAATATAGAACACCAGTTACTCCACAGTTAAATGATACTTGAATAATTCTCATATAAGCCATTGTTTTAAAAATTAACATACATCACAGTCAATAAGTTCAACCCTACACTCGATGGTAGTATCTACCGCCAATATTTAGTGTATACATTGTATAGCAGAAGTTAAGCCAATAACTAAACAAAGAGCTGAACACAAATAAAATACTTGCTTATAATAATAACAAGAAAATTACAGATTCAAACCCTTCTTTGCCAAATATTACATTTGTTTCCTTCTTGGCCATCACCATTCTTCACACTGCCACACTATCCCTCTCTAGATTTTTTCCTCTGTCCTATTCCATTCTCTATAGCTATTTTCCATACTCATACAAAGCTCATATTTATACATAATTTTGTATTAATTTGAATCCATGATTTCCTCCACAAATAACTCAACCAAATCCTAAAATAGCTTTATCCCTCCTTTGACTCAACTAAGTTTTATTTAAAAAGTTCATAATCCCTAAGATATCTATACAACCCAACTCCACTCATATTCTAATTTATGAGAGAATATTTACAATAAACCTCACACTCATATTTTCCTCTTAATTTATTTAAAATTTACATAATTTTATAAAACAATTAAAAAAAACATCACCCCCTAAATCACCCAAATAAATAATGACAATTGAGTAGGATTATCCTACATCAGACTCCCCATGTAGAAAATTTTCCATAGACTCCTGTCTATGAGGTCTGTCACTTTTCTGTAATAATGTGACAACCACAAGTCTCAATGACTTACTACCTCTAGGATTCCAAACTATGTTTTGCCGCTGGTCTTTTAAAGTATCAACTTCATTTTGTAATTTTGCACAGAATTCCCAGAATAGTATTTTCATAATACTATTGAATGTAACTCTCGGTTTTCCATACCACACCCTCTTTATTTCTGGAAATACAGACTTGCGTAGAAACACTGATATCCATTCTTCTCGTCTCCAAAATTTGAAAGAATCTCGAACTGGTCTGTCAACTAGATTCCATCAGCCTTTACAACAATTACTTCCGCCAATTCCTCGGAGTAATTCCTCTTTGTCAATTACATCAATACGATTGATGTTTTCTCTAGTATCTTCTCCTCTTTCTGTTACAATTTCTCTGGTCTTATCTTATTCAGCCTCTGGCTCTTTGTCTACTGATTCCTTCTTCAATTGCGTTGAACACTCAACTTTCTGTAATGAAGGATAATCAAGAACTTGTTCTTGATCACAATTATAGTCATTGATTGCCCCTATAGTAACAAATTTCTCATCCAGTGTTGTACCTTCATTCATCAACAAATTATTATTTTTAAAAGTACAAGACCTTTTGGCCTCTTTTGATGCTTCAAGCACCAATCTCCCATCATAGACTTTCTGGACTTCAGCAGATCCTCTTTTGAATAGCTGGTTGCTTTCATATTTATCATGTTAGACTAATACTTATGTTTCATTTATGTCTCTAAGGAAATAACTCTCTTGCTGCTCCCGATCTTTCATCTCATCTTCAATAATTTATGTTCAATTCTTCTGATTTCAACATCATATTTATTAATGTTGCCTTATATACCTACCACCACATTATTATTTGAAGATTCAAAGCATTCACTTAACTCTATAAAATTTAGAGACATTTCATCCTTATCATGCATTGTAATCTCTTCTTTATCAGGTTCTGCAAGCTTCATTTCTCCTTCAGGTTCCTTGAGCCATATTTCCAAGAACTCTATTTCCATTTGAAATATTGTAGATATTATATGCACTAAGCATGCATATGTCCTTGATCCACCTGATCTCACACTATTTAATTTTATGCAAGATAATGAATCTATTCCACTTGTTAATGTTTTGTGGAAAAATTAATTGCACACACATGTGAAGCATAAACAAAAATAAACAATCACACATAACACAGTTTTTAACCGGGAAAGCCTGAAGCTGAAAACCCCAACTATATATTATGTAACATGGAGATAATATGACAATCTCATACAAAGCATACAAAGCTTATCACAAGCTCTCAGTACAGTACAATCTTCATACTCTAATCAAGACCAATCTTGCAAATCCATGCACTGATCTCTACCTCCTGCTAGCCTGCCTCCACTACGCAATCCCTGCTGAAGAATAGCTCTGAATGAATTCGAATTACACTTTCCTTGACTATGCAATCCTCATTGGAAACTCCAATGTGTGTGTGATGCAATCAATGCATCACTATAGTCACAGCAGATAGTCTATCTTTCCCTTTCACCTATCTCTCCACTGGGTCTCCACTGAAACTGCCATAAACTGTAGTTAACTGTTGTATTTTTCAGTTGATTAATGAGTTATTATTTGTGAATTAATTAACTAATTAATTCACTCCACTCTCACTAGTGTATCATTCAGTTAAACTATATAAAACTAGTTCAACTGAGTCTAACTGAGTTAAACTAAATACAACTCCATAAATACTTCTTCCAACTGTGTCATAACTCTACCACTTGAGTTGTAACTGAGTCCTCCATGCATTAGCTCCAATAAACCCTTGGGAATTGCGTAATTCCCTTAGTCCACTGATGTGCCACATATATGCACTGAACTGAAGTGCTCCAAGAAAATAAGTTGTTTTTTAGTGTCTAATTATTATTAAGAGCTAATAATAATAGACATGCATCTATTTTTAGATCAGCGATCTATAAATATACTTCGCCCAATATTCTAAAAATAGAATTTCATCTATTTTTCCAACTTTGATCAACCATCCACAAATAGCATCCTGCAACTTCTGAAATATGATCATCATGTCTAAAAATAGACATATTCTAAAAATAGACTTGCGCCAAAAATAGCCTATGGGCCCACTTAATGAAGGCGACTATTATCACTAAGCTCATCATCTTGTTGAATCTCAACAAATATTTCTAGCATTCCATCAAAACCTTCCTTCCCAGTTTCATTCTTCTTCTGGAAATCCTTCTGAGTTATTTTGTTTTTTGTATCATCACATTGCAAAATTTTGTCATCAATTTCATTAAACAAATTCACTTGTTTAGCTCCTTGGAATATCACTATGGCATTTTCATTATGCTTCTACTCCATAACAGCTTCAACTGGCTGTCTTACACCAAACAGAAATTCATCTATGAATTCTTTCTATTGCAATAAATCAGTACCTTCCTCCTTTAAAAGGCATTCTCCATAATACTTCACCTCAATGGCTTCATTCATCTTTGTGAATTTTTCACCAGTCTATCCATC
This sequence comes from Pinus albicaulis, assembly GCA_034641835.2. NCBI lineage: Eukaryota > Viridiplantae > Streptophyta > Pinopsida > Pinales > Pinaceae > Pinus > Pinus albicaulis. Next base: position 45,507,028 of record CM076569.1, on the reverse strand, counting down.
ATCTTCTGCACATCCTGCAAACACACACAAACTATGAGATTTAAAAATACAAGGCTTCATAGCCTCATCTGCTTCCCTTGTCAACATATATTCAAATTATTCTGAACTATTCAAATAGTCCATGAGATCTTTCTCATTAACCTCTTCACCCAGAATTTCACCCTGTTATGGTCAACAAATGGAAACTTCCATTTGCAACTTAGCTTCTCTGAGTTCTTCAATCTCAATTGCACACTCATCATCTGCTTCAGCTTTCTCATCTCTTCTGTTAACTTCTTATTTACCTATTGATTCCTCTTTACTTGTAGTCTCTGCCATTTCACTTTCTTCTTCATGGTCCTACCATGTCTCTTGTCCTTTTTACTTCTCTACAACAATTCCATCAATAAATCAAGATAAATTGCTATCTCAGCCTTCTCCCTCTCATATTCTTCATCAGTCAACTGCTTCCATGTGCCATTTTCCTTGGCATCTTCCTTCTTCTTTCTTCTATTGAGGTCTTTCACAGAACCTCTGAAATGAATATCAATAGTCAATTTTTCCTCCTTTGTGAACTTCATCTGTTCACTTGTGGATTTCATTCAATCCCCTTTTCAGCAAGCCTTCATACTTGCCATCCAAGCTCTCTTCTTGCGCTTGGTATCTTTTGGTTCTCTGTCTTGGAATCATCTTCTGGGAAATTCTCTTGCTCCTCTTTTCTTCAAACAACAACTGCAGTAATTCTTGCGTTACAATGACCAACTCTTTGGGTGTCGGGCTCCGCCAATCATGCACCCAATTACATCCAAACCTTTGACTTGATTTAAGGCACTTTGACTCCAGACTTGACATAAACTCTTCATCTTGGATGAAAAATTCACCCTTTTGTACAATAACTCAATGGTTTAACTTGACTCAAGCTATCCAAATCTCTTCATTTGACCTTGACATCTTATTTGACTTCAAAGCTTGACCTAATAATTACAATAGTGGATATTTTGACTCTAATTCAAGTTATACAATATACAAATAAACATCCACCCTTAATACATTCTCATGATGTAAAATCTTCACTCCACCAATTCTCTCCAATATACATCCCCAATGTCCACTTATTCTCTCAATGTACAGGTCGCTACCTCAAATTACTTGCATCACAGGTCCACACAAGCTCCACAACTCCACACTCTTCCACAGCGACCATGGGTTCAATCCAACAGATGTTAAACAGTAGATGGCACAGTTCCACAAATGATTGAGAAGAGGCTATGACCATAACATAACAATTAACAACTTTTTTTGGGGGAAATAAATGATAATACAAATTTATTATGCGCCCAATATTACTACACTTCATTAATCTACACCGCCTTCCCCTAATATTACTGAATTGGGCATCATTCACCTCTTAATTTCCCTCATATGTTGCACTTGGAATTATTTCAGCCTTCAATATCTCTCATATGGTGATTTCGGCCCTCTTCAAGGTTGATATATTTCTAACTCTGATACTCAATTTTCACTCTCTCGGTCCCTGATTGGTTATTGTAGCAACTAAATTTACACAGTGCTCAAAATCTAGCATGCTCTTTCTGTAGTCACATGTTGCATACAATGGCTCCTATTTACTGGCAGCAATATCAAATTAGCAGCTAAACAGGAAAAATATTGTGAGTTGATGCAGTAGCTCTACACAAATCAGAATACCCGCTGATAGAATAGAGTTTACCAATTATTTGAATACCAAACAGTCGATTTGCATAATCTGAAGCTCCCAAAATAAACAATCACATACACATTCCATTTACCATTTGGCACTAGCAGTGACATTCATCCAAAAACAGAGATGCCCATACAATCATAGATTTATAATCACACACAGAGACAATACCTACCTGATGGATCTTCTCTCATCCCTGATATTGGCTTGCAAAATGTTTCTGAACTGACCAGATATTTTGTGCAATAAATAATTTCCACAACTCCACGATGGCACTCGGCTCTCCCATCTCATGTAGTACTAAAAATTCCACAAACATGTAGATTATCTGAAAAGCGAATGAACGCAACTCGAATGTATTGCATCCACGAACACTCTGTTTACATATATGTGTTTGCCATAGGATGGTTTCCTCTTTCACCTTCAGAATATTTGTTGATACAAGTAAGTATATTTTCCGACACGGATGGAGCTGGAACTTTATTGGCAAACATATTGGACTTGCAAATCAAAGAAATGAATTCAGGTTGTTTGCAGCAAAACACTGTGCACGAAACGCCCAACTCCCTGTGAGTAATTTTCATATATTTTCTTTGCGCAGCCACCAACTTCCTCGTAAACAACCTGTGACTAATGAATTGAATGTCAGCCCCCACACTCACCAATGCCACACCACATGACACCACTGCCTCTCTATTTATGCCCGCCTGTCGTGACTTGAACGTCTTAATACTCTCCTCAACACCTTTACAAACGTATTTCAAGACATAATACTCAATCAGAAAGGTCAGAACACTTCTTAAACAGTTCATTATTCTTCATAATTTGTAGGTATCATGAATATATCACTTTCAAAAACTCACATAAATCATAACACAATTCGCAGGCAACAATACCGCTTCTGCTTGTTCTATTTAGCACTCAACCCCAATAATCGATTGCAATTACACACCAAGTGAAACTATGCATACCTTGATAAATGGATATAAATGTGTGCAATAGATATACCACATTTATTTCATTCCCAATACGATTTCTCATACCAGCGACGCTAAAAAAATTATGCAAACAATGTATCTACATTACCCCTTCGATTACGTTGTTCAAAAATATTATTGCAGCTTTAATTAATGGAGGCTTACAGCTGATTCTCTAGGCTCTGCACATAATCCTCTTATTCTCCCTTCCGACCTGATTTTCAAACACGCATTCGACCTACGCATTTTATCTTCTCTCACATGCATTTGACTTGCTCTTCACACACAGGCTTTCATCCTTTGAACACCCCGCCTTCAGAATCGCTATCTCTTAATGCACAGAAGAAACATTCGTGGCTTATTTGAGAAATAATATAACACCAATGATTCTCATTACCGCACCAAGATTACATTACATGCTTGATTGTCATAATGGCTCTAATACCAAAAGATGCAGCGAATCTACAACAAATAAGAGAAATGATGCAATGCCTCTGTAGCAAATTAGAATGCCCGTGGAAAATAGAGAACGCCAGTTACTCCATGTTTAAATGATACTTGAATAATCTTCATATAAGCCACTATTTTACTAATTAACATACATCATAGTCAAGAAGTTCAACCCTGCACTCGATGGTAGTATCTACTGCCAATATTTAGTGTATACATTGTGTAGCAGAAGTTAATCCAATAACTAAACAAAGAGTTGAACACAAATAAAATACTTTTTTATAATAATAACAAGAAAATTACAGATTCAAACCCTTCTTTGCCAAATATTGCATTTGTTTCCTTCTTGGCCCTCACCATTCTTCACACTGCCACACTATCCCTCTCTACATTTTTTCCTTTGTCATATTCCATTCTCTATAGCTATTTTCCATCCTCATACAAAGCTCATGTTTATACATAATTGTGGATTAATTTGAATCCATGATTTCCTCCACAAATAACTCAACCAAATCCTAAAATAGCTTTATCCCTCCTTTGAATCAACTAATTTCTATTTAAGGAGTTCATAATCCCTAAGATATCTATACAACCCAACTCCATTTATGAGAGAATATTTACAATAAACCTCACACTTAGATTTTCCTCTTAATTTATTTAAAATTTACATAATTTTATAAAATAATTAAAAAAACATCACCCCCTAAATCACCCAAATAAATAATGAAAATTGAGTAGGATGCTCCTGCATCAGCTGGTACATCCAAAATTGTTACCTGAAGCAGCAAATCCCTTTCCTGAACTTTCGGCCCAACAAACAGTCCAATTGATGCCCTAATTCTGACTTGTTTCTCCCTTCTTGGATGTGACTAAGTTTTTGTTTTGTTTCTCTATGAAATTTCCACTTGGATGATTCAAATGAATATCTCACACCTTATATTTATCCCAAAAATAAGGGCTCCACGAATTTTTTGAAGAGACATGTCTCTTGGACCAGGCCTACATGACTTGATTGTCCATAATTAATTGTCAACTTCAAAAATTCATATCTCAAGTTCTAGAGCTCTGATTTGGGTGATTTTCGAAGCGTTGGAATTGACACGCCAAGATCTATCACTGTTATGAAGATCATTCTCTCTGCGGACAGAGACGATCCCTCTATCCCTAGAGTGGGTCTAGTAACAAAAGCAAAAACTAGAGTGTAGGTTCCTAATTACTGAATGAAATGGATGAGGTAGATCTACCTACCCAGAGTCCAACGCTATCGTCGTGGCTATTGTAGTGTTGGCCTCTCGATTCCTGTCTCGGAAAGTCACGATCCTTTCACAATGATGCTTGGATGCCTGCACAAGATCAACAAACAAGAGCAACATACGAAACAACAATCTCATTCATAACTACTGACCAGTCAAGGAGGGTTAAGCATATTGCATCAATAAAACACATCAATGCAAAATGGGAACCAGACAATAGTTATACATATGTATTAATAGAAGAAAGAGTTGCAACCAAGGCTTGACGTCGTAGCCTCCTTTAGTAGGGTTCAGTTGAAGCGTGTCTCGACAAATGTTAGGGAATTCAGACGGGGTGCAACTCTTCCGCTCTATCTTTCCTAGCAAAGCAAATAGAAATCTCTCCAGCATTTTTGCTATAATACCTTCAGTTCAGCTAGCTCATCAATGGAAGATGGTTGTAAAAATAGAGGGAGAGGAAGAGGTTGGGATTCCTACTATGGTGGAAGGGAGGCCTTATCCCATGGGAGGTTTCCCCAAAATGTGGAAACAAGAAGCCAAAGGAGGAAGGCCATTGTTATTCAGTCGAACCACTCCCTATGACTCGTCCAAGAAGTTGTTATGATCGAAACTTCGCCTCTATTTTTTAAAAAATTTCAATAAACAGATTGGCATGGGCAGATAACTAAGACAGAGTGCTAGCTAGCGCGGGGACCAGTGTTAATCTGCCTCATCGGCGTGAGGGCATAACGAGCTACCAACGCCAAGGCAAAAACAGGTGTTTCTGACGGTCTGTTCAGGAAATGGTCAATAGAAGGAATGTTGTCCTCATGGAAAGGGATGCAATGATGGTATTTGCAAGGCATGACACTTTATTTTGATCACAAAAATGAGCCTACAATGTGCGGGATGGGGATTGCAGGGACAGTGACAAAATGTTGTGTAACAGATGCCCCCTAAAACATGAGGTCCGAGAGAGAGGAAGGGGTGAAATTCTTTAAGAGAACGCGTTTGAACCAAACACTACCGTCAGAAGACCTGAAATTACAAATACAACTAATATCTCTGAGACATGAACATGTGGTACAGGCACAACTATCCATAATAGAGTACATATAAACTGGGATCCAAGGAATGGACGCAGCCATCCAGCAATAAGGATCAATAAATAGACTCAGGTATGGTCGCAACCATCCAATCAAAGGAGTCATGTAATAAAGTCATGATAAATCATAATATCCCATAGCTTGGATCTTATCAGACAAAACCCAGGGTATTGCGCTCCATCTCGACCCGAACAAGTACAAATTCAAGCATGCGAATATGTGAGTTGAAGTCGAACATGCAAGAAATTCACCTGATTACCAGCCAATGATGAAAGTTGTTAACAGGCGTGAGAGAAACCACCAATAATGAAAATGGCTCTCAAGGTACAACATGTACAATCCATGAAATATGAACAATGAGCTAGCGTCAAACACCTGCAAAATCACTCGATCGAATGCTAATGATGTGGACCTGCCGTCGAATGCTAAGAAACTGTCAGTAAGGCATGCACGCTCCAAGGTACTGGTAGGGAGTCTCTAGACCAACTTCCTGGATATTGAGCTGAAGTCGACAGGAAGTGACCTGGTCGAAGGAGGGCCATAATGTTCCCCAAATCATTGACACGAGACAGAGGAACATGATGAAAGTGAATCAGGACCAACAGAGAATCAGAGGGAGGTTGAAAACTGCAATGGAAAACTTCTCTTGAACATATCCACGACACGACTCTGGATTTGGAAATATTTGACATCAAGGGATCTAAGGTCATGGTGACATGGCAAAGAGCAGATGAGAGGTCAAAACAGATTACCCAAACCCATGAAGGAAAAAAATATGATGGAATGAGATGTCCCCAACCTGACACGAATGCAAACGAGTGTCATGTTCAAGAGTGACATACTGCCAATATAACTAAAGACTAGTTCAATTTTCCCCCACCATTTCTGGCCTATACCCCAATTATTTTTTAAAACAAGCTTGAAGGGGATAGAATATGATTGTGCTATAAGTTTTTCCTTCATAAAAATCCAACCTAGTACATTTTTATGAGCCCTAGGAAGGAGGAACTCGTGTAACATCATGGTGACGATGTTTGATGTCATCAGGGTTTAACGATTCTGACAAAGGGATAACTCGACATATTTTCGTGTTTAGAGAGTTTGAAAAGAAGTGGAAAATAAAACTCCAGCATGTCCCTTTTCATAAATAGTCTCTCAGATCCGAAAAGGTAGAAAACAATATCTAAAAGAACCTTTTAGCCATGATAGGCTAAGGTATTCCTTTTTCATAAATAATATATTCCAACCCGAAAAAGGGGTAAGCGTATACTGGGTAGATATTGTTTCGCAGCCATTTAACAAGTTCAAAATGACAAGAGTCTCGACAATCTTTTCAGTTTTAGAGAGTCAGAAAATAGTTGAAATATGATTCTATTAATGACTTTTTCGTGATTTTACCGAGTCCAAAAAAGTATAAAATACAACTCATGACTTCATCGCTATCTCATTAATAGACCTATCGATGCACAAGAAACAAACATAAAACCCATTTCTCGAAAAAATATAATGTAATAATCAAAAAACATATCTTAAAACCTAATTAGGGTTTTGAAAAGTTATAAAATGCCAAAAATGGTAAAAAATAATTAATTTTCACTTTTACCTCTTGTGGAACAATAGTTACCCATTTTTCATTGCGATTTTGTGGCGAGGTCAACTGACAAAGTGCGAGAAGACCAAATTGAAACAGTTTGGTTATGGGTCTATCCTGGTATTGTTCATTCTGGAATGACTACCAATCTTTCAATGCCAGGAGGTGATAGTCCTTACACCACCAGCACTGGAACCATGAATGGATCGATGGGGAGCTCTTATGCCAAGACCAGGGGGTGGTCAGCAGATGTCCTAGAGACCGGAGTTCTTCGATTGGCTCTGCCGACAGTTGATTGTCGTGGAGGACTGGCCCTATTCTGGCATAGATTTCACTGGTGATCTGGACCTCCCACTCCTGGAAAGAGAGGATTGGGATGAAGCACTAGGTAAGACTCATTTTTTAAAATTTTATGAGTATTATTATTTTTTAGTATGTATGTTCTAACAATTAATCCATTCATTTGCAGATGTAGGCCTAGAGAGACCTGCAGGGATGTCTCCGATAGCAAGGCGAATACCTCACGATTTTGATGTTTCCCTTATGGTGAGGAGAAAATCGTGCACAACTTGAAGGGAATTTCCCATGGGGTCCTAGACTATGCACGATTTGACGATGTTCCTTGTGCATATCATATACACACTGTAGGGGTGTCAAACCGATTTCACCATTTGCTGAGGCAGCTTGTCTAGGCAGTGACATGCTATCATGATCATCATGCCGATTAGACACCTAGGATTTTATTTCTGCATTTTGATGAGAGACATGGTGTCTCAGGATGTAACATAAGGACACATATTTTTTGAAACTTATGGTGCACACTGATGCAAACATTCGATATATATATATATATACATCTATATATATATATATATATATATATATATATATAGATATAGATATAGATATAGATATAGATATAGAGAGATGATAGATATAGATATAGATATAGATATAGATATAGATATAGATATAGATATAGATATAGATATAGATATATCCGTAAAATCATCATCACATGAGAGACTCATATATATATATATATATATATATATATATATATATATATATATATATATATATATATATATATATATATATATATATATATATATATATATAGATATAGATAGATATAGATATGTATTACAGATATATCTGCAAAACATCATCACGTGAGAGACTCATATCAAATAGGAAAATAGATGTATATATATATATATATATATATATATATATATACATCTATTTTCCTATTTGATATGAGTCTCTCATGTGATGATGATTTTATAGATTATGCAAATGTCTATCTAATACAATGTTAGCCACTCTATCAGTTAATGCATTCATTTGTCTAGGAATATGTTTATATGTGATATAAATCAAAATGTATTTCCAACAAACGAACACGTAAATATAATCTTAAAATGTGGGGGTTTATAACTGAATAATTCCCATTAAGTTGAAGAACAACAAGCTGTGAGTCTAGATTTACAACTAATGCACTAATACCGAGGGTAATTGCCTCGGTTAACAGTTCAATGACATAACTATATTCAGCGACATTGTTTGTAGTTCTTCCTAGACAAATACCTTGGAGGTCTATCAACTCACCAGTAGGATCATAAATCACCCAGGCTACCGAAGACAAATTCTGAGTACTGTGGGAAGCACCATCCGCGAAACCAACATAAGGGGTAATAGATATTTGCACAATAAGAAACGACCCAATAAGCAGGAAAATGCTCGCAAAACACGCCAAAAAATGTACAAAAATGAAAAAAAACCTATGTACACAAAACATGCACGAATGACTCATGCATAATACTTTTTGAGATACAACCCATTTCTAGGTTGATCTAAAGGATGACCTTCATAATCAATGAGCTCATAGGTCCCGTTCTTCAAAACGCATTGAACGATGTAAGGCCCATGCCACATAGGTTGAAATTTTCCTGCCCCCAGCTTATCGTAAGCTTGGTCATAGAGGAGGACGAGGTCTCCTTCTACAAAGGAATGAGGGGAAACCAACTGGTCAAAATGGGCTTTGATCCACTTCTTCTATGCCTCGATGACCAAAGCAGCAAAGCAGCAAGTTTCATCCAGTCTTTCTAAGTAGAGAAGACGCTCTTCTTCAGGTGAAGTGTTGGGAAATAATTCAACAGCTAATTTGGGTGAAGGTATTTCACACTCAATCAGAAGGGTAGCTTCCAGACCATGAACAAGCTGGAATGGAGTGAATCCGACCGCATCCTTGACTAAGGTTCGTTATTCCCAGAGAGCCGAAAATAACGTGAGATGCCAATTGGATTTGTGGATCCCAATCGTACATTTAAGCATAGTGACAGAACTTTTTTCACAACTTCAACCTGGCCATTGGCCTGAGGATAGTATGGCATTGAGCTGTCGTGACACAAGCCCAACCTGGAAGTCAACTCCGCCACCATATAATGCCGAAAATGGGAACCATGATCGGTAACGATGGCTTGAGGGACACAAAACCTAGAAATGATGTGATTGAATATGAACTGAGCAGTTGTCTTACCGTCGACAGAGAGTGTAGGCATTTCTTTGGCCCATTTGGTGAAGTAGTCAACGGCTACGATAATATAAGCATGCACCCCTGCCGAGTGAGGGTTACACGTCATAAAATCGATGCCCCACTTCGCAAAGGGACCAACGGTAATGACAGGGTGCAGATGTGCAGGCGGCATGTGCATCTTGCGTTGACAGATCTGGAAATCATGACATTTACGGACAGCAACAATGCAGTCTTTAAAAATATAGGGCCAGAAACACCCATAACGAAGAATATTCTATGCAGTGGCATGGCCAAATATGTGACCGCCACAGGAGCCACTATGGAAATCATTCAGAATTTTCTCAGCCTCCTCGAGAGTCAAACACCGATGGATAATGGAATCTACTCCAATGCGGTAGAGTGTATCTCCAACTATACGATAATGTTGCGAGCGATGGCGGATGCATCGGTGGGCATCCTTTGTCAACTCAGATCTAAAAGTGGAAGTCTGAAGATATACGATGATATCACCGTACCAAGGATCGAGGATGGAGATTAGAAAAAGAGTATTGTCTGGAATGTGTTCTTCAAAACCAGATGGAGCAGAGTCAGAGGGAAGGGAGCAGATGAAATCAGCAAAGACTATTGACTTCTTCGACTTAGCAGTAGTAAATTCCAAATTGAACTCTTTGAGGATGAAAATCCACTTTAAGTATTTTCCACCCATAAATTTTCGAGACAATATGTAATTCATGGGGTTGCATTCAGAAATCAAAATCACAGTACGCAACAGAATATAATGACAAAAACGTTGAACTGCTTGAACCACAACTAATGCTAACTTCTCTACATGGGAATAGCACGTTTTGGTATCGAGAAGGTTACGAGAGAGGTAGTAAATAACATGCTCGTCACTGTCATCATCGTCTTGAACCAGAACCATGGAAATTGTGCTAAAAGAAGCAGCTAAATAGATGGAAAAATCGCGATGATAATTCTGAGGACGCAAAAGAGGATCGTTGACGAGCAACGTCTTCAATGTGTCAAAATATTTTTGAGAAATCTCATCCCAGAGGAATGGGACACCCTGCTTCAATAATTGCGTAAATCCTTTAGCTACTTTGGCATAGTTAGGGATAAAGCGTCATAGAAAATTAGGCTTCCCTTGCAGACCCTACAGCTGATGTAGTGAAGATGGAGACGGGAGATTAATAATAGCCTTAACTTTGAGCGGATCAAGGCGAATCCCCTTGGAAGTCTTGTCTGCCGGATTGGCCTGAACGACATTGACTTCCGAGGTTTTACTAGGATTCAGATTGGGCTGAGAAGCAGCATCATTGGAAGGATTAGACTTTTGCTTCCCAAGATTTGAAGGAGAAGACTTTCGAGAAGTCTGAGACACGGAACCAATAATACCATCAACAGATGGGGTCACTGGTGCTTTAGAATTTCCAGGTCGAGGGGCATCAGGCAAGATATCGTACAATGTGCCAGACTGAGAATACACAAGATCAAGGTACTGGGCACGAGCAATGGATTGTTCCGGTTACACATGCCACCATAGCTATGTCTTTCGCAATCTGATTGACAAATGAGGTAGTGAACCAATTAGTTAAAATCTGATCAGGGATATCAAACTTTATCAAGCGACGATGACGTCTCCATTCATGAATATGATCCGAGATATGAGTAGCTCGGTCCTGTTTCAAGGATGTAACGAGGTGTGTCCCGATATCATAACGAACCGATAACTGAAAATGCATAAGGAATGCCATGGAAAGAGAATTGAAATCTTCAAAAATGCCACGAGAAAGCTGTATGTACCACTTTGAAGAGGCACCAGTAAGAGTCTGTTGGAAAAGACGAAGTCGGATGGAATCGTCAACCCAAGAGTTAGAGGAGCACCACAAGTGGTAAGTCATAACATGTGCTTGGGGGTCTTCTCCATATTTTCACTCAATCTTAGGACAATCACCAGGAATCTTAGTCAGAACTGGAGGCCAATACGGGTTATGAAGAATCAGATTGTTCGTAAGCTTGGACACATCAGGCAGTTCCAACGTAGCAAGGAATGGTAATTGAGGATTAAAAGGCATTGGAGGTCTTTGATAAGGACCTGTGTTAACATTCCACCCAGCCTGCGAGAAATTCTTCCCCCATATGTTTTATCTTGGAGGATTTTGACCATAGGGGTTATAAGCTTGATAATTCTGCTGATACTGGGGTTGACGACCGGGATACTTATTCTAAGCATACCATTGAGGTCCTTGCTGAGCAACGTATGGATTTTGTTGTCGAATGTAAGCATGGCCTTGAGGTTGATTATACATCAACTGATATGGATTTTGAGGGTTAAAAGTGAAACCTTTGGGCACACTATATACCGGTTGAGATTGACCTTAAAGGTAATAAGTGCCTTGGGGTTGAAAAGGTGGACCCTGTTGAGTAGGTTGAGCAGGCTGCTGAACAGGTGGACCCTGCTGAGTTGGATAAACAGGTTGAACCAGCCGCTGAGCAGGTTGAACAGGCTGCTGAACAGATTGAATTGGTTGTTGAACAGGTTGAACTGGCTGCTGAGCAGGTTGAGCGGTTTAAATCAACTGCTGATGTTGGGCAGGCTGCCCCTGCGAAGCAGGTTGGCCTGGATAATGAGGGCCACTGGGTTTCCCCTGCAGAAGAGGTTGGCCCTGTTAGGGTCCTATAAGTATAGGATTCATAATTTGGAATTGACTTATGATAGTATTGTAAATATGTACATACTTTGCTTTTTGCAAGTTGTTTTTCCATATTGTTTAAAAAATCAAAAATTTAAAAAAAAATCAAAAAAAGTAAAAGTCCCAAAAGAAAGATCAAAGGACTTAGAAAAAATATAGACCCCAAAAGAAAAAGAAATAAAACATGAAAGTGTACAAGTCTAAATGCCACTACTTTTTACTTTGTTACTGATGATTATCGCAGAGTGTCAATAAATGCCATAATCCATGATGAGTTGAATGCTTAAACTTGACTTGTTATGATTTCAATTTTATTGTTGTAGAATAGTGAATAAAGATTAGTCAGACAGTTTAATCCTGACTAATTATTAGATAGGTATAGAATAAAAAGGAGCTCATTAGCTTAATATGAGCCCTCGGATGATATAAGGTAGATTTATATAGTTTTATGCTTTTAAAGGAAAAATGTTCAAGGTTGCTAGCTCAAATGCACCTGCAAAATGGAAGAAAAAATGTTACATTAAAGTTGGGTAGGTAGAAAAAGGTGGGAAAATCATTGTAATATTTTTTACCACGAAAAAATAACTAATTTCCCCTCCCCTATAGTTATTATGCATTCTAAACTTCCAGTCAAAGAGGCTCAGAGCATTTCTCTAACTTCTGTTGGGACCGGACCCAAGGCTCAATGATTGTTTAGTTAAAAGTGTTGAATTGCGTAATTTAGATTCAGACCTTAATTGTAAAATAGAGAACATAGATGTACATAAACTTACAAAACCCACTGTATTTACTCAATCTGACTTAGATAACTTAGAGAAGGTGGATATAGAGGAAATAATTGAAGATGAAATTGAAATGTTAGATTTAAAAGATAATTTTTTGCCTAAAGGTTTAACTCCTTTGGAGGACTTGTTTGATTCCAATGATGTGTCCAAAAAGCCTAAAATGGAACGAGTCAAGTCTTACATTGAAGAATGTAACGTTGGGACAGACACAAAACCAAAAATGATCAAATTGTGAAAATATTTACCCCCTCAAGAAAAAGAAAAATATATGGAACTTTTAAAGGAATACCAAGATGTGTTTGCATGGAGTTATGAAGACTTAAAAGCATATGACACAAACATAATTCAACATAAGATTCCTATAAAATATGATCAGAAACCATTTAAACAAAAATTGAGGAGGATTAATCCTGTCTTATTACCTTTGATTGAAAAAGAATTTAAACACATGTATGATGCCCAAATCATTGCACCAATCAGATATTCTGATTGGGTTTCAAACTTAGTACCTACAAGAAAGAAAACTAGTGAAATCATATTATGTGTAGATGTTAGGAATCTTAATAAAGTATATTTGAAAGATAATTACTCTTTACCAAAGATGGACTACATTTTGCAAAGGGTAGTTGGTTCTTCTAGGATATCTTTATTGGATGGTTTTTCAGGATACAACCATATACTTGTTCAAAAAGAAGATCAACCTAAGACAACTTTTACCACTCCTTGGGGCACTTTCATGTATGTGAAAATGCCTTTTGGTTTGATGAATGCTGGAGCTACCTTTCAAAGGGCTATGGATATAGCCTTTGCAAAGGAAATTCATGAATTCTTGGTTATATATTTAGATGATATTACTATTTTTTCTAAGTCAGATAATGAACATTTGGATCAATTGAGACAAGTTTTCATTAAAAGTAGAAAATTTGGTATATCTTTAAACCCCAAGAAGAGTCTTTTTGGATTAGAGGAAGGCAAGTTACTAGGACACATAATCTCAAAAGAGGGTATTAGGATAGATCCTGCAAGGATAGAAGCCATATTGAACATTCACCCACCTAGGAACATCAAAGAGTTACAAGCATTTTAGGTAAAATTAACTTTTTGAGAATATTTCTTTCTAACTTAGCAGAAATCATCAAAGATTTGAATAACATGCTTAAAAAGGACTATGTTTTAAAATGGAAAGTTGAAGAATAACATTCATTCGAATCCATTAAACATGCTTTAACAAAAACACCAATCCTAATCAGTCCAGACTTCAAAAAATATTTTATAATCTTTTCATTTGCCTCAAAACATACCATAGATGTAGTTCTATTACAAAAAAATGACCAAGGTTTTGAATAGCCTATAGCATTTTTCAGTAAAACCCTTAGAGCTGCACCTTTGAGATATAACATCATGGAAAAACAAGCTTTGGCCTTGGTTAAAGCCATAAAAGATTTCAGAGTGTACATTCTTTAATCTCCTTCATTCATAAAAACATTAAAACCCTCCAAAAATATTATATTCTAGGTCAAAGTGGTCAAATTATAAATGATAAAGCTTTGCTTTTACATTATCACTTTACTTAGTCATATGATTTTATTTTGGTGCTTTTCATTGTCCTTGGTCATATTAACTTCTAATTTATTTATTAAATCCTTATAAACAAACCTTATCCTATTATTATAACCCGTTTTATCTAATTATCCCCGAAAACCCACTATTATAAGCTTTTTTGCCAAAGTTAATTATCCACATGTTTAAATAGAAACCCCAATTATATCCCCTTTGGCATAAAACTAACATTATGTAAATAATCCCGCCCCATATGGTTATTGGACCCCTCCATGGTCTAAAACTATATAATAAAAATATAAATAAACTTTCAAAAAAGAATAGCTTTACCATATCACCTATCCCGTTTTAACCCAAGGTTTATTTCGAATAAACTAAAGGTTTATAACACATTTCACATCGGTCTTTCCCAAGCATTATTTCTAAAAATATGCAATAGCCTCACGCTATGCGTAGCTAAACCTATGGTTGGATCCATATAACCTGCCTCACGCGCATTTTTTACCATATATATAAACCCTTTATATATATAACACCGCTCATTTTACCCTTTGGAACCATATACCCTCATATACATTTAACCTTTTTATATATTAAAACCTTGATTATAAAGTGTTTTTTTACAAAGGTTTTATTATATTCATACATATCATAAACGTCGGTCCCCATGCTTTTTTTCGCAACTTCCACTGCTGAGAATCTTCATCGTTAAGCTCCTTCTCGATGATCCCAGCAATGCAAAATCTTTTTCATGCACACCAAACCAAACATTTTCCAAATGCCCAATTGAGCACAAAATAGATGTTTTTGCCATTTCCACCTCCGGTTACGTGTCACGATTTGATTGCATCGTGTTCATTTTGAGGAATACCATTCACTGCCCAACGTCAACGCGAAAACAACTTCTGGTTTTTTGCATTCGAAAACAGAAATCCACCCTGTTTTTTGATGAGATAGTCATTTAATGCATTAATCCCAACCAATATTAAATGTTAAAAACTTTGATAACACTATTTTCATTGTTTATTCGTGCATTTGAACTGTAAAAAGAGCTTCGTTTGACTCTTTTTAGTCATTTCAAAACCCTGTTTACCCATTTTTCACTAAAGACCCAGATTTGACTGTTGATTTTCATTTGAAGATCGAGAAAGCCTTTTGATGCACCAGTGAGCCAAACCAGAGATCAAATTCAATTACAATGAATTTTAGAAACCCTCCTGACTACCCAAATACCTGCAAAAAAGGTATTTTCCCAGATCCAGCCTACAAAATTCACGATTTAAACCTCCAAATTGAACCAAATAAGCAATAATTAGTGAATTTGTTCATCTTAGTGTGTCTGAAACCTTGAAAAAAGAGGGAAAACCCTCAAAAAATTTCTCCAGAATTCTCTGATCCATAAAATCCTCATTTAAAGCCAAATTCTAAGTCCAAGACCCCTGAAAGATCAATTCCACGGTTCAAAAGAGTTTTAAAACCTACATAATACCTAAAAAACCCCTTTTGCAGTCACAGTCATTCAGAAAACCTATGTTTTATGTCTTAAACATGTTTCCTGTGTCCCAAATTCCTAATTGAGCAATGAAGTACCCACTGTCATCATCTTTGCCTATTAAATTTCTCAATTACCCTTTGTTTCAATAAATTAACTATTGAAAAATGTGTAATATTGCTTTAGTTATCTCAAAATGAAAAAATATGCCAATGATACCTAAAGCTGGAGGATCCAAGCCTGGTAAACCTAGAGGATCCAAACCTCCTAAGTCTGAAGCAGGAAAAGCCCCAAAATCTACTCCTGCTATCACTACAAAGACCACTGTGATTGTTAATCCTCTTCAGCCACCAGTGTCTAATGAAGAAGTTATCCCTTTAATTTATTTGGATTAGAAAATTGTAGACCCTTTAGTAGAATTCAACCTATTAGAAGTTCACAATTGGTGTTATGAGAAGTTCCTAGATAAAGATGACATGCCTGTCTGGGATACAAATTTACTCATGTATGTAGTCCCATTAACACACCCTAGTCAAGATTTGATAAAATTGTGCCAAAATTACTATGTTCCAGACCAAAGATAAATTGTAAATACTGATAGGGAAATTCTATTTTCAATCACTGCAGAGTCTATCAATGAAATGTTGTAGTTACAGTTTGACCCTAAAGCAGTACCCCTTTCAGTTAAAGCATTAACTCAATTATATCTAGGATTAGATTTCCCCAAGAGATTTAATATTTTCTAGACTTTCATGCCTTGTTATCTAGACATTCCAAAAGTAAATACTCCATATTCTACTTCCAAGTTTCCTAAGGGTTCTAGGCATGTAATTTCAATTTTATCCTCCATATTAGGATACTTCACTAATGAGTTTACTGATGAGTCCATCCTTGGGTTTTTATCCACTTTATCTCCTGGTGAGCCTCCTACTATGATCTTTGACATTGAGAGGTTTATAGCTGATTCCATACACCATCAATTGACAAAGTTACCCACTGAAGGGGTATTCAGATATTCTTCCTATTTATTTCACTTTTTCTTACTATCACAAGCTAATCACTTTCCAATAGCGTTACAGAAAATGAATGTAGAGGGCCAGCCTCTATCAGTTGTCTTTTGGACATCACTGTTGAGAAAAGAAGGAAGTGAATAGAGCTACACAAATTTTACAGATTTTTTCATTAGGCCAGCTATGAATTTTCTACATAAATCAGAATAGCCTAGGGTAAGTGAAGAAATGAAAAGGATATTACAACTATTAGAGCAATGAAAAATGGGAGATTGGTACTTGTATGAGAAACACACTGAATTAAGAATCTTTGCGACCAATCTGCTTCCATATAAATTACCTAAATTTTTGACTATTAGAGTCTTTTCTTTAGAGTATTTGAGACAGGTTTTGAATGATGATGCCATCAATTTCATGGCTTCCAAAAATAAGACCCTGTTCAAATTAAAAAATCATATTGGCCCTTTCATAGTGAATAATAGAGATGCTGAGAAAGAGATAGAAAAAATATTGTCAGAACTTAAATTTCAAGTGAGTTTTCCTTGGAATTATGACCCCCAAGGTCTTTTAAGTAGTATAAGGGTTAAGTGTAAGTTACCTCCTTTCATACATGAGTCAAAGCCTGATATTGAAAAGTTTTCTAATCAGACAGAATGGGAAGAAAATACATTGGTAGATTCAACTGCAAATGAACAGCCAACAGGAAAAATGGATACCACAATTGCTGTGGTGACTTCTAAACAGCAAGAATCTTCAAACAAAAGAAGCAGAGATGAGGGAGCCTACACAGCAGAAACTACTAGAGAGACTAAGTTCAAGCTCATCTACAACAAAAGGCTCAAATTTGGTTCCATAGGGAAAGAAAAAATTATCGAGGTTGAGGATGTCAATGAACTAGAAGTCAGCAGTGATGAGGCCACTGAAATAATTAAAGAGACTTTAACATAAATAGAAAGGGAACAAGCAGCAGCCAAAGAAACAGACTCACATTTGATTGAGAAACAGGTTAGTATGGAAGCTTCTTCTTCTCAAATAGCAGAAGAGAAAGATTTGGAAATCAAAGAAATATATAAGCAGATCAAACAAATAAATGAGGAAATCAAAAGTGAGATTTATTCTCAATTTCTCAAACAGAAGTCAGGGAATCAGAACAAGTTACTTACAGCATTTGATTACTCCATAAATAAAATGATCATCTCATATTTAAAACCAACTACTTCAACTCCAAAAATAGTGGCTGACTACAAAAAGGTTGAATTTGAAGTAGATACTGAAAAGGTGCATGAACTGGATCAAATAGAATTCCACAGACATAGCTTTGAGATGCCATATTCTACTATGGTGACAAAAGCCATGAGTGTGTAAAATTTGCAGAATTCCATTATCAACATGCAAGATCAAATGAAAATTGACAAAGGCTCTTTGTATGCCAAAGATCTAAGGATCAAGGCCTTAGAAGATTTGATTTTACAAATAGGAGTTGACCCATCAAATGTACAAGCTGCTGAAGTATTGATCAAGAAGAAAAATGATGATATTGTTGCTTTAAGAAAACAGTTAAGACTTCCTCAAAGTGAGCACCCACAGAGTAAGGAAATACTTCAAGAACAGAAAGAAAAAGAGGATATGATGCAGTTGATCATAAATCTAACTGCCCAAATCAAAGATATGGAAATTCAAATGGATATACTTATAAAAGAAAAAGAAATTGTGAAGTAAATTGATACTTCCACCATTCCTACAGTCATACCTATTATTACTGTTGTTGTTCCTTCTACACTGGGAGAAAAGTTAGCACCAAAAGAGCCACTAGCAACTGTAGTGTCAGTGCAATCAGCTACTATGTCCAATACAGAATCTTCAACATCTCAAGTACAGCATACAGGTGATGCATGGCAGATAGTAAAATCAATGGAAGAGATGACATTGAAAACTAATGAAATTAATAGTTTGAAGAAAATGATTCAGAATATGGAAGTATCTAACAAAGCAACATTAATTAATGCCAACAATTATGAGCAAAGGGCCAAAAGACTTGAAGAGAAAGTCAAAAGCCTTCAAAAAGACTTGAGTTTCACTGCACAAATTTCTTACATAATAAATTACCTATGAACCAATATAATTGAGACTATACATCTTCAGTGGCCATCAATCCAGATCATATATGAACATAGAGACATACTTCTAACAGCATAAGTGGAAATACAAAAGACAACAGAAGAATTAGCAGATAAGCCAGCATAAGCATTAAAGCTAATCACTTTCTTGAATAGTAAAAACAGGACAGAGCTAGAAGAATTAAAGATACAGGATAGGACAGAGACAATATTGCAAATCAAGAATTTTTTTACAAAGAAAACACTAATGAACAATTTGAAATAAAAATGTGATGCCATGAATTTTTCCATTACCAAGTTTTTAGCAAAAAACACTATGCTAAGACAAGTTGGCATTCCAGATATTCATGTCTTCAATGAGAAGTTGATGGACCAAAAAGAATATGACAAAAAGATAAGGGACCATTCTCAAGAATAGGTTAACATGCCACTGCCATAGGGTTGTCCAATAGGGAAAGTTGTTCTCCAATATATTGAAGGCTTATTTTTCCTTCAAAATGAAGTCAAACATCTATTTGTCATCAAACCAAATTTTTCCAAGTATACTGATGCTGATGAGAACTATAGAAAACTCAGAAGTGTAAAAATACTAGATGTTGAACAATGGAAAACTTTTACAGATTTGTTGTAGCAGCAAAAAATAAAAATAGTAAAAGAAAGTGCAGGTGAAACAGTCAATCTGAGAAGAAAACAATAAAACAGTTATTTGATTTTGATTTTTTACTACTGAGAAGTCTCTTTTTACAGCAGTTAAAGGTCAAAATATCAATTAAAAGAGTATCAAGGTGAAAGAATAGAGTCAAAGTGTATGAGAGAGAAAAGCAACAGACAGCTGATTTTGACTGCTGTAATTTCCCTTTTTACAGTAGTAAAATGATAAATAAACAATGGGAAAGAGTATCAGTTAAGTCATCTTCCAAAAGATATTTTCAATATTCCAACAAGCATGGATAGCTATTCAACAAACAATTTTTGTTAGATAAGTTAGTTCTATATTTTCTAGATAAGAGGATAGCTTGCTAAAGTTGTTAAGCAGCTATCCCTCTTAATGTGTAAAGATATTTTATATTTCCTAGAACTATTCCTAGATCTCTCTAGGATATTTGTAATAAACATTTGTATAAATACTTCAGTTTGTGAAGTGTTTTGGTGTGGAATAAAATTGCTAAGATTACTATAGATTTTTGTTGATACATTGGAGGCCTACATGTGTTGATTTTGAAAATAGCAGACTAGACAAAGCTAATTGGACATCATAATTCAAGATTCTCATGATAAGTTAAAGAGTAAATTACATCTATCTTGTCATTGTTTATTTTCTAAAGTTCCATTCATATCATTATGTGTTTTGTTCTTTCTTAATGATAACAAGGAATATTACTTCAGGATTAGCTTATGGCTCCCTGTCTTAACTAAGTTACCATTTAAATGTTTTCAACTTATTTCCCGTGTTAGGAATTCTTAACTACTCCTACTCCCGTTTGACTTCTGCCTCCTTCCTCTATTGTTCGGATCAAAGGATCCTTCATTGCCCTTTGTCCCAACTTTACCATTTCATCAAAAACCTTTTACCAAAGCTCTGAGGGTTATCTATCTTGCCCTGAATACATTTTCATCCTTTTGGCCTTGCCTTCTAGTACTGTTATCTAGATTTATACTCCATTAGCCTAATGGTCAAGTAGATTCCTCCTTAGTTTATCTTTAAGTGATTTTTTCCCACCAAACCAATTCAAAACCAAAATCAACTGTTCTATCATAACTAGCCTAAAACATTAAACAAAAACAAAGTTAAATCATAAAGAGAGAGCCCTCTCTAAAATTTAGGAAGGCTAGATCCTAAATTTCGAAAGTAGGTTTGTGGTTACCCCTAGTTTTCTTAAACTAAAAGTCAAAAGCCCACAATCTTGAGAAATTACTAGGGTGATAACATACTGGCGACCATACTGGGGAACTAACCAATCTCCAGTTTTAAAATTAGTCTTCAAGGAAGATCTTTCATTTATCTTTTTACTTTAAGATTATTTTTAAGGGTTGTGGGTATTCATAAACAGTCATTCTGGCTTCTAGGGAAACCTACTATACCAGGTCTAATCTGGATCCTAAGCCTGCAATTATAGCAGATAACCCAGAATAGATTGGAAAAAAAGAAAAAACAAATTGTCAATTTAGAAGCTGAAGTGCCCTTAAGAAAAGCTAATTCTTTACCCAAAGAATCAGTGAGCTTAACTGATGTTGATTTTGATTTCAAGTTTGAAAATTCATTGTTTAGAAAAGAATCCGAAACTAATTTAAAAGAAATTGTCATAGATCATGTTTTTACTTCTTCTTTGAATGCAAAATAGAAAATTATTTCAGCAAGAATAAAATCAGACAAATATGAATCTCAAAGTCAAGTCGAAAGGATTAATGTTACACTGATTAAAGACATTGATGAAGCTATTAAATTAGCCCATTTATTATCTTACATTAAACCTCCAGTTTCTTAATTGCACACAACAATAATTCCAGCAGCAAATTCAACTTTGTATGTTGTCACCTCATTTTTAGATTCCACTGCAAGTTCATCCATAGAACAATTTATTCCTAAGTTGACTTTGCAGCCTAGGATAGTATTTCCTTCATCCACTCAATCCATTGCATCCACTAGTTTTATAAGCACTACATCCTTATTTCCAACCAATTCCATATATATACCTGCCTCTTTTCCAAGTTCTTCAAGTACATCTTTCTGCACATTAGCTACCATATCCAGCACATCTCCTGTCATTTCTAGTGTACCTCCTAGCTCAGCTAAGCTTCAAGCTATGGTTGTTAGATATGCACCCCTTGTTTCGCCTCAAAACCTTCATGATATGCCCCGTGATTACCAGAAAAATATACCTTTATTTGATGGTTTGTCACAATATACTACTCAACAACATGTCACCAAAATGACAAAATATTGTGAAATTTATGAAGTTGATGAATCAGATGTTTAGATAAGGTTATTTGCTCAAAGTTTAATAGGGGAGGTTAAGAAATGGTTTAAAAATTTAGCTGCTAGTAGTATAGCTAATTTAGCTGCATTTCATAGAGAATTTTTAAATAAATGGGAAAAGAAAAAGAATCCTTTACAAATTTTATCTGAGTTTGATGCTTTAAAAAGAGCTCCTAATGAGTCTGTTCAGGATTACTGCACTAGATATAGCAGTGTCTACAATTCTATTCCTACAGATCTTAAACCTACACCCTACTTTGTGCTTCTTAAATTCCCTGATGGATTTGATCCAGATATAACTTATTAACTAAGAGAAAGGGATGATGAAACATTAGAACAAATGCAATTAGATGCTGTCAGTGTAGAAATTAATATTTTAGCTAAAAAAGCTAGACTTAGGAATGAAAGAAGAGTCACAATTAAAGAAGAAAATTCAAACTCATATATTAAATTTGACTTTTTTTCTAAAACTTTAGAAAGGGTGGTTGAAAGATTAGACAATATTGAGAGAAAACCACAATGGGATAACCAAACACAAATTAGAAATCCCAACTTCAGAAAGAACAATAACCCTCGAAAAGATAAGGAAGCTGCTCCAAATCAAAATATTAGGTTCCCATTCCAAGAGAAATATGCTGAGAGTTCTCATAATAATGATGAAGATGAGGATAACATCAATCTAATAAAGGGGATAGATGAAAACAACACAATTTTCCTCACACAGGAGGATCAAGAACTCTTTGAGCTTCAACAACTCAAAGTGGAAACTGGTGAATCCTTCGATTATAAACAAGGTTATGACTTCGCAATCAATTAAATTCACAGCCAATATAACCTGAGAAGTAAGAAAAAAAATGAGCCTTCTACAAAAAACAATTCTCAAAATCAAACTAAAAAGAATTAGAAGCCCCAAAAACAAATATTTTGCAAATTCTCCCAAGGGAAAACAAGCAAAATTCCAATCCTCCCAATCCCAAAAAAGTGCCAAGTCCAAAAATTGTTGATATCGCTGAAGAAGTGGCCCAATCCTCAAGTAATTCCCAAAAGGCCAACACTACCAAAGCCCCTAATTCAGTAAAATCAGCAATTCCTGATCCTAAGAAGAATCCTGCTGATTCCAAATCAGCAAATCCCAAAACTGTTAACACTAAAGCTTCTGTTGAAAGTCCAAAATCTGAAAAAAAACTTATGTTGCCCCTGAATCTATCCCTGAAAAGAGAACTAAAAACAACAAAAGTCAAGAAACTCAAAAAAAGAACAATAGGAAAACTCAAGATAAAAGTACATCTGCTAAAATGCCTGAAAACCCCACTCAGATAACTGTCACAAAATATGAACTAATTCAGATTAGTAAGTCTCAACCAGCATTTAAAATTCAAACTGAAATAGCAAAGTTAAAGATACCAATTCCTTTAACAGAATTGGTAAAAATGACTTGTATAAATCAACAATTACTGAAAATTTGAATATGAATAATGGTGAAGATGCCATTAATCTTAATGATGATCAGCCTGAATTAACTTTTGGCCCTAATGTAAATGGTAAGCATTCAGATGGATCAGTTCCTCCCTTCTATATCAGTCTTACTATTCACAATCAGAATTTACACAATGCAATGTTAGATTCAGGAGCTTCCCACAACTTAATGCCAAAAGCTATCATGGAGACTCTGAATCTAGAAATAACAAGGCCTTATAAAGATTTGTTCTCTTTTGATTCAAGCAAAGTTAAGTGCATAGGATTGATAAAAGACTTATGTGTAAATTTGGTTCAGTATCCTAGTAAAAGTATGGTTATGGATATTGTAGTAGCTGACATCCCACAAAAGTATGGTATGCTTCTTTCTCGCTCATGGGGAGCTAAGTTGTAGGGATCTCTACAATTAGACATGAGCTATGCCACCATAACAGTGTTTGGACAACCTAAGAAACTTTACAAAGAAACTCTAATGAAATACATGGTTAGCAGTGCTGAGAGATCAATCAATTACCCAATTTACTCAACACCAACTGATCTTGATTCTTTCATTTTATGTAACTCTGATAATAATGAAATCCAAACTGAATTAATTGACACAGAGCCTAAACCAAACAATGATAATATTTTTCATCAAGCTCTTTGGCATTTATAATTTTATGGCTCATTAAACAAGTCAGGAGCAGGAGCTGGAGTGTGGATCACAAACATTGAGACCAAGCATTCGCAAGGACATGCCTTTAGACTCAACTTTAAATGCACCAACAACATGGCAGAGTATGAGGCACTTATCTTAGGCCTCCAAATCATCAGAAATTTAGGAGCAAAAATAATTTTGATTATGGGAGATTTGGAATTAATCATTAAACAAGTAAATGGAGATTATTATGTTCATAATCCTAGATTAGCCAGATATAGGGATGCAGCAATTGATTTA
The DNA here is from genome assembly GCA_034641835.2 of Pinus albicaulis. Lineage (NCBI taxonomy): Eukaryota > Viridiplantae > Streptophyta > Pinopsida > Pinales > Pinaceae > Pinus > Pinus albicaulis. The sequence goes on along the minus strand of CM076569.1, from coordinate 45,482,384 downwards.
TGTGATGATTTACTAGAATGTGAGTTTGCTATTATTCCTAGAAAGCAAAATTTGCAAGCACGTTGCCTAGCAACTTTTGCTAGCACATGTAACTTACCTTTTCAACCAACACATAGATAAACTGTTGAAGTTAAATATAGACCCATTATCCCAGACAATGTCAAATACTGGCAGATTTTCTCTGAAGATGAACAGATTTACCATTTTTTGAATAATGAGGATGAATTTCAAAACCGTAACATAGACTTAGATGGTAATTTAGATTCAGAATGTAATTTAGATTCAGATCTTAATTGTAAAATAGAGAACGTAGATGTACATAAACTTACCAAACCCACCGTTATTTACTCAATATGACATAGATAACATAGAGAAGGTGGATATAGAGGAAATAATTGAAGATGAAATTCAAATGTTAGATTTAAAAGATAATTTTTTGCCTAAAGGTTTAACTCCTTTGAGCACTTGTTTGATTCCAATGATGTGCCCAAAAAGCCTAAAATGGAACCAGTCAAGTCTTACATTGAAGAATGTAACATTGGGACAGACGCAAAACCAAAAATGATCAAATTGTCAAAATATTTACCCCTCAAGAAAAATAAAATTATATGGAACTTTTAAAGGAATACCAAGATGTGTTTGCATGGAGTTATGAAGATTTAAAAGCATATGACACAAACATAATTCAACATAAGATTCCTATAAAATATGATCAGAAACAATTTAAACAAAAATTGAGGAGGATTAATCCTCTCTATTACCTTTGATTTAAAAAGAAGTTAAACGCATGTATGATGCCCAAATCATTGCACCAATCAGATATTCTGATTGGGTTTCAAACTTAGTACCTATAAGAAAGAAAACTGGTGAAATCATATTATGTGTAGATTTTAGGAATCTTAATCAAGTATCTTTGAAAGATAATTACCCTTTACCAAAGATGGACCACATTTTGCAAAGGTTAGTTGGTTCTTCCAGGATATCTTTATTGGATGGTTTTTCAGGATACAACCAGATACTTGTTCAAAAAGAAGATCAACCTAAGACAGCTTTTACCACTCCTTGGGGCACTTTCATGTATGTGAAAATGCCTTTTGGTTTGATGAATGCTGGAGCTACCTTTCAAAGGGCTATGGATATAGCCTTTGCAAAAGAAATTCATGAATTCTTGGTTATATATTTAGATGATATTACTGTTTTTTCTAAGTCAAATAATGAACATTTGGATCATTTGAGACAAGTTTTCATTAAATGTAGAAAATTTAGTATATCTTTAAACCCCAAGAAGAGTCTTTTTGGATTAGAGGAAGGCAAGTTACTATGAAACATAATCTCAAAAGAGGGTATTAGGATAGATCCTGCAAGGATAGAAGCATATTGAACATTCACCCACCCAAGAACATCAAAGAGTTACAAGCATTTTTAGGTAAAATTAACTTTTTGAGAAGATTTATTTCTAGCTTAGCAGAAATCATCAAAGATCTGAATAACATGCTTAAAAAGGACTCTGTTTTAAAATGGAAATTTGAAGAAAAACAATCATTCGAATCCATTTAACATGCTTTCACAAAAACACTAGTCCTAATCACTCCAGACTTCAAAAAATATTTTATAATCTTTTCATTTGCCTCAGAACATACCATAGCTCCAGTTCTATTACAAAAACTTGACCAAGGTTTTGAACAGCCTATAGCATTTTTCAGTAAAACCCTTAGAGATGCACCTTTGAGATATAACATAATGAAAAAACAAGCTTTGGCCTTGGTTAAAGCCATAAAATATTTTAGAGTGTACATTCTTTACTCCCACATTATTTCCTATGCCCCCAATTATGTAGTCAAAGATATTCTTACACAGGATGGACCAGATGGAAGAAGAGGAAAGTGGATTGCCACTATCCTTGAGTATTACATAGAGATTAAACCAACCAAGCTCATAAAAGGACAAGGTTTAGCCAGATTGATGGCTGAATCCAATTGTAATGCTTTAGAAATAAATTGTATTTCCCAGGTTGATGACCAGGAAGAGATGGCGACTCCATCGATCAGTGAAGCCTTTCTAGACTCACCATGGTACTCAGATACTATCTTTGTACTTACAAATTTTAAAGCTCCTCCTGGATTAACTAGAACTAAAGCTAGATTCATCAAACTTAAAGCAATGAGATATTGTATTCTAGATAATGTGCTTTATTGGAAAGAACAAAGTGGAATATTACTTAACTGTTTACTGAAATCAGAAGCTCACAAAATTCTTGCAAAATTTCATGTAGGTGACTGTGGAGGACACTTATACTAGAAAAGTACAGCAGATAATATTCTTAGAGCTGGTTTCCACTAGCCTACTTTATTTGCTGATGTGAAAAAAAATATTACCTCATGTCACAAATGTTAGATTTTTGAAGGAAAAAATAAATTGTTACCTTTACCCCTTAAACTTATTTCTACTGAGATGTCATTTCAACAATGGGGTTTAGACTTCATTGGAGAAATTCAACCCCCATCCTCTGGCCAACACAAGTGGATTTTGATTGCCACAGATTACTTTACTAAGTGGATTGAAGCCATTCCAACCAGACAAGCCACTAACTCAGTCATTATATCTTTCCTAGAAAACAACATTTTATCTAGATTTGGATGCCCACAGAAATTTATTACTAATAATGCAGCTGCATTTAAATCTAAGAAAATGATTTCCTTTTAACACAAGTACCATATAACCCTAGGCCACTCTACTGCTTATTACCCTCAAGGTAATGGTCTAGCTGAATCTTCAAATAAAAGCCTTGTGAATATCGTCAAAAAACTACTTGAAGAAAATAAGAAAACTTGGAATAGAAAGTTAGTCTATGTTTTATAGGCAGATAGACTTACTACCAAGAAGTCAATTGGAACATCTCCTTACCAGATTGTATATGGGATGGATGCACTTTTCCCATCATCTTTAGGTGTTCCAGTTATGAAATTATCAAAGAATCACAAGTAAAACTTAATGATATACAGAGAAGAATAAATCATACTATTCATCTGCAACAGACTAGGGAAGAAGTCTATAAAAAATCTCAAGTCATTCAAGATAAAATTAAGAAAAAAATTTAAAAAATAAGTAAAGAAGATGACTTTTCCATTGGAGATAAAGTGTTAAAATGGGATTCCATGAGAGAAGATACAGGGAAGCATGGAAAGATTGACTTTCTATGGAAAGGGCCTTATGTCATTTATGGGTATAGGGGTAATAATGCTTTCTTCGTCAAAGATTTGGATGGAGCAGATACTCAAGATGGACCAGTTAATGGTAGAATTCTCAAAAACTATTATTCCTCTAAATTAACCAATAGTTAGTCCCAGTTACTTTTACATAATTGTAAATATTCATTACAAGTGTGTAGATTGGATTGGATATTTTCTTCTCAAAGTTGAAGCCCAGAGTGAAGGCCCTAAGCTTTGAATAGTAAAATGTCATAAGTATGAGTTTTTGCAGAAAACATAAGACAATTACTTGATCATCAAGGTCAAAATTGAAGGCTACTAGTCTTAAAGTTCTTGACATTTCACCAGGAAATGCCATCCCCATGTGAAGCCGTTGTTAGGGTCCTATAAGTATAGGATTCATAATTTAGAATTGACTTATGATAGTCTTGTAAATGTGTACATACTTTTCTTTTTGCAAGTTGTTTTTCCATATTTTGTAAAAAATAAAAATTCAAAAAAATAAAAAAGAGGGTAAAAGTCCTAAAAGAAAGATCAAAGGACTTAGAAAAAATTTAGACCCCAAAAGAAAAAGAAATAAATCATGTAAGTGTGCAAGTCCAAATGCCACTATTTTTTACTTTGTTACTCATGATTATGGCAGAGTGTCAATAAATGCCATAATCCATGATGAGTTGAAATGCTTAAACTTGACTTGTTATGATTTCAATTTTATTGTTGTAGAATAGTGAATAAATATTAGTCAGTCAGTTTAATCCTGACTAATTAGTAGATAGGTAGAGAATAAAAAGGAGCTCATTAGATTAATCTGAGCCCTCAGATGATATAAGGTAGATTTAGATATTTTTTATGCTTTTAAAATAAAAATGTTCAAGGTTGCTAGCTCAAATGCAACTGCAAAATGGAAGAAAAAATGTTAGATTAAAGTTGGGTAGGTACAAAAATGTGGGAAAATCATTGTAATATTTGTTACCAGGAAAAAATAACTAATTTCCCCTCCCCTATAGTTATTATGCATTCTAAACTTCCAGTCAAAGAGGCTCAGAGCATTTCTCTGACTTCTGTTGGGACAGGACCCAAGGCTCAATGACTATTAAGTTAAAAATGTTGAATTCCTATATTAATCCCTAATTATCTTCATTTACCCTACATTCATACATTTACACTTCAATTTCATAAGTAAAGACCTTTTTACTTAATGAAAAATAAAATCCCCTTTTGATTAATCTCCTTCATTCATAAAAACATAAAAACCCTCCAAAAATATTATATTCTAGGTCAAAGTGGTCAAATTATAAATGATAAAGCTTTGCTTTTACTTTATCACTTTACTGACTCATATGATTTTATTTTTGTGTTTTTCATTGTCCTTGGTCATATTAACTTCTAATTCATTTATTAAATCCTTATAAACAAACCTTATCCTATTATTATAACCCCTTTTATCTAACTATCTCCAAAAACCCACTATTATAAGCTTTTTTGCCAAAGTTAATTATCCACATGTTTAAATAAAAACCCCAATTATACCCCCTTTGGCATAAAACTAAGATTATGTAAATAATCCCACCCCATATGGTTATTGGACCCCTCCATGGTCTAAAACTATATAATAAAAATATAAATAAACTTTCAAAAAAGAATAGCTTTACCATATCATCTATCTCGTTTTAACCCAAGGTTTATATCGAATAAACGAAAAGGTTTAAAACACATTTCGCATCGCTCTTTCCCAAGAATTATTTCTAAAAATATGTAATAGCCTCACGCTATGCATAGCTTAACCTATGGTTAGAGCCTGATAACCCACCTCACACGCATTTTTGACCATATATAACATTCACATTAAACCCCTTTCTAAAAATATGTATAGACTCTGTCTGTACATAAAACATTTGATAAAAACTTTGGTTATAAATGTATATATATAAAAATTTTGCATGTGCCATCGCATAAGTCAACTAGGCCCTACCCAACCTTTTCACTGCATCTTTCCGTTTAATCCCGACCGTTCGCTCCCGTGCTCCAGATCCAACGACCGACGATGAGTTTCGTGCTCGCAAACCAATCGTTCTCTCGAACAGAAATTGAGCATGAAATGGGTGGTTTTCCCATTTACGCCTCTTGTGACGTGTCATGTTCTTATTGTGTCGCGTTCATTTTTCCAAAAACTGCTTACAACCCAAATCCAACGCAAAAACAACTTCCGATTTTTTGCATTCAATAAAACCTCTCCTGCTGATGATTTGACCAACATTTATGACATTTGTTAAAGATTTATGTATAAAGATTGAAACCTTTGTAATAAATATTATTATTGTATTTTGCATCCCGACTGTTAAAAGAGCTCCGCTAAGCCCTTTTTAAGCTTCCTAAGCCTGATTGTAAAACTCTGTGTGTCAATTTTGTGCTTGAAAGTTCCGACTTCGCAGTTGAAAACCCTCTTTGAAGACCATTAACACCTTCTCAGCTCCAACAACTCAAAATAAGCTCAAGTTCAAACCGCAAAAGCATTTGGAATCTCATCCGACTGTCGAAATACCTGCAGATAAGGTATTTTTCGACTATTCAAGCTTGCAAATCCAAAAATGAAGTCCTTATGACTAAAATAAACCTGAATTAAGAGAAATTATTCATATAAATTTGCCCTAAAACGCTCAAAATCAGGGCAAACTCTTGAAAAATTTCCCCAGAAGCTGCTATTGTCTCAAAAGCCTCTTTTTAAGTCGAATCCTTAGTTTTTAACCCCTAAAAATCCATTCCACGGCTTGTACAGGTCTTAAAACCTATAGATTTCCTAAAAGAATATCTTTTTGCAGCCTTATTCATTCAGAAAACCTGTGTTTTCTGTCTTAAAACCTGTTGAACAGATCCCAGATTCCTAATTGAACAATAATTGCTCAGATTCCCTTTGTTTAAGAAAAATTAAACTATTGCAAACTGTGTAATCTTGCTTTAGTTATCTCAAAATGACAAAGAAACAAATGATACCTAAAGCTGGAGGATCCAAGTTTGTTAAACCTGGAGGATCCAAACCTCCTAAGTTTGAAGCAGAAAAAACCCCAAAATCCACCTCTGCACTCACTGTAAAAACCACTGTGACTGTTAATCCCCTTCAACCACCAGTGTCTAATGAAGAAATTATCCCTTTAATTGATTTGGATTACAAAATTGCAGACCCTCTAGTAGAATTCATCCTATTAGAAGTTCACAATTGGTGTTATGAGAAGTTCCTAGATAAATATGACATGCCTGTCTGGGATACAAATCTACCCAAGTATGTAGTCCCATTAACACACCCTAGTCAAGACCTGAATAGATTGTGCCAAAAGTACTATGTTCCAGACCAAAGAGAAATTGTAAATTTTGATAGAGAAATTTTATTTTCTATCACTGCAGAGTCGATCAATGAAATGTTGCAGTTATAGTTTGACCCTAAGGCAGTGCCCCTTTCAGTTGAAGCATTAACTCAATTGTATCTAGGATTAGATTTCCCCAAAAGATTTAATATTTTCCAGAATTTCATGCCTTGTTATGTAGACATTCCAAAAGTAAATCCTCCATATTCTACTTCCAAGTTTCTAGAGGGTTCTAGGCATGTGATTTCAAATTTATCCTACATATTAGGTTACTTTACTGATGAGTTTATTGATGAGTCCATCCTTGGGTTCTTATCCAATTTATCTCCTGGTGAGCCTCCTGCTATAATTTTTTACTTTGCCAAGTTTATAGCTGATTCCATACACCATCAATTGACAAAGTTACCCACTGAAGGGGTATTCGGATATTCTTCCTATTTATTTCACTTGTTCCTATTCTCACAAGATTATCACTTTCCAATAGCATTACAGAAAATGAATGTAGAGGTCCAGCCTCTATCATTTGTCTTTTGGACATCATTATTGAGAAAAGAAGGAATTGAATATAGCTACACAGATTTTACATATTTGTTCAATAGGCCAGCTATGAATTTTCTACATAAATCAGAACAGCCTAGGGTAACTGAAGAAATGAAAATGATATTACAACTATCAAAGCAATGCAAAATGGGAGATTGGTACTTGTATGATAAACACACTGAATTGAGAATCTTTGGAACCAATCTGCTTCCATACAATTTACCTAAGTTTTTTACTATCAGAGTCTTTGCATTGGAATACTTAAGTCAAGTTTTGAATTCTTATGCCATTAACTGCATGGCTTCCAAAAATAAGACCCAGTTCAAATTAAAAAATCAGATTAGTTCTTTCATAGTGAATAATAGAGATGTTGATAAAGAGATAGAAAGAAGATTTTCAGAGCTTAAATTTCAAGTCAATTTCCCTTGGAATTATGACCCCCAAGGCCTTTTAAGTAGTATAAGGGTTGAATGTAAGTTACCTCCTTTCATACATGAATCTAAGCCAGTTATTGAACAATATGCCAATCATATAGAATGGAGAGCAAACACTTTGATAGATGCAACTGCAAATGAACAGCCAACAGGAAAAATGGATACCACAATTGTTGTGGTGACTTCTAAATAGCCATAATATTCAAACAAAAGAAGCAGAGATGAGGGAGCCTACACAGCAGAAACTACTACAGAGACTAAGTTCAAGCTCATCTACAACAAAAGGCTCAAATTTGCTTCCATAGGGAAAGAAAAAATTATTGAGGTTGAGGATGTCAATGAACTAGAAGTCAGTAATGATGAGGCCACTGAAATAACTAAAGAGGCTTTAACAGAAATAGAAAGGGAACAAGCAGTAGCCAAAGAAACAGACTCCCAGATGATTGAGCAACAAGTTAGTATGGAAGCTTCTTCTTCTCAAATAGCAGAAGAGAAAGATTTGGACATCAATGAAATATATAAGCAGATCAAACAAAGAAATGAGGAAATCAAAAGTGAGATTTATTCTCAATTTCTCAAACAGAAGCCAGGGAATCAGAACAGGTTACTTACAGCATTTGATTACTCCACAAATAAAATGATCATGTCATATTTACAACCAACTACTTCAACTCCAAAAACAGTGGCTGACTACAAAAATGTTGAGATTGAAGTAGATACTGAAAAGGTGCATGAACTGGATCAAATAGAATTCCACATACATAGCTCTTAGATGCTATATTCTACTGTGGTGGAAAAATCCGTGAGTGTGACAAATTTACAGAATATCATTATCAACATGCAAGACCAAATGAAACTTGACAAAGGCTCTTCATATGCCAAAGATCTAAGGATCAAGGCCTTAGAATATTTGATTTTACAAATAGGATTTGACCCATAAAATGTACAAGTTGCTGAAGTATTGATTAAGAAGAAAAATGATGATATTGCTGCATTAAGAAAACAGTTAAAACTTCCTCAAAGTGAGCACCCACAGAGTAAAGAGATACTTCAAGAACAGAAAGAAAAAGAGGATATGATGCAGTTGATCATAAAGCTAACTGCCCAAATCAAAGATATGGAAAGTCAAATGGATATACTTATAAAAGAAAAAGAAACTGTGAAGGAAACTGATACTTCCACCATTCCTACAGTCATACGTATTATTACTGTTGTTGTTCCTTCTATACTGGGAAAAAAATTAGCACCAAAAGAGCCACTGGCAACTGCAGTGTTAGTGCAATCAGCTACTACCTCCAATACAGAATCTTCAACATCACAAGTACAGCATACAAGTGATGCAGGGCAGATAGTAAAAGCAATGGAAGAGATGACATTGAAAACTAATGAAATTAATAGTTTGAAGAAAATGATTCAGAATATGGAATTATCTAACAAAGCACCATTAATTAATGCCAACAATTATGAGTAAAGGGCGAAAAGACTTGAAGAGCAAGTCAAAAGCCTTCAAAAAGACTTAAGTTTCACTGCAAAAATTTCTTACATAAGAAATTACTTATGGACCAATATAATTGAGGCTATACATCTTCAGTGACCATCAATACAGATCATATATGAACAGAGAGACCTACTTCTAACAGCACAAGTGGAAATACAAAAGACAACAGAATAATTAGCAGATAAGCCAGCACAAGCATTAAAGCTAATCACTTTCTTGAACAGTAAAAACAAGACAGAGCTAGAATAATTAAAGATACAGTATAGGACAGAGACAATATTGTAAATCAAGAAAGTTTTGACAAAGAAAACTCTAATGAAAAATTTGAAAGAAAAATGTGATGCCATGAATTTTTCCATTACTAAGTTTTTTGCAAAATACACTATGCTAAGACAAGTTGGCATTCCAGATATTCATGTCTTCAATGAGAATTTGATGGACCAAAAATAATATGACAAAAAGATAAGGGATCATGCTAAAGAACAAGTTAACAAGCCACTGCCACAGGCTCTCCAACAGGGAAAGTTGTTCTCCAATATAATGAAGACTTATTTTTCCTTCAAAATGAAATCAAACATCTTTTTGTCATCAAACCAAAATTTTCCAAATATATTGATGCTGATGAGAACTATAGAAAACTCAAAAGTGTAAAAATACCAGATGTTGAACAATGGTAGACTTTTACAGATTTTTTGTAGCAACAAAAAATCAAAACAGTGAAAGAAAGTGCAGGTGAAACAGTCAATCTGAAAAGGAAACAATAAAACAGTTATTTGATTTTGATTTTTTACTACTGAGAAGTCGCTTTTTACAGCAGTTAAAGGTTAAAATATCAGTTAAAAGAGTATCAGGGTGAAAGAACAGAGTCAAAGTGTATCAGAGAGAAAAGCAACAACCAGCTAATTTTGACTGTTGTAATTTCCCTTTTTACAACAGTAAAATGATAAATAAACAACGGGAAATAGTATCAGTTAAGTCATCTTCCAAAAAGATATTTTCAATATGCCAGAAAGCATGGACAGCTATTCAAAAAACAGTTTTTGTTAGATAAGTTAGTTCTATATTTTCTAGATAAGAGGACAGCTTGCTAAAGTTGTTAAGCAGTTGTCCCTCTTAATGTGTAAAGATATTTTATATTTCCTAGAACTATTCCTAGATCTCTCTAGGATATTTGTAATAAACATTTTTATAAATAATTTAGATTGTGAAGTGTTTTGGTGTGGAATAAAATTGATAAGATTACTATAGATATTTGTTGATACATTGGAGGCCTACATGTGTTCATTTCGAAAATAGCAGACTGGACAAAGCTAATTGGACATCATAATTCAGGATTCTCGTGATAAGTTAAAGAGTAAAGTGCATCTATCTTGTCCTTTTTTATTTTTTGAAGTTTCATTCATTTCATTATGTGTTTTGTTCTTTCTTAATGAGTAACTACGAATATTACTTCAGGATTAGCTTATGGCTCCCTGTCTTAACTAATTTACCATTTAAATGTTTTCAACTGATTTCCGGTGTTAGGAATTCTTAACTGCTCCTACTCCCGTTTGACTTCTGCCTCCTTCCTCTACTGCCGGATCAAAGGATCCTTTATTGCCCTTTGTCCCAACTTCACCATTTCATCAAAAACCTTTTACCAAAGCTCTGAGGGTTATCTATCTTGCCCTGAATACATTTGCATCCTTTTGGCCTTGCCTTCTAGTACTGCTATCTAGACTTAGACTCCATTAGCCCAATGGTCAAGTAGATTCCTCCTTAGTTTATCTTTAAGCGATTTTTTCCCACCAAACCAATTCAAAACCAAAATCAATTGTTCTATCATAACTAGCCTAAAACATTAAACCAAAACAAAGTTAAATCATAAGGAGAGAGCCTTCTCTGAAACTTAGGAAGGCTAGATCCTAAATTTCGAAAGTAGGTTTGTGGTTACCCCTAGTCTTCTTAAACTAAAAATCAAAAGCCCACAATCTTGAGAAATTACTAGGGTGATAACATACTGGTGACCATACTAGGGAACTAACCAATCTCCAGTTTTAAAATTAGTCTTAAAGGAAGATCTTTCATTTATCTTTTTACTTTAAGATTATTTTTAAGGGTTGTGGGTATTCATAAAAATTCATTATGGCTTCTAGGAAAACCTACTATACCAAGTCTAATCTGGATCCTAAGCTTGCAGTTATAGTAGATAACCCAGAACATATTGGAAAAAAGAAAAAACAAATTGTCAATTTAGAAGCTGAAGTGCCCTTAAGAAAAGCTAATTCTTTACCCAAAGAATTAGTGAGCTTAACTGATATTGATTTTGATTTCAATTTTTAAAATTCATTGTTTAGAAACAAATTTGAAACTGATTTAAAAGAAATTGTCATAGATCCTGTTTTCACTTCTTCTTTGAATGAAAAACAGAAAATTATTTCATCAATAATAAAATCAGACAAATCGGAATCTCAAAGTCAAGTCGAAATGATTAATGTTACACTGATTAAAGACATTGATGAAGCTATTAAATTATCCCATTTATTATCTTACATTAAACCTCCAGTTTCTCAATTGCACACAACAATAATTCCCACAGTAGATTCAACTTTGTATGTTGTCACCTCATTTTTAGATTCCACTGCAAGTTCATCCACAGAACAATTTATTCCTAAGTTTCCTTTGCAGCCTAGGATAGTATTTCCTTCATCCACTCAATCCACTGCATCCACTAGTTTTATAAGCACTACATCCTTATTTCCAACCAATTCTATATATATATATATACTTTCCTCTTTTCCAAGTTCTTCAAGTACAACTTTCAACACATCAACTACCATATCCAGCACATCTCCTTTCATTTCTAGTGCACCTCCTAGCTCAGCTAAGCTTCAAGCTATGGCTGTCAGATATGCACCCCTTGTTTTGCCTCAAAATCTTCATGATATGCCCTAAGATTACCAGAAAAAATATAGCTTTATTTGATGGTTTCTCACAATATACTGCTCAACAACATGTCACCAAAATGACAGACTATTGTGAAATCTATGAAGTTGATGAATCAAATGTTCAGATGAGGTTATTTTCTCAAAGTTTAACAGGGGAAGTTAAGAAATGGTTTAAAAATTTAGCTGCTGGTAGTATAGCTAATTTAGTTGCATTTCATAGAGCATTTTTAAATAAATGGGAAAAGAAAAAGAATCTTTTGCAAATTTTATCTGAGTTTGATGCTTTAAAAATAGATACTAATGAGTCTGTTCAGGATTACTGCACCAAATATAACAGTGTCTACAATTCTATTCCTACAGATCTTGAACCTACACCCTACTCTGTGCTTCTTAAATTCCCTGATGGATTTGATCCACATATCGCTTATCAAATAAGAGAAACGGATGTTGAAACATTAGAACAGATGCAATTAGATGCTGTCAGTGTAGAAATTAATATTCTAGCTAAAAAATCCAGACTTAGGAAGGAAAGAAGAGTCACAATTAAAGAAGAAAATTCAAACTCATATATTAAATTTGACTTTTTTTCTAAAACTTTAGAAAGGGTGGTTGAAAGATTAGACAATATTGAGAGAAAACCACAATGGGATAACCAACCACAAATTAGAAATCCTAACTTCAGAAAGAAAAATAACCTTGGAAAAGCTAAGGAAGCTGCTCCAGATCAAAATATTAGGCCCCCATTCCAAGAGAACTATGCTGAGAGTTCTCATAATAATGATGAAGATGAGGATAACATCAATCTAATAATGGAGGTAGATGAAAACAACACAATTTTCCTCACACAGGAGGATTAAGAACTCTTTGAGCTTCAACAACTCAAAGTGGAAACTGGTGAATCCTTCGATTATAAACAAGGTTATGACTTTGAAATCAATGAAATTCACAGCTAGTATAACCTGAGAAGCAAAAAAAATAATGAGCCTTCTATAAAAAACAATTCTCAAATTCAAACTAAAAAGAATGTAGAAGCCCCAAAAACAAAGATTTTGCAAATTCTCCCAAGGGAAAACAAGAAAAATTCCAATCCTTCCAGTCCCAAAAAAGTGCCAAGTCCAAAAATTGTTGATATCACTAAAGAAGTGGCCCAATCCTCTAGTAATGCCCAAAAGGCCAACACTACAAAAGCCCCTAATTCAGTAAAATTAGCAATTCCTAATCCTAAGAAGAATCCTGTTGATTCCAAATCAGAAAATCCCAAAACTGTTAACACTAAAGCTTCTACTAAAAATCCAAAATCTGAAAAAACTTATGCTGCCCTTGAATCTGTCCCTGAAAAGAGAACTAAAAACAACAAAAGTCAAGAAACTCAAACAGAGAACAATAGGAAAACTCAAGATAAAAGTACATCTGCTGAAATGCCTGAAAAACCCACTCAGATAACTGTCACAAAAGATGAACTAATTCAAGTTAGTAAGCCTCAACAAACATTTAATATTCAAACTGAAATAGCAAAGTTAAAGATACCAATTCCTTCAACAGAATTGGTAAAAAATGACTTGTATAAATCAACAATTACTGAAACTTTGAATATGAATAATGGTGAAGATGTCATTAATCTTAATGATGATCAACCTGAATTAATTTTGGCCCTGATGTAAATGGTAAGCATTCAGATGGATCAGTTCCTCCCTTCTATATCAGTCTTACTATTCATGATCATATTTTACACAATGCAATGTTAGATTCAGGAGCTTCCCACAACTTAATGCCAAAAGCTTTCATGGAGACTCTGAATCTAGAAATAACAAGGCCTTATAAATATTTGTTCTCTTTTGATTCAAGAAAAGTTAAGTGCATAGGATTGATAAAATACTTATGTGTAAATTTGGTTCAGTATCCTGGTAAAAGTATGGTTATGGATATTGTAGTAGCTGACATCCCACCAAAGTATGGTATGCTTCTTTCTCGCTCATGGGGAGCTAAGTTGCACGGATCTCTACAATTATACATGAGCTATGCCACCATAACAGTGTTTGGGCAACCTAAGAAACTTTACAAAGAAACTCTAATGAAATACATGGTTAGCAGTGCTGAGAGATCAATCAATTACCCAATTTACTCAACACCAACTGATCTTGATTCTTTCATTTTATGTAACTCTGATAATAATGAAATCCAAACTGAATTAATTGACACAAAGCCTAAACCAAACAATGATAATATTTTTCATCAAGCTCTTTGGCACTTAGACTTTGATGGCTCAGTAAACAAGTCAGGAGCAGGAGCTCGAGTGTGGATCACAAACATTGAGACCAGTCATTCGAAAGGACATGCCTTTAGACTCAACTTTAAATGCACCAACAACATGGCAGAGTATGTGGCACTTATCTTAGGGCTCTAAATCATCAGAAATTTAGGAGGTAAAATAATTTTGATTATGGGAGATTTGGAATTAATCATTAAACAAGTAAATGTAGATTATTCTTTTGATAATCCTAGATTAGCCAGATATAGAGATGCAGCAATTGATTTATGTGATGATTTACTAGAATGTAAGTTTGCTACTATTCCTAGAAAGCAAAATTTGCAAGCACATTGCGTAGCAACTTTTGCTAGCACATGTAACTTACCTTTTTAACCAACACATAGATATACTGTTGAAGTTAAACATAGACCCATTATCCCAGACAATGTCAAATACTGGTTAATTTTCTCTGAAGATGAACAGATTTACCATTTTTTGAATAATGAGGATGAATTTCAAAACTGTAACATAGACTTAGATGGTAATTTAGATTCAGAATGTAATTTAGATTCATATCTTAATTGTAAAATAGAGAACATATATGTACATAAACTTACCAAACCCACTGTATTTACTCAATGTGACATAGATAACTTAGAGAAGGTGGATATAGAGGAAATAATTGAAGATGAAATTGAAATGTTAGATTTAAAAGATAATTTTTTGCCTAAAGGTTTAACTCCTTTGGAGGACTTGTTTGATTCCAATGATGTGCCCAAAAAGCTTGAAATGGAACCAGTCAAGTCTGACATTGAAGAATGTAACATTGGGACAGACACAAAACCAAAAATGATCAAATTGTCAAAATATTTACCCCTTTAAGAAAAAGAAAAATATATGGAACTTTTAAAGGAATACTAATATTCATTTACATGGAGTTATGAAGATTTAAAAGCATATGACACAAACATAATTCAACATAAGATTCCTATAAAAGATGATAAAAAACCATTTAAACAAAAATTGAGGAGGATTAATCCTGTCTTATTACCTTTGATTGAAAAAGAAGTTAAACGCGTGTATGATACCCAAATCATTGCACCAATCAAATATTCTTATTGGGTTTCAAACTTAATACCTACAAGGAAGAAAACTGGTGAAATCATATTATGTGTAGATTTTAGGAATCTTAATAAAGTATCTTTGAAAGATAATTACCCTTTACCAAAGATGGACCACATTTTTCAAAGGGTAGTTGGTTCTTCCAGAATATCTTTATTGGATGGTTTTTCAGGATACAACCAGATACTTGTTCAAAAAGAAGATCAACCTAAGACTGCTTTTACCACTCCTTGGGGCACTTTCATGTATGTGAAAATGCCTTTTGTTTTGATGAATGTTGGAGCTACCTTTCAAAGGGCTATGGATATAGCCTTTGCAAAGGAAATTCACGAATTCTTGGTTATATATTTAGATGATATTACTATTTTTTCTAAGTCATATAACGAACATTTGGATCATTTGAGACAAGTTTTCATTAAATGTAGAAAAATTGGTATATCTTTAAACCCCAAGAAGAGTCTTTTTGGATTAGAGGAAGGCAAGTCACTAGGACACATAATCTCAAAAGAGGGTATTAGGATAGATCCTGCAAGGATAGAAGCCATATGGAACATTCACCCACCCAGGAACATCAAAGAGTTACAAGCATTTTTAGGTAAAATTAACTTTTTGAGAAGATTTATTTCTAACTTAGCAGAAATCATCAAAGATCTAAATAACATGCTTAAAAAGGACTATGTTTTAAATGGACAGTTGAAGCAAAACAGTCATTCGAATCCATTAAACATGCTTTAACAAAAACACTAGTCCCAATCAGTCCATACTCCAAAAAATATTTTATAATCTTTTCATTTGCCTCAGAACATGATACCATAGCTGCAGTTCTATTACAAAAAAATGACCAAGGTTTTGAACAGCCTATAGCATTTTTCAGTAAAACCCTTAGAGATGCTCCTTTGAGATATAACATAATGGAAAAACAAGATTTGGCCTTGGTTAAAGCCTTAAAATATTTCAGAGTGTACATTCTTTACTCCCACATTATTGCCTATGTCCCCAATTCTGTAGTCAAAGATATTCTTACACAGGATGGACCAGATGGAAGATGAGGAAAGTGGATTGCCACTATCCTTGAGTATTACATA
The DNA here is from genome assembly GCA_034641835.2 of Pinus albicaulis. Lineage (NCBI taxonomy): Eukaryota > Viridiplantae > Streptophyta > Pinopsida > Pinales > Pinaceae > Pinus > Pinus albicaulis. The sequence goes on along the minus strand of CM076569.1, from coordinate 45,465,962 downwards.
GAGATTAAACCAACCAAGCTCATAAAAGGACAAGGTTTAGCCAGACTAATGGCTGAATCCAATTGTAATTCTTTAGATATAAATTTTATTGCCCAGGTTGATGACGAGGAAGAGATGGCGACTCCATCGATCAGTGAAGCCTTTCTTGACACCATGGTACTCAGATACTATCTTTGACTTTCAAATTTACAAGCTCCTCCTGGATTAACTAGAACTAAAGCTATATTCATCAAACTTAAAGAAATGAGATATTGTATTCTAGATAATGTGCTTTATTGGAAAGAACAAAGTGGAATATTGCTTAATTGTTTACTGAAATCAGAAGCTGACAAAATTCTTGCAGAATTTCATATAGGTGACTATGGAGGACACTTATACTAGAAAAGTATAGCAGAGAAGATTCTCAGAGCTGGTTTCTACTGACCTACTTTATTTTCTGATGTGAAAAAATTTGTTACCTCATGTCACAAATGTCAGATTTTTGAAGGATAAAATAAATTGTTACCTTTACCCCTGAAACCTATTTATACTGAGATGCCATTTCAACAATGGGGTTTAGACTTCATTGGAGAAATTCGCCCCCCATCCTCTGGCCAACACAAGTGGATTTTGACTGCCACAAATTAATTTACTAAGTGGATTGAAGCCATTCCAACCAGACAAGCCACTGACTCAGTCATTATATCTTTCTTAGAAAACAACATTCTATCTAGATTTGGAGGCCCACAGAAAATTATTACTGATAATGAAGCTGCATTTAAATCTAAGAAAATGATTGCCTTTTTTCACAAGTACCATATAACCCTAGGCCACTCTACTGCTTATTACTCTCAAGGTAATGGTCTAGCTGAAACTTCAAATAAAAGCCTTATGAATATCATCAAAAAAATACTTGAAGAAAATAAGAAAACTTGGAATAAAAAGTTATTCTATGCTTTATGGGCAGATAGACTTACTATCAAGAAGTCAATTGGAACATCTCCTTACCATATTTTATATGGGATGGATTCACTTTTCCCATCATCTTTAGGTGTTCCAATTATGAAAATTATCCAAGAATCACAAGTAGAACTTAATGATATACATAGAAGAATAAATCAGACTATTCATCTGCAACAGACTAGGGTAGAAGTCTATGAAAAATCTCAAGTCATTCAAGAGAAAATTAAGAATTTTTTTTATAAAAGAAGTAAAGAAGATGACTTTTCCATTGGAGATAAAGTGTTAAAATGGGATTCTAGGAGAGAAGATAAAGGGAAGCATGGAAAGTTGGACTTTCTATGGAAAGGGCCTTATGTCATTTATGGATATAGGGGTAACAATGCTTTCTTCATCAAAGATTTGGATGGAGTAGACCCTCAAGATGGACCAGTTAATGGTAGAATGCTCAAACACTATTATTCCTCTGAATTAACCAATAGTTAGTCCCAGTTACTTTTACATCATTGTAAATATTCATTGCAAGTGTGTAGATTGGATTGGATATTTTCTTCTCATAGTTGAAGCCTAGAGTGAAGGCCCTAAGATTTGAAGAGTAAAATGTCATAAGTATGAGTTTTTTCAGAAAACAGAAGACAATTACTTGATAATCAAGGTAAAAATTGAAGGCTACTAGTCTTAGAGTTCTTGACATTTCACCAGGAAATGCCATCCCCATGTGAAGCCGTTGTTAGGGTCCGATAAGTATAGGATTCATAATTTGTAATTCACTTATGATAGCCTTGTAAATATGTACATACTTTGCTTTTTGCAAGTTGTTTTTCCATATTTTGTAAAATAATAAAAATAAAAATAAATATCAAAAAGAGGGTAAAAGTCCTAAAAGAAAGATCAAAGGACTTAGAAAAAATATAGACCCCAAAAGAAAAAGAAATAAAACATGAAAGTGTGCAATCCAAATTCCACTACTTTTTACTTTGTTACTCATGATTGTGACAGAGTGTCAATAAATGCCATAATCCATGATGAGCTGAAATGCTTAAACTTGACTTTTTATGATTTCAATTTTATTGTTGTAGAATAGTGAATAAATATTAGTCAGACAATTTAATCCTGACTAATTAGTAGATAGGTAGAGAATAAAAAGGAGCTCATTAGCTTAATCTGAGCCCTCGGATGATATAAGGTAGAGTTATATATTTTTTATGCTTTTAAAAGAAAAATGTTCAAGGTTGCTAGCTCAAATGCACTTGCAAAATAGAAGAAAAAATGTTAGATTAAAGTTGGGTAGGTAGAAAATGGTGGGAAAATCATTGTAATATTTGTTACCAGGAAAAAATAACTAATTTCTCCTCCCCTATAGTTATTATGCATTCTAAAATTCCATTCAAAGAGGCTCAGAGCATTTCTCTGACTTCTGTTGGGACCGGACCCAAGGTTCAATGACTGTTAAGTTAAAAGTGTTGAATTCCTATATTAATCCCTAATTATCATCATTTACCCTACATTCATCCATTTACACTTCAATTTCATAAGTAAATACCTTTTTCCTTAATGAAAAATAAAATCCCCTTTTGATTAATCTCCTTCATTCATAAAAACATAAAAACCCTCCAAAAATATTATATTCTAGGTCAAAGTGGTCAAATTATAAATGATAAAGCTTTGCTTTTACATTATCACTTTACTTAGTCATATGATTTTATTTTCGTGTTTTTCATTGTCATTGGTCATATTAACTTCTAATTTATTTATTAAATCCCTATTGTTATCACTCAGTAATTTTTCTAGGTTCAAGAGAAATAGTCTGAGGTAACCACAAACCTACTTTGGAAATTTAGGATCTAGCCTTCCTAAATTTCTGAGAGGGCTGTCTCTTTATGATTTAACTTTGTTTTTGTTTAATGTTTTAGGCTAGTTATGATAGTTCAATTTGGTTTTGGTTTTGAAATGTTCGGTGAAAAATAATATTACTTGAAGACAAATTAAAGAGAGATCTACTAGTCCATTGGGCTCTAGAGTCAAAGTCGAGCAAGAAAAATTAGAAGGCAGGGCCAAAAGGATGCTAATGTATTCAGGGCAAGGTAAATAACCCTCAGAGATTTGGATAGATTATTTTGATGAGATGGCTTGTTTCAGGATAAAGGGCAATGAAGAATCCTTTAATCCGGAAAAAGAGGAAGGAGGCAGGGGTCAAACGGGACCAGGAGAAATTAAGAATTCCTAAATCCGGAAATCAGTAGAAAACATTTAAATGATTAAGTAGTTAAGACAGGGAGTTCTAACACTAGTCCTGAAATAATACTCCTACTTAATCATTAAGATTGAACAACATATATGAAATGAATGGAACTCAAAAATTAAACAATGACAAGATAGATGCACTTTACTCTTCAAATTATTGCATGAATCCTGAATTATGAAGTCCAATTGGCTATTGTCTAGACTGCTGGTTTGAAATCAACACATGTGAGCCTCCAACGTACCAGAAAAAAGTCTATAATGTTCTTAGCAATTTTATTCCACCCTAAACACTTCATAAACTGAAGTATTTATACAAATGTTTATTACAAAATATCCTAGAGAAATCTAGGAATAACTCTAGGAAATAAAAATATATTTACACATTAAGAGAGACAACACCTTAACAACTTATCAAGCTGTCCTCTTACTTAGAAAAAATAGAACTAACATTATCTAATCAAAATAGTTTGTTGACTAGGTGTACATGCTTGCTGGCATATTTGGAAAATATCTCTTTGAAGATTGCTTGATTGATACTCTTTTCACTTTACACCCTTTAACACTGTCTTTATTCCTCATACTCTTTCATGTTGTTCATCTGTCACTTTACTGCTTGTAAAATAGAGAAATTACAATAGTAAAAAATGAGTTGGTTGTTTCTTCTCTGATACTCTTTGACCCTGTTCTTTATCCGGATACACATTCAACTGATATTAACCTTTTGACAGCTGTAAAGTGAAATTTTTCACTATGGTACAAATATTAATTCATTGTCATATCATTTCTCTATCATGCTTGGATTTTACTTTTACCCTTTCACTACCGTAAAAGATACTTATCAGCAGCCAAAAAATAAAATCACATAAACTGTTTTATTTTTCCTTCTCAGCTTCACTGTTTTACATGTGCCTTTCTTCATTGTTCTGCCTCTATGATGTTATAACAAATCTGTAAACCCTTGCCACTATTGAGCACTAGGTATCCTCATATTTTTCAATTTATTGTAGCTTTCATCTGCATCAGTGTACTTTGCAAAATTTGGTTTGACCATGAAAAGATGTTTAATCTCATTTTGTAGAAAAATTAGATTTTCAAAGTACTATAGAATCACTTTACTAGTGGGAGAACCTTGTGGCAAAGGCTTGTTTACTTGTTCTTTGGCATGGGCCCTTATTTTCTTATCATATTTTGTTTGGACCATCAGTTTCTCATTAAAGCCATGGATGTCTGGGAGGCCAGCTTCTCTAAATGTTGTATACTTTGTCAGAAACTTTGTTATTGATAGGTTCATAGCCTCACATTTCTCCTCTAAATTATTCATTATGTTTCTTTTTGTGTGGACTTTCTTGATCTGAAGTATTGTTTCTGTCCTATCCTGTATTTTCAGCTCCTCAAGTTCCACTCTATTTTTACTGTTTAAGAATATAATAAGCTTTAAATCTTGAGATGGTTTATTTGCAAGTTCTTCCTTTGTATTTTGAATCTCTACCTGTGCTGCCAGAAGTAAATCTCTCTGCTCATATATAATTTGAATTGAAGGCCATTGGAGATGTATGCCTTCAATTATTTTAGTCCAAAGGTAGTTTTTTATATAAGACACCTGTTCACTAAATTTCACTTCCTTTTGCAAAATCTGTACCTATTCTTCAAGTCTATTTTCACTTTGTTCATGTCCTTTTGATGTAATCAATGCATTCTTGTTGGATGATTCAAGAATTTGAATGATCTTTTTCAAATTGTTTATCTCATTATTTTTTATGGACATCTCCTTCATGGCTTTTACTATATCTGCTACTTCACCTGCTTGATGTGCCTATGTGGTGAATGATCCTCTGGCTGAAGTATCAATAGATTGCACTGACACTGCAGTTGCCAATGGCACTTTTGGTGCTAAGTGTTCTGCCAATGTAGATGGGACAGCAGTGCTAACAGTAGGTATAACTCTGGGAATAATCCTTTATTCAGTTTTCTATAGTTTAATTTTCACAAATAAAGGGAAATTGAGCAATTGTTGGAAAAGGATTATCTTCAAAAAGTTGCTTATTGCTCAATTTGGGCTTATCAGAGAAAAAACTAGATTTAAGACAGGAAACAAGGTTTCCTGAATGGTACAAATGTGGAAAAGAGGTATTTTAATCATTCTGTAGGCCTTTACACTTCTCCTGTGTTCGAAATTGGTCTTCAAGGATTAAAATATGATGTAAACTGAGGATTTTTTTACTTTGAATGGCTGATAGAGGAATTCAAGCTTCCTAGAAAAAAATGGCCAGGGTTTGGCCTTGCAGGTATTTGATGGAAAAGAGGGTTTCTGGTGGTATCTTCAGTTGAAACTGGATCCCTTGTTGCAGATGATGGCTTCGATGAGCTCTAGATATAGAAATAGTGATTAAATTTAGCTTTGGGGCAAGAAATCACTCAAACAGGGGTTTAAAGCTTTAAAATAGTCGAGCGGAAATTTTAACCAGTCGGGACTTGCATAAATACACATAATAATGATATATGAAAGGTTTTAATATAAATCATTATACATGTCATTTAATACAATTCTAATCCAAGGCGGGAGGTGGATTTGTTTTTCAAATGCGAAAAACAGCTAGTGGGTTTTGCGTTGGATAGAAGTGGTAAGCAGTTTCATACAATTCAAACGTGATTGAATCACATTTGGCCACATTGCATCGGGTGGTTTTATGATACAACCTATTTCGTGTGACTTTGAAACAACAGTGATCAATCAATTTTGGAGCGTGAAATTGCTTCTACACCATTAGATCTGGATTGTTCAAGCGAATGATCGGGATTATTTCAAAAGCTGTGGTGGAATGTTTTAGTGGGACCTGGGTGGTTATATGAGTCGAGCAATGATTTATGTAATAAAACTTTGTATATTATATGATTTATAACAAAGTTTTAACATATGGGAAAGTTATATAGGTGCGGGGTTTATTCACTGGATAATGAATTATATATATAAACCAAGTTTATATATAAGGTAAAGGTACATGGGAAGGGTTACAAGGGTTTAACCAGTGGTTAAGAGATGAATAGGGGCGGCTAATGTATGACCATGGGTTAAGATGCGCAGGATAGCAATGTATTTTACAAAGGTGTAATATATAATGAAATGTTTTCGCATTATTTTAAATACATTGGATATGTAAATAAAACACACTTTTGTATTTTTTAAGTTTTATTATATAGTTATTAGACTTTTTGAATGGTCTAAAAAACTATAGGGGGCCGGAATATTTATATGGTTAGTTTTATGCCAAAGGGATATCTTTGGGATTTATTTTCAACATGTGGGTAATTACTTTGGCATAAAAAGCTTATAGTAGTGGGTTTTTAGGGATAATAAAATAAAAGGATTTATAATAATAGGACAAGGACTTTTTATAGGGATTTAATACATAAATTAGAAGTTAATATGAAAAAAGGGACAATGAAAACACCAAAATGTAATTACATAACTTAAGCAAAGTGATAATATAACAAGCAAAAAGCTTAAATCATTTATAATTTAACCACTTTAACTTAGAATATAATACTTTTGGAGGGTTTTTATGTTTTTATGAATGCAGGGAATTAATCAAAGGGGATTTCATTTTCATTAAGTAAAAGGTCTTTACTTATGAATTTTGAAGTGTAAAATGTATGAATGTAGGGTTAATTGATGACAATTAGGGATTTAATATAGAAATTCAACATTTTTTAACTTAACAGTCATTGAGCCTTGGGTTTGGTCCCAACAGAAGTCAGAGAAATGCTATGAGCCTCTTTGACTGAAAGTTTAGAATGCAGAATAATTATAGGGGAGGGGAAATTAGTGATTTTTGTTTGGTGAAAAGTATTTACATGTTTCTCCCACTTCTTTCTACCTACCCAACTTTTAATCAAACATTTTTCTCTCCCATTTTGCAGGTGCATTTGAGCTAGCAACCTTGAACATTTTATTCTTTTGAAAGTAATAAACACTATATAAATCTACCTTATATCATCCGAGAGCTCAGATTAAACTGATGAGCTCCTATTTATTCTCTACCTATCTACTAATTAGTCAGGATTAAACTGTCTGACTAATTTTTATTCACTATTCTACAACAATAAAATTGAAACATGACAAGTCAAGATTAAGAAATTCAACTCATCATGGATTATGGAATTTATTGACACTGCCATAATCATCAGTAACAAAGGAAAAAGTAGTGGCATTTGGACTTGCTCACTTTCATGTTTTATTTCTTCTTTTTTTGGGGTATATTATTTTTTCTAAGTCCTTTGATTTTTCTTTTAGGACTTTACCCTCTTTTTGCTTTTCTATTTTTTTTATTTTTTACAAATATGGGAAAACAACTTGTAGAAAGCAAGGTACGTACATATTTACAAGACTATCATAAGTCAATTCCAAATTATGAATCCTATATTTATAGGACCCTAACAGCGGCTTTCACATGGGGATGGCATCTCCTTGTGAGATGTCAAGAACACCGTCGACTAGTAGCCTGATCCTTTGAGCCAATCCCAAACATGCATTTTCTTTGTTATAAAATCTCTTTGACTGAAAGTCTTGAACTAAATTTAGTCATTTTTCTGCAAAATGAAATCTGATCTGAAACTAAAAGAACATATTGAAATTGTTAAACCAAATTGATAGATCTTAAATATCTTTAGGACCTTTTCCTTGGCTTTAAATCTTAATGAAGTATTTCAAAACTAGCTGAAAAATGAATACTAAAAAAAAATGCTCAGAGCTTTGAGCTTATTTCCATTCATCTACCTACTCTAATCTACTGTTAATTTTTTTGAATCAGGTAATACAAAAATGCCAATGAAGCCAGTCAAGTAGTTGTAGCAATGAATGGATAATTTCACTGATTTTTATCAAACTTGGAAGTATAACTTGATCATGTGTCTTCATAATCAAAGATATGATGTGAAATGGCAATTGCTGATATATTTGATCCTCATAGATAAAACATGTTTGCATATTTGAGCTAAAAATATTCTCCATATAATTTTCTATAGGACCATTGAAAGCATAATGTATGATTTGTGCTTCTAGGCCTTCAATGACTAGTTGTTCAGTTGTATTCTGAATATTAAACCCTGAAAATATTTCTTCAGTCTTGTGTTTGAAATAATAATCATCCTCAATCTACAAGTCAAAATATAGTACAATTTCCTCTTGCTTTGGAGAAGGAATATTTTCCAAGAATTCTTTAGGATCTCGGAAATTATATGACTGAATTTGAAAATGCAAAAGTTTAATTTTATTTTCATAATTTTCAGAAATTATCTCAAGAACACATTTTTTAAGTTGAGGAGAATATTTTCTTAATTTCAAAATAAGAAAGACAGCTCTTAGAAAATCCTCATCAAGCTGAAATTCCAATATCTCATCCCTCAAAATAGCTAGTGATTGTCCTGTGAAATTAGCTTGAATTTGGAGAACATAATTATCATCATACTGATCATACTTAGCCAAATATTCAAAAGAAGGAATGTCATCAACCATAAACATTAGATCAGCATATTTCTCTTCCAACAATCCTAATATATCTTGATTAGATTGGTTGCATTCTATTTGAATGTCATTATTTTGCTCAATACGAGTGCTATCAAGCAATGGGCCTTTTTGGGAAGGTAGAATAACATGAGCATCAACCTGTTATTATGTCTCTTCATGGATAAAAACTTTAGTACATTCATCAACATTAGAATAAGTAGAAACAATTTCTTCATTATGTAAATATTTTGAGGATGGTTGCATGTTTAGAAGCAAATTGATTTCTTCTTCGGTGAGGGGGGTGGGAATCTTTGAATTATTAGATTTGAATAACAATTGTTTTTTCTCTTATCTAAAAATTTATCATGAGGTTGAATATTTTCTTTAACTTCATTCAAAACATTAAATGAAACATCATTTGTTATCACAGAGGGGCTTTGTGAATCTTGATTCATCTCCTGATCTATTTCATCTTTGTTTAACTCCACTTGATTATTATGACATTTAACTTGAGAATGAAAGTTCTGGACTTCTTCTAATAAATTTTCAGGATGCCAATTTCCAAAATATTCATCAATATTTTTAAGGTAATGTATAAGATCTTCAGCTTGATCACAACAATTTTCAGCTAATGATAAAGATGGAAAATCTTCTTTGTAATGCTCATAAAATACCTTATGAAAATCTTTTAGAGAAAATAAACTAGCAGGTTTAAGAGCTTCGTACCATTCCCTTGCTTTTCCTTCTAAGGTTGCCATGAATATTATCATGAGGCAATCCTCATGCCAATCACCCTTCAATCTCGATGAGTGTATATGAAATTTAATGAGATATAACAAAGGATCATCAATATTCTCATCTTGAAACATGGGCAGATTTTTATCCCAATTTACCTTTGGTAGTTTGTGTGGAAATCCAGGTATGTGATCTCTGCTCATGGGAGAATTTCTTCGTTTTATTCTTGGATCATCTTGAAAATTAGCCATAATGAAAGGCCACTGTATTTGTAAAACCAAGTTAGATCCTTATATAAAATACAATATATATTGAAAAACTTTCTTAACGAGAAATAACATAATGTCTTGGATTAAGATCCAAGTTGAAAGCTTGATCTTTCCATATTGTTCTTCCGGGTTCATTCTGTTAGCCACCTATAAATTTGTTATAGCAAAAGGTGGCTAAAACCTTTTTGAGCCTTCAAGGAACAAATTTTATTGCTAAAAAGTGTCGGCTCTTGAAGACTCTTGAAGGCCTCATGCCTCTGTCCATAATCTTCACTACTGTGCCTATTCTACATTCATAAATCCTGCAGATTTCCAAGACAGATTACTGCTGCCAGCACCATTTTCCTTTTTTCCCTTCTTCCAAAACTGACCTCCTTTTAACCCCTTCATTCCCCATGAAAAACCCTCACTTTCACGTTTCTCCCTTTTCCCTTATTCAAAATCCATTGATAAGGTTTAAAGACTTCTTCTTTACCTTATCGGAACCCCTCTAAACCTTTGAAAACCATTGAAAATCCATAAAAATTACATTTTTATGGATTGAAGACTTAAGCCCCCCTGGGCTAAGTCTTTAACCTTTTCCCTCCATACGCCCAGGCGCCAGAACTGAGCACCGGTCTTCCAAGCACTCATCACGTTGCCCAATTGCTATTAGCCCCCCTTTTTTAAACCCCCGGTCACATATTTCTCCATAGAAACCCACAGCCCCGCAGTCGGGCTCCAAGCCGCATTATAAATTAATATAAACCTTCAGTTATATTAATTTTTCGATTTTTATTTTATTATAAACTTTCCACTGGTGAAAAAAAACCCCAGTCAATATCCACTGTCGATCTGATCTGTAGATCGACAGCGCGGATTCTATCACCCCGGTGGTCCCCGCCATCCACTCACCGATTGCAAAACCGGGCGGTTTTCATTGCACCACTTCCGAGCGTGCGGCGGTTTCTTCCATTTCGCAGCGATTCCATACGCTGGCCGACACGTGTCTTGGGAACTATTCATGAAACCACCGTCCATCGCGCGTTAAAGTTCGAACGTGAACCCGGCGCGATATGGACGTCCACCGTCCGATCTGAGGTTGCCCATCGGACGGCGATCGCTCACCGAAGATGCCCACGCGATAACCAGGCTACGGCGCGGCGTTTAAAAGATCTCCACCGTCGACCTGATCTGCAGTTCGACAGCCCACATTCCATCGCCCGGTCCCCTCATCCACATTAGTGCCGGTGGTCCCAACTCCACATCAGTGTCCACGCGGCAGATTTCTATTGGGCGGGTTTCCATGGTTCCTCATCCAGTCAGCAAATCTGAACTCGGGAATTTTCTTCAACATGGTTTAATTAAAATCTTGATGTCCAGTCACATTTTCTAAAGTTTTTAACACATTTTCTCTGCTGTTGATTTCTTGGGCCGATCTCATCCGACGACCCACGATCGTCCCTTCACCTCCGCTCCTAGTCGTCGATCTCTGCGTGATCGATGGCTTTGATTTAAATTATTCTTCCGCCTTCCATTTTTTTTCCCCCGATCAATCTCGACCGTTGGATGATGCCATCCAAAGGCCCTGCTCTTTCCACGTGCTTTCTGAAGCAGTATACCTATGTATGCAGGATTTTATAATTTTTTTTGTATATTGCAGGGTTTTCAATGGTTTTTCCGCCATGTTCGAAGAAAATTCAGAAGCAGAGGGTGACGATCCTCCTGCCTCTAATCCATCAAAGAAAATCATTCACAGGGTTTAAAATTCATGTTTCATCAATGATTCTTGAGGCATTAATGCCATATCGCCCCCGTGCAGCCCTACACATCCGTAAAAACACCATGAATCAAACGCAGTCAGAGAAGTATCAGTGCCAAAGATAAAATTTATCAGGACAGAAAATTGAAGATAGATTTATGGGGATTACGGCTAAAAATGGATTATCAGAAGCCTAAACCACAGTTTAAAAGAAAATCATGACTTTTTTATCAGAAAAGAGACCTCCACTGTCACCTCAGGGGATAATTAAAACTTCCAGCCGCCGCAGAGCCACCTACAGCCTCAAAGAAATCAAAGAAGGTCGAAGTTATTACTAGACCAGGAGATATTTAGCATCAATACAGCTGAACAGTTATTTCAACCAAAGAAACTTATTGTAGCTGTCAGAAGAAGTTATTTCAAGAATGATGAGAAGCCTTGAAGTCAACAAATTCTTTCTAGCAAACCTAATAGTTAATGTAAATGATTTTATACGGAGGACACCTATGTAAGTTGCTTCATTGAGCCCCCAAAGGCCAAGTAGCCATTTAAGTCTGTATTAATTAGTTTTTGGGATCTTTTATCAGATCTCACCTCCTCATTCTTCTATATATACTTCTAAAGAAGATGAGTGAGGGATTGGTTGATCACTAGTTGTAATATTGGAACTCTTTGAAATAATACATAGTCTGTTGAAGTTGAAGAAGAAATTGAAGTCTTGGAGCCCAGATGATATTGTTGCATGCTTGTTACTTTGAAGGCTCTGTCATTGGATCCATGAGCTTGGATGTTGGTGAAGTATTCTAAACTGTTTAATGTTTTCTCCTGTTTTCATTCTGTTCCCTGATTTCTTACTATATTAGGTTGAAATTTTTAGGCTAAGAAATGACTCCTGGAAGCACCTTAGACCTGTTCATCCTTCACTGTTTCATGTTTTCTTCTGCTGAAGTATTTTAGAGTCTTTAATATCTCTCTTTAGTCTTCATGCTTGTTTACTTCCTTAATAGTTTGAATAGTTGGTTTCAACATGATTTATGGTTCTCCCTGCTTGTCTGTTGCCACTTTAAAACTGTCATTGAAGTCTCCCTTTGTAGTTTTCTATTACAGTGAGTCAAGGAGGTCTGTTTTGATCTTGCCCTTTGTCTTTACTTAAACAGTTGTCTCAAAGGTCTTTATAGTTGTAATCATAGATGTGTTAGGTGTTCCCTCTTCTATGACTGCAATTATCAGTGAATCTTTTATGTTTTCTAAGTCATTTGAAATAAAATATTTGAGGAAATAGGGTGTTCCCCGAATCTTAGATTTCATTTTAAAAGTTGTTTTTGAAATCATTGTTTGCTTAAAGGTGTGATTTGTAGAATTCATGGTTAGCCCTGTCTATCAAAAATCTCTTTATTGTTCAAATTGTGTTTTCAAATTCCCTTTGTTGAGAATTAAACTTCTCTTTTCAAATCATTGATGTCCATCTCATTCCAAAAACCAAAGGATCCTGCGGCCAAGTTAGATTTTCCCTCTGATATCCCATATCCTTTGATAAGTATGTTTGACCTCTTTTTGACTCCATTGCCCAACGAACCAGATCTTCCTCCATTCTATATATCTTTCCTAGGTCTTTCATGTTCTGTTGTATCAATCCAACCAAACAAATAAACAAACACCTACACTTAATAACTAGTCTAAAATCCATACTCTAAGCACACAAGATAAACCTTTGCAAACAAACATATCGAGAGATCCTTCTCTGAGAACAGGAGGACTAGATCCTGGGACTCTAAAGATTGGTTCTGATTTTGCCTAAGGGTCTTTTGATTTTCCAAACTATCAAAACACGGGACTCTAACACATTCCTTCAGTGGAGTCTTGATTGTGAAATTGATGTGGAGTCGCCAGGTGGATGATTTTAACCTTTGTGTGTCTGATCACTGTCCACCATCATAGATCAGATCTGAACCTGTAAAATATTTTTGAAGAAAAAGGTTAGTCTACCCAGTGGAGTAGCCATTATGTTATCACTCGATAATTTTTCCAGGTTCAAGAGAAATAGTCCGAGGTAACCACAAATATACTTTGGAAATTTAGGATCTAGCCTTCCTAAATTTCTGAGAGGGCTCTCTCTTTATGATTTAACTTTGTTTTTGTTTAATGTTTTAGGCTAGTTATGGTAGTTCAATTTGGTTTTGGTTTTGAAATGTTTGGTGGAAAACAAGATTACTTGAAGACAAATTAAAGAGGGATTTACTAGTCCATTGGGCTATGGAGTCAAAGTCGAGCAAGAAGAACTAGAAGGCAAGGCCAAGAGGATGCTAATGTATTCAGGGCAAGGTAGATAACCCTCAGAGATTTGGATAGATTGTTTTGATGAGATGGCTTGTTTCGGGATAAAGGGAAATGAAGAATCCTTTGATCCGGAAAAAGAGGAAGGAGGCAAGGGTCAAACGGGACCAGGAGCAATTAAGAATTCATAAATCTAGAAATCAGTGGAAAACATTTAAATGATTAAGTAGTTAAGACAGAGAGTTCTAACACTAGTCCTGAAGTAATACTCCTACTTAATCATTAAGATTGAACAACATATATGAAATGAATGGAACTTAGAAAGTAAACAATGACAAGATAGATGCACTTTACTCTTCAAATTATCGCATGAATTTTGAATTATGAAGTCCAATTGGCTATTGTCTAGACTGCTGCTTTGAAATCAACACATGTGAGCCTCCAACGTACCAGCAAAAAGTCTATAATGTTCTTAGAAATTTTATTCCACCCTAAACACTTCATAAACTGAAGTATTTATACAAATGTTTATTACAAAATATCCTAGAGAAATCTTGGAATAACTCTAGGAAATAAAAATATCTTTACACATTAGGAGGGATAGTTGCTTAACAACTTAGCAAGCTGTCCTCTTACTTAGAAAAAATAGAACTAACGTTATCTAATCAAAACAGTTTGTTGACTAGGTGTACATGCTTGCTAGCATATTTGGAAAATATCTCTTTGAAGATTGCTTGATTGATACTCTTTTCACTTTACACCCTTTAACATTGTCTTTCTTCCTGATACTCTTTCACGTTGTTCATCTATCACTTTATTGTTTGTAAAATAGAGAAATTACAATAGTAAAAAATGAGTTGGTTGTTTCTTCTCTAATACTCTTTGACCCTATTCTTTATCTGGATACACTTTCAACTGATATATTAACCTTTTGACAGCTGTAAAATGAAATTTTCACTATGGTAGAAAAATTAATTCACTGTCATATCATTTCTCTGTCATGCTTGGATTTTACTTTTACCCTTTCACTGTTCTAAAAGATACTTATCAGCAGTAAAAAACTAAAATCACATAAACTATTTTATTTTTCCTTCTCAGCTTCACTGTTTTACATGTGCCTTTCTTCATTGTTTTGCCTCTATGCTATTATAAAAAATCTGTAAACTCTTACCACTACTGAGCACTGGGTATCTTCATATTTTTCAATTTTCTATAGCTTTCATCTGCATCAGTGTACTTTTCAAAATTTGGTTTGACCATGAAAAGATGTTTAATCTCATTTTGTAGAAAAAAATAGATTTTCAAAGTACTGTAGAATCACTTTACCAGTGGGAGAACCTTGTGGCAAAGGCTTGTTTACTTGTTCTTTGGCATGGGCCCTTATTTTCTTATCATATTCTGTTTGGACCACCAGTTTCTCATTAAAGTCATGGATGTCTGGGAGTCCAGCTTCTCTAAATGTTGTATACTTTGTCAGAAAATTTCTTATTGATAGGTTCATAGCCTCACATTTCTCCTCTAAATTATTCATTATGTTTCTTTTTGTGAAGATTTCTTGATCTAAAGTATTGTTTCTATCCTATCCTGTATTTTCAGCTCCTCAAGTTCCAGTCTATTTTTACTGTTTAAGAATGCAATAAGCTTTAAAGCTTGAGATGGTTTATTTGCAATTTCTTCCTTTGTCTTTTGAATCTCTACCTGTGCTGCCAGAAGTAAATCTCTTTACTCATATATAATTTGAATTGAAGGCCATTGGAGATGTATGCCTTCAATAATTTTGGTCCAAAGGTAGTTTTTTATATAGGACACCTGTTTACTAAAGTTCACTTCCTTTTGCAAAATCTATACCTGTTCTTCAAGTATATTTTCCCTTTGTTCATATCCCTTTGATGTAATCAATGTATTCCTGTTGGATGATTCAAGAGTTTGAATGATCTTTTTCAAATTGTTTATCTCATTATTTTTTAGGGACATCTCCTTCATGGTTTTTACTATATCTGCTGCTTCACCTGCTTGATGTACCTGTGTGGTGAATGATCCTATGGCTGAAGTATCAATAGATTGCACTGACAATGCAGTTGCCAGTGGCACTTTTGGTGTTAAGTGTTCTGCCAATGTAGATGGGACAGCAATGCTAACAGTAGGTATAACTCTGGGAATAATCCTTTATTCGGTTTTCTATAGTTTAATTTTCACAAATAAAGGGAAATTGAGCAATTTTTGGAAAAGGATTATCTTCAAAAAGTTGCTTATTGCTCAATTTGGGCTTATCAGAGAAAAAACTAGATTTAAGACAGGAAACAGGGTTTCCTGAATGGTACAAATGTGGAAAAGAGGTATTTTAATCATTCTGTAGGCCTTTACACTTCTCCTGTGTTCGAAATTGGTCTTCAAGGATTAAAAGATGATGTAAAATGAGGATTTTTTACTTTGAACGGCTGATAGAGGAATTCGGGCTTCCTGGAAAAAACTGGCCAGGGTTTGGCCTCTTTTGTAGGTATTTGACGGGCGAGAGGATTTCTGGTGGTATCTTCAATTGAAACTGGATCGTTTGTTGCAGAGAATGGCTTCGATGAGCTCCAGATATAGAAATAGTGATTAAATTCATCTTCGGGACAAGAAATCACTCAAACATGGGTTTAAAGCTTTAAAACAGTCGAGCGGAAGTTTTAACCAGTCGGGACTTGCATAAATACACATAATAATGATATATGAAAGGTTTTAATATAAATCATTATACATTTCATTTAATACAAGTCTAATCCAAGGCGGGAGGTGGATTTGTTTTTCAAATGCGAAAAACAGTTAGTGGGTTTTGCGTTGGATAGAAGTGGTAAGCAGTTTCATACAATTCAAACACAATTGAATCACATTTGGCCACGTTGCATCGGATGGTTTTACGATACAACCTATTTCGAGTGATTTTGAAACAACAATGATCGATTAGTTTCGGAGCGCAAAACTGATTCTACACCGTTAGATCTGGATTGTTCAAGCAAATGCTCGGGATTATTTAAAAAGTTGTTGTGGAAAGTTTAAGTGGGACCCGGGCGGTTATATGAGTCGGGCAATGATTTATGTAATAAAACTTTATATATTATATGATTTGTTGGCAATATGATGCAGAGTGTTGTCATTGATGGCAACCCACTTGATGAAAATGATGACATGAGATTGTTGGCATGTGTTGTCCTTGATGGCAACCCACCTGATGAAGTTATTCCTGACTTGATGGACTTGGTAATGATGTAAATCTGATGTGATATGATGTGTCTACAGAACAACTCAGATGTAATGATGAAAGGAATTTCAGTATGTGCTAGAACAATGATGAAAAGTGTATGTCACAAGGCATACGTGGGTTTGCTTAAGGGAAGTCGCGTATGTACGCGGAAAAGGACGTGCCAAGTCGCGTATGGTCAATTGCGCTCTAAATGTATAAAACCAAGGGTTACTATCATGGTATTGACCCATTGTATTGAGCGCTAATATGTCTATGTGATCCCGTCCAGGAATACCATTGGAAGTAATGTGGTTTTGGCTCATGGTATTGAAAAAAGGTAAACCTATATAAGGAGAAGAAAATCATTGTGCAAGGGGTGTGCATGAGTCTGGGTTTTGAATGAATACTTCACTCTGAAGTATGTCTGAATGAAAAGGGTAACAGTTTGATGATAGATCTGAATCTGTGATGCACCTATGAAGAAAATGATGAAGAAGGGAATCTAGATCTGAAATGTATTTGTATCTTCTAGATCTATTCGTGGAATGCTTAGATCTGAGATGAGGCGACCATCTGTCTGAAGTGAAGGGTTAAATCTGAACTGAATATTTGATCTGAAGAAGTATGCAGCTCTGTAATGGTTGAAGATCTATACGCTAGTTTATTATAGTGGAAGCGCGTATATACGCGAGTTTGGTAAAACGAAAGCACGTATCAGTCCTGAAGTATGAACAGATGTATACGCAGGTTGATTTGAATGGAAGCGCGTATATACGCGGTATCAGTGAAAGGAAAGCGCGTATGCAAACTAGGGTTTGCTGAAGTATGGGGTATGAAATGTCTGATCTGTTCTGCTATGTTACTACTATCTGTTAGTGATCTGGGTTGTCTGAATTGATAAGTATCAGTTTGATGTATGATTAAGCTTAAATGTGTGGAGTGGGTCCAGTCTGAAAATATGATGAAAAGTGGCCTGCAAGTTGTGTTCTAAAGGAAGCTTTTGGATCCAGTGTGAAAATTGATGAAACGTGGTCCATGGTGGTGCTGAGGGTTGTATGGTCGAGGGGTTGTAGCTCCCTTCCGGGTGAGGGCCGGCGCGAGAGCGAGGGGTTCGTAGCTCCCTTCCGGGTGAGGCCCCGGTAAACGAGAGCGAGGAGTGATAGCCTTCCGGGGAGAGGTGGTAAACGAGCACGGGTGGGTGCACGCGTACTAGTATGAGTCTACTCCCGGTACATAAGTTGTAAGATGTTTTCTTTATAATAAAAATATTGAAGGCTGAGCAACGACGGCGGTGGTTTTCTCTAGACTTGGGTTTCCACCTAAACCTAAAATCCACGGTCAAGATAATGTGTGTTCTGTGTGGCTGATGGTTTATTAAATTTATTCTTGCACATGTTTACTATTAACTAAACATCGAAGAATGAATGTTGCATAGTCTAAGTAAATATTTAATTGCATAATAAGATCTGCGTGTATACGCGAGTTTAATGAAGGAGATCCACGTGTATACGCTAGTTGGCTTCAGCAAAGTAGCGTATGGGTTTTGAAGTAAGAAAAAGTAAAAAGAATTGAGTATGCCCTAAATACTGATTCACCCCCCCCCCCCCCCCTCTCAGTATTTTTCCCAACAATTGGTATCAGAGCAGGTCCTTCTGCAGAAGCTTGATCGATTGAAGGAGATCCGTCACAATGGGAAGGAAGCAAAAGAAGAAGGCTACTGAAAAGGAGATATCTCAGAAAACATGTGCAGCAGAAAATGAAGAAGATGAAATAGGTATTGATTGTTTTTCTTGTGGTTCAATTTCCTGTGCATGCAATGGTGAAGATATTGAAAGTAAAGTTTTGGATCTAGAGGAAGCTATCAAGAAAATTGAAGATCAACGAAGATCAATTAATAAAATCGAATCTATGTACAAAGGGATGAAAGAACAGATAGAAATACTGAATGGACAGACAGACAAATATCAAAGGTTTCATGCTTATGCATCCAATCGAATTAAAATACTAGAAGCAGAAGTCAACGATCTAAATTTAGATCTCGAAAAATCAAACAAGAAGAATGCAAGACTTGAAGCAGAAATCGTCTCCCTCAAAGAAGATCTGGAAGATTCAAACAAGAAGAATGAAAGACTTGAAGCTGAAATCATCTCTCTCAAAGAAGATCTAGAAAAATCAAATAAGAAGAATGCAGCAGAAGTCATCTCTCTCAAAGAAGACCCGGAAATATCCAACAACAAGAATGAAAAACTTGAAGCAGAAGTCATCTCTCTGAAAGCAGATCTCGAAGCATCGAATAAAAAGAATGAAGAACTCTTACAAACTTTTGAAGAACAAGAAAATTGGTTGAAGGAAGAAATATTAAAAATGAATGATCAAGTAGAAGAAGGAAAAGGGTTGAAGAAAGTAGCAGAAAAAGAAAGCATGCAGAAATGGATTGGTAAAAATTCTCAAAGACATTTAGAACAATATTTGGGGTACAAAGAATAATACTAAGGATGGTGTATACCCCAACAGGGGAAAAGTATACTATCAAACTTGATGCAGGTTTCATGAAACGGTTAAAGGTGAATCTCGCTCACAAGAGTGTAAAAAGTGGATGTCTTGGCTAAGCACAGAAAGTTAAGAAACAAGGTCAGCGACAATATAGACTCTCAAAGAAATCATTCCCTCTTAACCATAGAAACATCAATAATGTTGAATGTTTTAAATGTCATAATTATGGGCATGTTGCAGCAAATTGCAGAAGTAGATCATTTCAGTCTCAATCAAACAGATTCTATTCAGAAAGGTACTCTGGTTGCTTCAAGGGATATTGTTTTTCATGCAGCAAGTATGGTCATAAAGTAGTTGATTGCAATAGAAGAAAGAATAGCAAAACACATTATGATCCTTATGCTTACTTCTATGGTCACATGAGATGTTATGCTTGTAACAAGTATGGACATGTGGAAAAAGAATGCAGGATGAACAAATATGAGAAATTGGATAAATTCCAACACACAATTAGAAAGTTCAAGCAAATTTGGAAAAAGAAGGAGGACCGGTCAGAAACGTAGGGAATACTAATCCTACAGCAGTCATCCGCTTCTAAAGCTTACTTCTCTTAATGACTGCAGGAAAGATGTGAGATACATTATTGGGATTAGTAATGTATTGTCACAGGGGGAGCGATGTATGGTGATTCCCATGATTGTTTTGGTTATTCTGGTTATGTTTATTTCTGACAGAGCATCGGATGTGAAGAATATAGGTACAGGTGGTACAACTTCAGGGGGAGATGAAGGAATGTGAAGTTTTCAATGTTTCACTTTCCATACGTGGGTTCGGTGAACTAAAGCCACGTATACACATGAGTTACAGTGGAGACAGTCCTGTATGCACTTATGACAAGAAAAATAGTATGACAGCTAAAGATCAGGAACACAGGTGCAGGGGGAGCATCAGTCTGACTACTAATGACTGTATTATTGGCGTTGTATCTGCTTATTTCTCAGTTCTAAATGATGATGACATGATACATGGTTTATTATGATGAGATTATGGATGAGCCCTGATTGATTTTTTCTGAAGAGTATCTTTTGTTTTCACACATGGATAAGATGGAAGTCTTGTGATTCAGAGATAAGGATAAATCATGCAGAGTTTGTTGCTGGTTGAGACATCTTTTA
This sequence comes from Pinus albicaulis, assembly GCA_034641835.2. NCBI lineage: Eukaryota > Viridiplantae > Streptophyta > Pinopsida > Pinales > Pinaceae > Pinus > Pinus albicaulis. The sequence goes on along the minus strand of CM076569.1, from coordinate 45,445,366 downwards.
ATTCTTACACATGTTACATCATGATCATGATAAATCTTGAAGATCTTGGTGATATCAGATCACATGAATGATTGCTTGACACATATTGTTTATTGTAGAAGTTGTTCTGGTATGATAATTCCTCTTGGGAAGAATATGTTGATGCTGCAAAAAGTCTGAAGGCTTGGTTACTAATGTGCTGATGCTACAACCATTGGATGACACTTGAAGACACAACTATATTGTCCTATCTATCTGCTCTCATATATTCCACGGAAGCATTCAAATATCTCAGAAAGAAGCTGAAAACTGCCTCTGCCTCACAGAGGATCAGATCTGGTTAATATGCAAAAGATGGAGTTCTTTCACAGAAAACCACGTATGGGTGGTTTCTGATAAATTTTTCTGGGTCAGCATTTCTTCAACACAAGCTGTGGTGCTATTTGGTATCTCTGATGCTATTTGAAGTCTCTGGTGGTATTTCAGCTCTTATATTTCTGTTTCATTCTTTGATATTGGGTGAAGATGCCTTGATGATTTGTTGTTGAAAGTGTTTAGGATGCACAAGCAAAGGGGCATCTTTGGTCATATGGAAAGGATGCATTGGATGCACAGCTTCAGGGGGAGCATTAGCCTTGCTGAGTGTAATGCATTATTGGCATTATGATGGTTTATCTTGAGGTATTTTTGGTATTGATTATAAAAATTCATACTTGTTATTTGATGAAAAGGTCATGTTGAGACCTATGATGTAAAATTGTAATATTCAGTCATGTAAGGACTTGTTCAATGTGTTAAACCCACTTGGTTTTGGTAGTTGGATCAAAATGTGTAAACCCACTTGGTTGGTATGAGTGGATCAAAATGTGTAAAACCACTTGGTTGGGTAGGATTTGAGTCAAAATTTGTAAACCCACTTATTTGATTTGGGTACTTGAGTCTCATCTGTAAATCCACTTGGTTGGATCTTTGATGTAAGTATGATTCCTTGGTGATAGGAAGTTCATAGAGTCCTGTACTTCATTGAAAAACATCTTTGAAGATCTGGCATGAACTCAGGGGGAGCATGGTAACTTCAGTGCACATCAGATCTACAACGCTCTTCTTTCGACATGAGGAGAAAAACCTTGTATTGGTGTTGATCCGCCCTTTGCCCTTGATGTCAAAGGGGGAGAGTGACATGGTGTTTGAATATGGGGAGTATGTGGTGTTAATCATTATCTCTCTGCTTTGTGGTGATCAAACACCATCGTGGTTGCCATCAAGTCCAAAGGAGATTGTTGGCAATATGATGCGAGTGTTGTCCTTGATGGAAACCCACTTGATGAAGATGATGACATGAGATTGTTGGCATGTGTTGTCCTTGATGTGGCCCACAGTGGGTATTCTGACAGTGGACTTGGTAATGATGTAAATCTGATGTGATATGACGTGTCTACACAACTCGGATGTAATTGCAGTCTCAACTCGGTATGCTATAACATGATTATGATGAAAAGTGTATGTCACAAGGCATACGCGGGTTTGCTTAATAGAAGTAGCGTATGCACGCAGGAAATAACGTGCCAAGTCGCGTATGGTCAAATGCGCTCTAAATATGTAAAACCATGGGTTACTACCATGGTATTGACCCATTGTATTGAGCGCTGGTATGTCTATGTGATCCCGTCCAGGAATACCATTGGAAGTAATGTGGTTTTGGCTCATGGTATTGAAAAAGGGTAAACCTATATAAGGAGAAGAAAATCATTGTGCAAGGGGTGGGCATGAGTCTGGGTTTGAATGAATACTTCACTCTGAAGTATGTCTGAATGGAAAGGGTAACAGTTTGATGATAGATCTGAATCTGTGATGCACCTATGAAGAAAATGATGAAGAAGGTTATCTAGATGCGAAATGTATTTGTATCACTAAAAGTCTATTCATTGCTGAATGTGCCAGATGTGAGATGGGTGACCATGTATGCAGAAGTGAAGGGTTAAATCTGAACTGAATATCTGATTTGAAGAAGTATGCTGCTATGTAATGATTGAAGATCTATACGCTAGTTTATTACAGCGGAAGCGCGTATATACGCGGGTTTTATAAAGAGAAAGCGCGTATGGGTAGTGAAATCAGTTCTGAAGTATGTGCAGAGGTATACACGGGTTTATATGCATGAAGGCGCGTATATACGCCAGATCAGTAAAAGGAAATCGCGTATGAAAACTAGGGTTTGTTGAAGGATGAAGTATGAAATGTCTGATCTGTTCTGTTATGTTACGGCTATCTGATCTGGGTTGTCTGAATTGATAAGTATCAGTTTTGATGTATGATTGAGCTTAAATGTGTGGAGTGGGTCCAGTCTGAAAATATGATGAAAAGTGGCCTGCAAGTTGTGTTCTAAAGGAAGCTTTTGGATCCAGTGTGAAAATTGATGAAACGTGGTCCATGGTGGTGCTGAGGGTTGTAGCCTTCAGTCAGGGGGTTGTAGCTCCCTTCCAGGTGAGGTTGGTAAACGAGAGCAGGGGGTCGTAGCTCCCTTCCAGGTGAGGCTGGTAAACGAGAGCAGGGGGTAGTAGCTCCCTTCCAGGAGAGGCTGGTAAACAAGCGCAGGTGGGTGCCTGCGTATTGGTATGAGTCTGCGCCAGTACATAAGTTGTAAGATGTTTTCTTTATAATAAAATATTGAAGGTTGAGCAATGGCAGTGGTGGTTTTCTCCCGACTTGGGTTTCCACCTAAAATCCTGGTGTTCAAGTGTGATGCTTATGTGTGATGGTTTATTCTGTTATTACTGCACATGTTTACTGTTAACTAAACATCAAAAGAATGAATGTTGCATAGATCTAAGTAAAGATTTAATTGCATAATAAGATCTCTGTGTATACGCGAGTTTAATGAAGGATATCCGCGTGTATACGCTAGTTGGCTTCAGCAAAGTAGCGTATGGGTTTTGAAGTAAGAAAAAGTAAAAAGAATTGAGTATGCCCTAAATATTGATTCACCCCCCCCCCCCCCCCCTCTCAGTATTTTTCCCAACATGATTTATAACAAATTTTTAACATATGGGAAATTTATATAGGTGCGGGGTTTATTTACTGGATAATGAGTTATATATATAAACCAAGTTTATATATAAGGTAAAGGTACATGGGAAGGGTTACAAGGGTTTAACCGGGGGTTAAGAGATGAATAGGGGGCAGCTAATGTATGACCATGGGTTAAGATGCGCGAGATAGAAATGTATTTTACAAAGGTGTAATATATAATGAAATGTTTTCGCATTATTTTAAATACATTGGATATGTAAATAAAACACACTTTTGTATTTTTTAAGTTTTATTATATAGTTATTAGACGTTTTGAATGCTCTAAAAAACTATAGGGGGGAGGGAATATTTATATGGTTAGTTTTATGCCAAAGGGATATCTTTGGGATTTATTTTCAACATGTGGGTAATTACTTTGGCATAAAAAGCTTATAGTAGTGGGTTTTTAGGGATAATAAAATAAAAGGATTTATAATAATAGGACAAGAACTTTTTATAGGGATTTAATACATAAATTAGAAGTTAATATGAAAAAAGGGACAATGAAAACACCAAAATGTAATTACATAACTTAAGAAAAGTGATAATATAACAAGAAAAAAGCTTAAATCATTTATAATTTAACCACTTTAACTTAGAATATAATACTTTTGGAGAGTTTTTATGTTTTTATGAATGCAGGGAATTAATCAAAGGGGATTTCATTTTCATTAAGTAAAAGGTCTTTACTTATGAATTTTGAAGTGTAAAATGTATGAATGTAGGGTTAATTGATGACAATTAGGGATTTAATATAGAAATTCAACATTTTTTAACTTAGCATTCATTGAGCCTTGGGTCCGGTCCCAACAAAAGTCAGAGAAATGCTATGAGCCTCTTTGACTGAAAGTTTAGAATGTAGAATAACTATAGGGGAGGGAAAATTAGTGATTTTTTCCTGGTGAAAAGTATTTACATGTTTCTCCCACTTCTTTCTACCTACCCAACTTTTAATCTAACATTTTTCTCTCCCATTTTGCAGGTGCATTTGAGCTAGCAACCTTGAACATTTTATTCTTTTGAAAGTAATAAAAACTATCTAAATCTACCTTATATCATCCGAGGGCTCAGATTAAACTGATGAGCTCCTCTTTATTCTCTACCTATCTACTAATTAGTTAGGATTAAAATGTCAAACTAATTTTTATTCACTATTCTACAACAATAAAATTGAAACATGACAAGTCAAGATTAAGTAGTTCAACTCATCATGGATTATGGCATTTATTGACACTCTGCCATAATCATCAGTAACAAAGAAAAAAGTAGTGACATTTGGACTTGCTCACTTTCATGTTTTATTTCTTTTTATTTGGGGTATATTATTTTTTCTAAGTCTTTTGATTTTTCTTTTAGGACTTTACCCTCTTTTTTCTTTTCTATTTTTTTATTTTTTACAAATATTGGAAAACAACTTGTAGAAAGCAAGGTACGTACATATTTACAAGACTATCATAAGTCAATTCCAAATTATGAATCCTATATTTATAGAACCCTAACACCTATAAACAAACCTTATCCTATTATTATAACCCCTTTTATCTAATTATCCCCGAAAACCCACTATTATAAGCTTTTTTGCCAAAGTTAGTTATCCACATGTTTAAATAAAAACCCCAATTATACACCCTTTGGCATAAAACTAACATTATGTAAATAATCCCGCCCCATATGGTTATTGGACCCCTCCATGGTCTAAAACTGTATAATAAAAATATAAATAAACTTTCAAAAAAGAATAGCTTTACCATATCACCTATCCCATTTTAACCCAAGGTTTATTTTGAATAACCGAAAAGGTTTATAACACATTTCACATCACTCTTTCCCAAGAATTATTTCTAAAAATATGCAATAGCCTCACGCTATGCATAGCTTAACCTATGGTTACAGTCTGATAACCCGCCTCACATGCATTTTTGACCATATATATAACATTCACATTAAACCCCTTTCTAAAAATATGTATAGACTTCGTCTGTACATAAAACATTTGATAAAAACTTTGGTTATAAATGTATATATATAATTTTTTTGCATGCACCATCGCATAAGTCAACCGGGCCCAAACCAACATTTTCACCACAACTTTCCATTTAATCTCGACCGTTCGCTCTCGTGCTCTAGATCCAACGACCGACGATGAGTTTCGTGCTCGCAAACCAATCATTCTCCCGAACAGATATCAAGCGCGAAATGGGTGGTTTTCCCATTTCTACCTCTTGTGACATGTCGCGTTCTTATTGTGTCGCGTTCATTTTGCCAAAAAATTCTTACAACCAAAATCCAACGCGAAAACAACTTCCGATTTTTTGCATTTTTTAAAACCTCTCCCGCTGATGATTTGACAAACATTTATGACTTATGTTAAAGATTTATGTATAAAGATGTAAATCTTTTTAATAAATCTTATTATTGTATTTTGCATCCCAAATGTTAAAAAATCTCCGTTAAGCCCTTTTTAAGCTTCCCGAGACTGATTTTAAACCTCTATGTGTCAATTTTGTGCCTGAAAGTTCTGACTTCGCAGCTGAAAACCCTCTTTGAAGACCATTAACACCTTCTTTGCTCCAGCAACTCATAATAAGCTCAAGTTCAAACCGCAGAAGCATTTGGAATCCCGTCCAACTGTCGAAATACCTGCAGATAAGGTATTTTTCAATTATTCAAGCCTGCAAATCCAAAATTGAAGTCCTTATGAATAAAATAAACCTGAATTAAGAGAAATTATTCATAAAAATTTTCCCTAAAACACTCAAAATCAAGGCAAACTCTTGCAAAATTTCCCTAGAAGCTGTTATTGTCTCAAAAGCCTCTTTTTAAGTCAAATCCTCAGTTTTAAACCCTTGAAAATCCATTCCACGGCTTGAAAAGGTCTTTAAACCTATAGATTGCCTAAAAGAATCTCTTTTTGCAGCCCTAGTCATTCAGAAAACCTGTGTTTTCTGTCTTAAAACCTTTTGAACAGATCCCAGATTCCTAATTGCACAAGAATTGCTCAGATTCCCTCTGTTTAAGAAAAATTAAACTATTGCAAATTGTGTAATCTTGCTTTAGTTATCTCAAAATGACAAAGAAACAAATGATACCTAAAGCTGGAGGATCAAAGTCTGTTAAACCTAGAGGATCCAAACCTCCTTTGAAGCAGCAAAATCCCCAAAATCCACCCCTGCACTCACTGCAAAAACCACTGTGATTGTTAATCCCCTTCAGCCACCAGTGTCTAATGAAGAAATTATCCCTTTAATTGATTTGGATTACAAAATTGCAGACCCTCTAGTAGAATTCAACCTATTAAAAGTTCACAATTGGTGTTATGAGAAGTTCCTAGATAAAGATGACATGCCTCTACGGGATAAAAATTTACCCAAGTATGTAGTCCCATTAACACACCCTCGTCAAGACCTGATAAGATTGTGCCAAAAGTATTATGTTCGATACCAAAGAGCAATTGTAAATGCTGATAGAGAAATTTTACTTTCTATCACTACAGATTCTATCAATGAAATGTTGCAGTTACAGTTTGACCCTAAGGCAGTGCCCCTTTCAGTTGAAGCATTAAATCAATTGTATCTAGGATTAGATTTCCCCAAGATATTTAATATTTTCCAGACTTTCATGCCTTTTTATGTAGACATTCCAAAAGTAAATCCTCCATATTCTACTTCCAAGTTTCCAGAGGGTTCTAGGCATGTGATTTCAATGTTATCCTTCATATTAGGTTACTTCACTGATGAGTTTACTGATGAGTCCTGTTGGAGTCCCGTAATTTGGCTGATTGGTAAAGAAAATGAAAGGGTAACATCAGACCAAGCTTTGGAGTCCTAGGACCTAGCCTTCCTGGACTCAGAGAGGGCTCTCTCTATTATGCAAAGAATGTAAACTTGTTTGCTTTTGTATATTTGATTTTAGGCTAGTTGTTAAGTATGTTTTGGTTTGTTTTGGGTTTTTTAGGGGAACTAATCAAAAGGACAAAATAGATGAAGAGTTCATCAAATCAACTGGGCTATGGGGTGAGATAAGGTCAAGACTGTCTTAATGATGGACAAGGTATTACTGCATGGCCGATTTTGTCGAGGTAAATGGATTCTTTGGGTGAAAGCTAAATGAGATGGACATTAATTTTGTGAAAGACAGAGATATTTTAATCATAAATAGTTAAACAGCAAGAATTCATGAGTTAGGGCTGACTATTAATCTCTATGAACGAAACTCAAACTGATAGATGTAGAAAATAAACAATCCAGTGATACATAGAAGTATAAGACCCTCTAACTTTGGGAAAATCACCTTCAGACTTTTGGGAAAAAAAATAAGATAAACAAACAACTCAATCTATGAAGAGGGAAATCCTAAACATCATATCTTGAGCTATTGGGAACTTTGAAATAAGACTGCAAAGCATGGACAAAGGGCAAGATCGAAACAAGACCTCTTTGACTTAACTAAAATAGCCAATAATTCAGAGAGAGATTTCAAAAATGGAGTTTTGATTAGCTACTAGTAAGAAGGGCATACCATGAATCATACTATACAACATACATAATAACCATTAATGAAACTGATAACAAGTTCTTAAGGTACCAAAGAGAAATTAAGAATTCTTTGACATAACCAAGAAAGATGAAAACATTTAAGTTGTAATGAATCAGGAAATTTGAGGTGCCTCCATGGGCATATCTCAAAATTATTCTTTACTGAACTACAACAAGCAAGAAGCAAGAAAACATGTATGAGAAACTAAGAAAACATAACAAATAAGAGACACAATACCATTCACCAAGCCATGGAATCCTACACACAATCCTCTTCCACCATCAAGCCAAGCAAGAGATCATCCACTTCATAAAACAAGTATTTCTTCAAAGCTCATAATGCTATGTATTACTCTTTATAACTCAATTTCTCCCTCCTGGTTACAATGAATCCTCTTGGATTATATAGGTCAAAGAGGAGGAAACCCACCCAGACCAACTAGAAGGCCATTGGCCTAATACAAATATCTGATTTTGTCCTTGAGGCTTTGCAAAGCCCAAGGCACAAAATATCTTCAAAAAATATATATTTACGCTAAAAATAGTAATAAAATTGACTTTTAACCTCTGAAATAGAGTTAAAAATAGCTTAACGCACATTTGTATGGCCACCTTCAGAAAACTGCCTTTTCAGCAAAAATGCTACAGGAGCGTAGCTCCAGAAGAAAGCCTGTTTTGAAGAGAAATTTTGAAGGACTTCCCAAAGTCGAAACGAGGCCCATGATGGCTTGCTGGAAAGCCTTAGATGTTTACTTTATGGAACTACTTGAGATTTCTGAAAATAATCCCTGGAATTCTATCAAAAAGTGGATTGAGTGAAAAAACTCAGGAGGGTCTAACCTGTTGATATTTGAGGCAGAAAGGTGAATTTTGACTTTTTTTGCCTCTTAGGGGGACCAAAACACCTTATTTTTATCTGAAAATTTGTGAGTAGATGCCCCCAAATTTAATACATCCAAAAAAATAACTTTCATGAGCTGAGGATGCTCCTAGAAAACATGTAAGCGCCTAGAAAAATGTGCAATTAGGCCTAAAAATCACAAAAAACAAGATCATGTCAAAAATTGCTAAATTTTGGTGAGAAAACCCCTTATGGGTTTCTAGAAGCATGCAAGGAAGATGAAGCCAAGATTCCAAGCCTAGATATGTATTTTTCCACTTTTTTCACTAGGCGCGTCCTTTGGGCAGTTTTGAGCTTTTCTTGGGCAATTTGATTCAACTTATTATAATGCCCAATCATCTTTCTTTGCAAACCCAAATCTTTGTTTGCCTTGTCTAATTTGTCTCCAAATGTTTATTTGTATGAGGTCAAATTCCCTTTCCTGCTCATGGCTACTCTCCTGTTGTTCAACATTTTCTTTGTCGTTGCTCTGGATAGGCTTCTTTGCTCTGGTTCATGGCTGCTCTCATGCTGCTCTACTTTTTCCTTACCTTTTCTTTGAATGGGCTTCTTTGCCCTTGTCTTATTTGGCACTTCAATGATAGGCTGCTTGGGAAAATTGCCTCTACTCCAGAGTGCTCTAGTAACATTTGGAGTTACAGCTTGAAAAGTCTTCTTCTTTGTAGATTTAGTGTTTTTAGGCTTCACCACTTTTGGAGAAAAAGTCATGGCCCCTTGCCTAGGAGAGGCAGCTAGCACATGCTTTTGAGAACTCTCTTCATGCTCAATGTTTTTACTGTCTTCTTTTGAACCATCATGACTTGTTTCATTGTCCTTGATTTGGTCTTGGCTGCACTTAGGACTATTTTGGGACTGTTTTCCTCTTTTTTTTCTTGCTTCCACCCTGCTCCTTGCTTTCATGCTCTTTATGTGGTCTGCTATTATCTTGACTGTCCCCATCCATCTCTTAAGTACTATCATCACTAGTTGTATGTGGGTTGTCCCCATGCTCACTCTTTTCTCAACAGTAGCTTGCTAGGTGCCACTAAGTTATGTCTGATTGTTCCTTCAAATAGAGTCGATTCCTTAGGAATGATGATGAGCTTCAACCGCAATACATTTAGGCCAACCATATTAATATCTATCCCTTCAATGATTATTTTTCCTGCAGCAGCCTCAACTATTCGAAAAAGAGCCAAGACAAGATAATATTTTCCACTACCTGTCCTTCCCACCACTCCAAGTTTTTCCCCTCGATTAACAGAGAATGTAACATCCTTCAATACAAGTGGTGCATTTGGGAGGTATCTTAATAGCAAATGTTCCACAGAAATGCTTCCTTGGCTTGTCCAACCTTTTTCAATTTCAGGGTTCTTATTTTGCAGTACGAGTGGAGCTTCGCTTGGAATCCTACAATACTACAATATTCTTTCTACTGCTACCATGCTTTGCTCAATATAACAGATGTAGTACACTAGGGATAAAAGACAACCATTGAGTGCAAGATTATATGAGAGGGAAAACCCCACAAATTCAGGTTGTATGAGGCTTTTTTGGAGGAGAACCAATAGTAATGCAAATTAGAAAAGTATCATGGTACTGATACTCTCAATACGGAAGCCAAACCATTCATTGGCAGCAATATTATGAAATTCTATAGATATATTTGTGTTGACCAGCCATCTTAGCCTTTCCCTTCTTTGGAGGCATATTGGTTATATGTTTCCTTTACCTTCACAACCTCCTTGCTGTGTTGAAAAACCAAGTCTATGCAGAAAATCTAAATTCTGGCTCTTTTTCAAGTCTTTTGAATGGTGCTACGCCCTTGCACACAGATGCATCGCGTCCTTTAGAAAAGTACACTGCGAGTGCTTACAGGCACGTCGCGTCCTTTTCCAGGCGCGTAGTGTCTTTTTGCAGCAAGTTTTAGAAGCCTTCCCGGTGTCGGAATTGGGCCCGGGATGGCTCGTTGGAAATATAGAAAAGTCTAATTTTCAAATATGCTTGATTTTCTTCATTTGGTGTTCATTTTATTGTTCAAAAATTGATTGTCCCAACACTGGTAAAAAATGGTGAATCCTGGTGCAGAAATGTATAGTGCTGTTCGCAAGCCACTTTTGGATGCATTCCTCAATTCCAAATTGAGCTCATGATAGCTCATTGGAAATATATGGAAGTATAATTTCCAAATATACTTGATTTTTGTCATTTGGTGTCCATTTGGTTGTTCAAAAATTGACTGTCCCAACACTGGTAAAAAATGGTGAATCCTGGTGCAAAAATGTATAGTGTTGTTTGTAGGCTATTTTTGGATGCCTTCCTCAATTCAAAATTGAGATCATGATAGCTCATTGGAAAGATATGGAATTCTACTTTCCAAATATAATTTATTTTTGTAATTTGGTGTCCATTTGGTTTTCCAAATACTGATTTTCCCAACACTGGTCAAAAATGGTGAATGTTGGTTACAGTCGTGCAGAAATTCTCCCGTGAAACCTGTATTTTTTACATTTCTCACAAACCATTATACCTGTGTAGAAACGGAAGGAGGCTTTTACAAAAACCACTAATGATTGCCTTTTGACACCAATATGTCAATCCTCTGCTTTTTTATGAAGGAGGTCATTTGAAAACTGTGTTTTTGCCATCTGCTCATGATTTGAAGGAGGCATTGTAAACACAAAAGATTTCTTTCATCTCTATTTATCATTTGAAGACTATTTTTCAACAAGTTGTCTATGGGCCCTCTACTTATCATGAAGGAGGTCTTCAAAACATAGTATGTATTATCTTTGCATCATTTTCCTATAAAACATGTTTTTGTAGAATTTACCTGTGAAATCTATAGGTAGGTAATGTTTCTGCAAATGATAAATGTCTGCTACCTATCTTTGGACTAATCTTTCTTTGTAGTAGTTGTAGCTCCTTTGGTGTTGTAGCGCTTTTGATGCTTTTAGAGGCTAGGTTAAAGAAGGATAAAAGGGATTTTTTCCTTTTACACCTTTCATGCTGATGCCTAGTCTGCTAGAGGCTCTCTCTTGCCAAATACTGCCACTCTTAGCTTCATGAGACTGTTTTTCAGAGGTGGCCCACATGGTTGGAATAAATGCAAAAATTCCATTTTGAGTTGCTGGATGCAGACATTTCCCAAGCTTTGTATATTTTTCCATGATGGGGGACTTTTGACCTCTTTGGTGTTTTGACTTTGCGGGGAGGAATCCTTAAGGTCTTTTTTCTTTAAACTCTGTATTTTCTCTGATTTCCAATAGTAACTACCACAGCATGAAATCTTTTCCTAAAGTGTTCTTTTGCTCACACTCTGCTTACTTTCATCAATCTATACACCCCTGCAGAGATGCATTGATAGATGTCTTTGATCTCTGGAGAGCCTTCCTGATGTATTCATGAAGATCATGCTTGAAATGATCACTTTCTTCAGACATGGAACTTCTTTCACTATTTCTTCTTGAATTGAAATCTTGTGAGCTTTGCTTGAAACAAAACAAAGCAACTTCTTTGATGGTGTATGACCTAGGGATAGACAAGGGTTTTATTTTGACAAATTATAAGACATTATGGTTGATCGATATTGAAGACAGGGTTTTTGACTAGAGAAATCTTTTCTCAAGGTATTTGCCCTAGACACCACCACCTAGACTTAGAGATTTTGTCATAGATTCCGAAGAGTTTCTCAGGCCTAATCAAGTCATCATATGAAAAAATAATCAGTGAGAGAGGGACAGGTGCTTTGCCAAATGCTTGGCCAATGAGATTTATGGAAACAGGGGATTTTGATAACAGAGAGACAAAACCTATGACAGTTATAGACAGGGAGAATTTGCTAAAATGAGATAGGATTTGAAAACTGAAGACTTTTCTCATCATAGGCTGAAAAGGAAAGGTAGGGAGACAAAAATTTGTTTGAGGTGTTTTCTAGATGACAAATTGACAGATTGAGATTAGTTTCTAGAAAACTCAGCCAAGGAATCTAGTCATCAAAACATGCAAAAATATTGATGACTAACAGTGGCTCCATTTGGGGAGGGAAAATCCTTTTTAGGATGTGTCCATAATTGCAGATATTTGGCTTGTGAAGACTAGTGCCTTATCCATTGGCGCAAATTTCTCTCTTTCTTGATGCTATTTCTGAAAATTTACAGCATGATTAGCATCAAAGTCATCTCTACCTACCCAACTATATTTCCTAACATTTTTTATTCTTTAGGTGCACTTGGACTAGCAACCCTTTGACATGACATTTTTTGAAAGTGAAAACACTATCTACTTCTACATTTATATCTTCTGGGAGTTCAGATTAAATTGATGAACTCCTTTGATTCTCTACCTATGCTAGATAGACTGTCAAGATTAAGTTGTCTCACAGGATTTCATTCACTAAACTAAAACATGAAATTGAAAAATGACCCAATCAGGATTAGACGGTCTGATTTGTCATGTGTTTGTGGCATAAGAGACAAGCTGCACACAAATATTATTTTCGCACAAAATGAGATTTAGAAAAATCAGGGCTAGGATACATAGTTTGTTTTTCATCCCTGTTTTCCTCTTTGGTTATGTTTTGAGTGTGTGGAACCAATGTCTTTTCCTAATCTACTTTCATTAATAAGTCAAGCTTACACATTTTGACTATCACTTATTTTACTAACTTATCAGAAATCAATTTAAAACATGTCCAATTATGATTAGGCTAGATAACTGAACAAGATAACTTTTGAGCACTAGTAGTGGCATTTAGATTTGTGCACTTTCAGCATGACTATTTATTGAACATGGGGCTTTTCTGCTATTTTTAAAAATACCCTCTTTTCTACTTTTCTACTATTTTTGTATTTTCTGTTTTTTTTTATTTATTTCTTCAAATAATCTAGGACTAAAAAGATGCTCACAAGGCTGAGCTTATTTTTCACACCTATCTATCTATCCTAATATAACCTATACACAATATACATTAATTTAGTGAAATCTCTCTTCCAACAAAGCCAATCAAGCAGATGATTCCATGAGGGATTTTGTTTTACCTTTTTGAGAGTGTTGAAGAAATGAAAAGGCAACTTCCACCTTACTTGTTTTCAAACAGTAGTGCCTAAAATTTTTCTCACACTTTGCAACAGACTGTTCTGGGCGGAACACACTACTCCTTCAGATTTCTCAAGGAAAACAACAAATGGATCTTGGAATAATACCTGATCTAGAGGATTTGATATATAATATTCATTTAGGACTACTCTTTCTTCCACTTGGCTATGTTTGGGACTCTCTTGGGAAAGAAACTCTTCCCTTTGCTCATGATCACTTGAACTGTCAGACTCACCATATATTGCAGTGTAGTCTTCTTTCCAAGTTGATGTGTTCTGATTAAGTGGACTGAAAACTGTGTGAATGTCATCATGTTGATGAGTAGGGATACACTTTGGCAGTAAATCCTCTTGAGAGTATAGTGTGACAACTCTCATGTGATTATCAACTTCTATTTCTTCATCTGCAATTTGTAACTCAATGGAAGTTGGTGGCCGCAAATTTGGAGTTAAGGAGGATTCCATGTCCAAAATGATTTCCTCAACCATTTCAGGAGAAGGCTTCTCATTGACAACTTGCTCAAGAATTTCATCATCCTCCTCAACCTTATCATCAAAGCTGAAAGACTGCTGATTTCCAATTATGTGAAAGTTATTTCTGATGGACTGAAGTGAAGTAGAGAAAAGAGTCAGAGACTCTTCACTTACTTCTAAACTCTCAAGGCTTTCCTCATCAGTGTCATAGGTGACCTGTCTTAGCTGATTACTGCTTTCAATCTGATGATAGTGAACTTCGTTCCACAAATCAACTGTTCATGGCTTTGCAAGGTTAGCTTCTGCTTGAATATCATAATCATCAATATATTGATCAAACCTTGGAGAATCATTAGTATAAGTAATTTCACTAGCATACATATTGGAATATCAGATTGGTTCTCTTTGAATTGATTTACAAATCTATTTTTTGACTTATGGTATGCAAGATTAGCAGGAGAATGATCAGAAAATTTTTGGTCATGTGAAGTTTTAGAGGCTGTCTGCATGTCTATGAGTTGATCTATCTCCTCTTCAGTTAAAAAGGGAGGCATTTTTATCTCTCTTTGGATATAACTACTATAATCCTCTTTCTCTTGGGAAAGCTGATTTAGAGGATGAATTTCTTTTTGGGCCTCACCTAAGAGAGATGATGAATCATCACTTGTGCTTTTAGATAAATCTTGTGGGTTCTCTTTCATTTCTTGATTGTTTTCATCTTCAACCAACTCTTCATGATGTCCGAGATAGTTAGCATGGAATTCATGAGTTGCCTCTGATAGATTTTTAGGAGGCCAATTTTCTTGTATAAACTGAAATGACTCAAAGCACAAAGGTAGAGATCCTAAAGGTTTTTATTTTCTTCTATTTCGGATTTGATTTTATCCTCAACCAACTCTTCTTCATGTTCAGGAAAATCTTGGGTAAGAAAAGTATGAACCTCCTCTAAAAGATCCTCAGGATGCTAATTACCTAAGTCTTCATCAATGTTTACAAGGTGTTGTATGAGGTCTTCAGATTGATCACAACAATTTTCAGCCAATGATAGAGATGGACAATGCCCTATATAGTGTTTATAAAATGCTTTTTGGAAATCCTTCAAAGAAAACAAGATGTCAGGTTCTAGCCTTTCATACCAATTTCTCGCTTTATCTTCTAATGTTCCCATAAACATTTTCATGAGGCATTCCTCGTGCCATTCAACCTTTAACCTCCATATGTGTATATGAAATTTTATGAGGTGTAACAAGGGATCATCAACCTTTTCATCTCAAAAGATATGTAGGTTTTTTATCCAATTTATTTCAGGCATTTTGTGTGGGAATCCAGGGATATGTTCTCTACTCATCGGAGCATATCTCTTTTGTATCCTTAGATCCATCTTTGTTAATCAGAAAGGGTCACTGTGTCTTTTCAACCAGTCTAAATTTCTCTACCAGTGGAGTCTTTTGGTCTAATGAGGGTTGTGGAGTCACCAGGTGGAAGATTTGAACTTTGTTGTCCACCATCAGCATGATTGGGATTTCTCAATGCATTCCCAGGGAAGTTTATAAGGACTAGTGGAGTAATAGGCCTACTGGAGGCTAGTGGAGTCTCCAGGTGGATGAGTTTTGTTGTTTTTAGAGATATGTATTTATGGTTCACCACCAATAACTGATAAAAAGACAATCTAGGGACGTTTTTTTTTTTTGGGGGGGGGGGGTGGTTTAGGTTTCTATGCAGCCTAGTTTATAAGAGTGTCCTAAACCTGGTTCATCACTTAGCTAAGGTGGTGAAACCATAAGATTTTAATCTAAATGATTTTATAGGCTGTTTGTCTGATTTTAATTTTGAAGGACTAATGAGTCTACAAGAGTTTGCTAGACTGTTATGCACTCAGTATTTCCCACCGTGATCACCATTATGTTGGAGTCCCGTAATTTGGCTGATTGGTAAACCAAATGACACGGTAACATCAGACCAAGCTTTGGAGTCCTAGGACCTAACCTTCTTGGACTCAAAGAGGGCTCTCTCTATTATGCAAAGGATGTAAACTTGTTTGCTTTTGTATATTTGATTTTAGGCTAGTTGTTAAGTATGTTTTGGTTTGTTTTGGGTTTTTTAGGGGAACTGATCAAAAGGACAAAATAGATGAAGAGTTCATCAAATCAACTAGGCTATGGGGTCAAATAAGGTCAAGACTGTCTTAATGATGGACAAGGTATTACTGCAGGGCCGATTTGGTCGAGGTAATTGGATTCTTTGGGTGAAAGTGAAATGAGATGTACATTAAGTTTGTGAAAGACAAAGAGATTTTAAGCATAAATAGTTAAACAAAAAGCATTCATGAGTTATGGTTGACCATTAATCTCTATGAACGAAACTCAAACTGATAGATGCAGAAAATAAACAATCCAGTGATATATAGAAGTATAAGACCCGCTAACTTTGGGAAAATCACCTTCAGACTTTTGGGAAAACAAATAAGATAAACAAACAACTCAATATATGAAGAGGGAACTCCTAAACATCATATCTTGAGCTATCGGGAACTTTTAAATAAGACTGCAAAGCATGGACAAAGGGCAAGATCGAAACAAGACCTCTTTGACTTAACTAAAACAACCAATAATTCAGAGAGAGATTTCAGAAATGGAGTTTTTATTAGCTATGAGTAAGCAGGGCATACTGTGACTCATACTAGATAGCATACATAATAACCATTAATGAAACTGATAACAAGTTCTTAAGGTTCCAAAGAGCAATTAAGAATTCTTTGACATAACCAAGAAAGATGAAAACATTTAAGTTGTAATGAATCAGGAAATTTGAGGTGCCTCCATGGGCATATCTCAAACTTATTCTTTACTGAACTACAGCAAGCAAGAAGCATGAAAACATGTATGATAAACTAATAAAACATAACAAATAATAAACAGAGTACCATTCACCAAGCCATGGAATCCTACACACAATCCTCCTCCACCATCAAGCCAAGCAAGAGATCATCCACTTCATAAAACAAGTATTTCTTCAAAGCTCATAATGCTATGTATTGCTCTCTATAACTCAATTTCTCCCTCCTGGTTAAAATGAATCCTCTTGGATTATATAGGTCAAAGAGGAGGAAACGCACCTAGAGCAACTAGAAGACCATTGGCCTAATACAAATATCTGATTTTTTCCTTGAGGCTTTGCAAATCCCAAGGCACAAAATATCTTCAAAAAATATCTATTTAAGCTAAAAATAGTAAGAAAATTGACTTTTAACCTCTGACATAGAGTTAAAAATAGCTTAACGCACATTTGGATGGCCACCTTCAAAAAACTGCCTTTTCAGCAAAAATGCTACAGGAGCGTAGCGCCAGAAGAAAGCCTGTTTTGCAGAGAACTTTTGAAGGACTTCCCGATGTTGAAACGAGACTCGCGATGGCTCGTTGGAAATACATGGATGTCTAATTTCTGGAAATACTTGATTTTTCTAAAAATAATCCCTAGAATTCTGTCAAAAAGTGGAATGAGTGAAAAAACCCAGGAGGGTCTCACCTGCTGATATTTGAGGCAGAAAGGTGAATTTTGACTATTTTTTGCCTCTTTGGGGGACCAAAACACCTTATTTTTATCTGAAAATTTATGAGTAGATGCCCCCAAATTTAATACATCCAAAAAAAAAACTTTCATGAGCTGAGGATGCTCTTAGCAAACATGGCAATGCCTAGAAAAATGTGCAATTAGGCCTAAAAATCACAAAAAACAAGATCATGTCAAAAATTGATAAATTTTGGTGAGCAAACCCCTTATGGGTTTCTAGAATCATGCGAGGAAGCTGAAGCCAAGATTCCAAGCCTAGATATGTCTTTTTCCCCTTTTTTCACCAGGCACCTCCTTTGGGTAGTTTTGAGCTTTTCTTGGGCAATTTGATTCAACTTCTTATAATGCCCAGTCATCTTTCTTTGCAAACCCAAATCTTTGTTTGTCTTGTCTAATTTGTCTCCAAATGTTTATTTGTATGAGGTAAAATTCCCTTTCCTTCTCATGGCTACTCTCCTGTTGTTCAACCTTTTCTTTTCCCTTGCTCTGGATAGGCTTCTTTGCTCTAGTTCATGGCTACTCTCATGCTTCTCTACTTTTTCCTTACCTTTGCTTTGAATGGGCTTCTTTTCCCTTGTCTTATTTGGCACTGCAATGACAGGCTGCTTGGGCAACTTGCCTCTACTCCAGAGTGCTCTAGTAACATTTGGAGTTACAGCTTGAAAAGTCTTCTTCTTTGTAGATTTAGTGTTTTTAGGCTTCACCACTTCTGGAGAAAAAGTCATGGCCCCTTGCCTAGGAGAGGAAGCTAGCACATGCTTTTGAGAACTCCCTTCATGCTCAATGTTTTTATTGTCTTCTTTTGATCCATCATTACTTGTTTCATTGTCCTTGATTTGGTCTTGGCTGCCCTTAGGACTGTTTTTGGGACTGTTTTCCTCTTTTTATTTCATGCTTCCACCCTGCTCCTTGCTTTCATGCTCTTTATGTGGGCTGTTGTTGTCTTGAATGTCCCCATCCATCTCTTGAGTACTATCATCACTAGCTGTATGTGGGTTGTCCCCATGCTCACTGTTTTCTTAACAGTAGCTTGATGGGTGCCACTAAGTTATGTTTTATTGTTCCTTCAAATAGATTCGGTTCTTGAGGAATGATGTTGAGCTTCAACCGCAATACATTTAGGCCAACCATACTAATATCTATCCCATCAATGATTATTTTTCCTGCAGCAGCCTCAAATATTCGAAAAAGAGCCAAGACAAGAGAATATTTTCCACTGTCTGTCCTTCCCACTACTCCAAGTTTTTCCCCTCCATTAACAGAGAATGTAACATCCTTCAATACAAGTGGTGCATTTGGGACGTATCTTAACTAAAAATGTTCCACAGAAATGCTTCCTTCGATTGGCCAACCTGTTGGTGTCCCGTGTTTTGATAGTTTGGCAAATCAAAAGACATGGCAACATCAGAACCAATCTTTAGAGTCCCAGGATCTAGTCCTCCTATTCTCAGAGAGGGATCTCTCAAATGTTTGTTTTCAAAGGTTTATCTTGTGTGATTAGAGTATGGATTTTAGACTAGTTATTAAGTGCAGGTGTTTTTTTGTTTGTTTGGTCGAATTGATATAGCAGAACATGAAAGACCTAGGAAAGATATATAGAATGGAGGAACATTTGTTTCATTGGGAAATGGAGTCAAAAAGAGGTCATAGCATACTTATCAATGGATATGGGATATCAGAGGGCAAATCTAACTTGGCCACAGGATCCTTTGGTTTTTAGAATGAGATGGACATCAATGATTTGAAAAGAGAAGTTTAATTCTCAACAAAGGGAATTTGAAAACACAATTTGAAAAATAAAGAGCTTTTTGATAGACAGGGCTAACCATGAATTCTACAAATCACAGCTTTAAGCAAACAATGATTTCAAAACAACTTTTAAAATGAAATCTAAGATTCGGGGAACACCCTATTTCCTCAAAGATTTTATTTCAAATGACTTATAAAACATAAAATATTCATTGATAACTGTAGTCATAGAAGAGGGAACACCTAACACATCTATGATTACAACTACAAAGACCATTAAGACAATTGTTTAAGTAAGTAATAAGGGCAAGATCAAAACAGACCTCCTTGACTCACTGTAAACAGAAAAATACAAAGGGAGACTTCCATAATAGTTTTAAAGTGGCAGCAGACAAGCAGGGAGAACCATAAATCATGCTGAAACCAACTATTCGAACTATTAATGAAATAAACAAGCATGAAGACTAAAGAGAGAGATTAAAGACTCTAAAATACTTCCGCAGAAGAAAACATGAAATAGTGAAGGATGAACAGGTCTAAGGTGCTTCCAGGAGTCATTTCTTAGCCTAAAACTTTCAACCTACTGTAGTAAGAAATCATGGAACAGAATGAAAATAGGAGAAAACATTAAACAGTTTAGAATACTTCACCAACAGCCAAGCTCATGGATCCAATGATAGAGCCTTCACAGTAAAAATCATGCAACAACATCATCAGGGCATCCAAGACTTCAATTTCTTCTTCAACTTCAACAGGCTATGTATTATTTCAGATAGTTCCAATATTACAACTAGTGATCAACCCACAATTTCTCATCTTCTACAACAGTATTTATAGAAAAATGAGGAGGTGAGATATGATAAAAGATATCTTAGGACAATTAATACAGATTAATGACTTCTCGGCCTTTGAGGGGCTTGATGAAGAAGTTTACAGATGTTCTGTCTGTATTAACTATTTTACACTTAAGATTAAGCTCGATGGGAGGTTTTGTTGACTTTTGAGGCTCTGTGTCATGTTGGAGTAACTCTGCAGATATTTTTTGCATTAAGTTCCTTGCAGAAGTAACTCTCTGGCTGCGCGGAGGCGACTATCTTCGTTTGATCAATAACTTCGGCCTCTGTTTTGCATGCTTTGAGGCACAGGTGGCTTTGTGGTAGCTGGGAGGAATCAATTCGCCTCAGATGTGGTGGTGGAGGCCTTTCTATCTGATAGATCATTATGATTTCCTTTAACTCTGATTTAATTTGGAGGATTAGGCTTTTGATAATCAATCTTAGCCGTAATCCCCAAATTCGTCTTCAATCTTCATTCTGTTGTGTTCTATCTTCAACACTGATACTCTTTTAATTTGTGATTTAATAACACAGTGTCTTGTTGATGTGTAGGCCGTGTAGGGATCGTATGGCATAAATGCCTCATGAAGCATTAACGGGACACGAAGTGTGAGCCCTATGAACGGTTCCCTTTTGATAGTTCAAAGGCATGGGAATCGTCATTCCCAGTCCTTGGCATTTCTTGTTAATATGATAGATCAAACCATTCAGACCTGTAAAATACAAAAAGAATTAAAAAATCCTGTGTTTGTGGGTTTAACTGCTATAGAGGAGGTGGGGAAGAGCGTATCCGTTGGATGGCATCATCCAACGGTGTAGATCAGCTAGAACGAATGTTAAAAAGAGCAGAGGGAAGAATAAAACGGAACCGTTTGATCGCGCAATGATCAACGGTCGAGATTGGTTTTGAAAACCCTTTGGTGAAAGGCGGAGGGCGATAAAATAACATGGGAATGATCTAGACACGTGGACGGTGCAGATCCAATCGGAGGATCGCAATCGGGGGAAAAAATTAAATGGCGTTGATGTACAGGGAAACGCCGATGCGATTGAGCGCTGGTCGTCGATCTGCAGATCAGATCAACGGCAGAGAGTGAATCGGAGGGGTTAAAAGGGCGGAGGAAGGGTTAATAATCGGAGCGATTGTGGGCCGTTAGATGAGATCAAGCAGACGATCTGGATGTAATCAGAGACATTCAATCAGTGGGGAAAGAAATGGCACAGCGCTGAAAACTCACGATGTGATTAGGTGTTGACCGTTGATCTAAGGATTAGATCAACGGTGGAGAAAGAATCATAGGGTTGGCCGATTGGAGGGAAAAAACAAATGCATCAGATGGAAAACTCTGATGCGATTTTGTGCGAGCCGTTCGATCGACTTAAGATTAATGGTGGAAATTTATTTTTAAAACGAATCGGCGGAAACCATTTATGATATAAAAAACTCAAAAATCTTAATAAAAAAAAGGTTTTATGCTTCGGGGGCGGGATATATATATATATATATATATATGGAATGGTCTGGAACCCGACTACGTGGCCTTCAGATGTATGAAACACAAATAGACCCAGGGCTATATATATGGGGGCCAATCGCATCGGAACCATCGGGCCCGGTCTTTCAATCAACCCATTGAACTTTTCCGATGCGATTGCGCTTCGGGTTTTTTTAATCTAACCATTTTTATATTTACCACGTGACTTTGGCACAATAGATCAAAACTTCGAGCAAAAGGGTTTTATGATTTAAAAAAGGAAAAATACCATCGGGGAGTGAAAATTTATAATGTTATAGCGCCCGATGGCGGGCCCACGGGTTATATGAAATGATAATTCGATCGGAGGGCATAAGCGTAAGGCTTGATAGCATCGAAACTTTTCAGCATAGCACAAAGACTTGTGAGGTCGGATTTGTGTGATGCGATAAGCGCCGAAAAGGACTTACCGCTTGGTCTTAGCACCATGGGCATACGGTGGGGAAGTGGTTAGGACTTAGCCCAAGGGGACTTAAGTCCGTAGTAATAAAAAACTTGTTTTTTATGAAATTTTTCAGAGTTTTCAATGGATTTGGGGGTTTCGGTAGAGTTTAAAAATGAGTTTTAAACTATGTAAAGAGGGTTTTCACGAATGAGAGAAAAGGAATCATGAAAATAGAGGAGTTTTACGGAGAAAAAGGGGAGCAAATGAAGGTTAGTTTTGAGTGGGGGGAGGGGGAAGATGATGATTTTACAGCAGTATTTTCGCATGAAATCAACAGAATTTCTGAGTATAAAATGGAAACAGCAATGAAGATTTGGACAGAAGCATGAGGCCTTCAAGAGTCTTCAAGAGCCAACACTTTTTAGCAATAAAATTTGTTCCTTGAAGGCTCAAAAAGTTTTAGCCACCTTATGCTATGACAAATTTTATAGGTGGCTAACACAACCTTTTTCAATTTCAGGGTTCTTATTTTGCAGTACGAGTGGAGCTTCGCTTGGAATCCCACAATACTGTAATATTCTTTCTACTGCTACCATGCTTTGCTCAATATAACAGATGCAATACACTAGGGATAAAAGGCAACCATTGAGTGCAAGATTATATGAGAGGGAAAACCCCACAAATTCAAGTTGTGTGAGGCTTTTTGGGAGGAGAACCAATAGTAATGCAGATGAGAAAAGTATCATGGTACTGATACTCTCAATACGGAAGCCAAAACATTCATTGGCAGCAATATTATGAAATTTGATAGATATATTTGTGTTGACTAGCCTTCTTAGCCTTTCCCTTCTTTGGAGGCATCTTGGTTATATGTTTCCTTTACCTTCACAACCTCCTTACTGTGTTGAAAAACCAAGTCTATGCAGAAAATCTGAATTCTGGCTCTTTTGAAGTCTTTTGAATGGTGCTACGCCCTTGCACACAGGCGCATCGCGTCCTTTAGAAAAGTACACTGGGAGTGCTTATAGGCGCGTCGCATCTTTTTGCAGCAAGTTTTAGAAGCCTTCCCGGTATCAGAATTGGGCCCGGGATGGATCGTTGGAAAGCTAGAGAAATATGATTTCCAAATATGCTTGATTTTTTTCATTTGGTGTTCATTTGGTTGTTCAAAAATTGACTGTCCCAACACTGGTAAAAAATGGTGAATCCTGGTGTAGAAATGTATAGTGTTGTTTGCAGGCCACTTTAGGATGCCTTCCTCAATTCAAAATTGAGATAATAATAGCTCATTGGAAAGATATGGAAGTCTGTTTTCCAAATATACTTTATTTTTGTCATTTGGTTTCCATTTGAATGTTCAAAAATTGACTGTCCCAACACAGGTCAAAAATGGTGAATCCTGGTGCAGAAATGTATAGTGTTGTTTGCAGGCCATTTTTGGATGCCTTCCTCAATTCCAAATTGAGTTCATGATAGCTCATTGGAAAGCTATGGAAGTATAATTTCCAAATATACTTGATTTTTGTCATTTGGTGTCCATTTGGTTTTCCAAAGATGGACTGTCCCAACACTAGTAAAAAATGGTGAATGTTGGTTCCAACCGTGCAGAAATTCTCCCGTGACACTTGTATTTTTTACATTTCTCACAAACCATTATATCTATGTAGAAACGGAAGGAGGCTTTTACAAATACCACTATTGATGGCCTTTAAACACCATTATGTCAATCCTCTGCTTGTTTATGAAGGAGGTCATTTGAAAACTGTGTTTTTTCCATCTGCTCATGATTTGAAGGAGGCACTGTAAACACAAAAGTTTTCTTTCATCTTTGTTTATCATTTGAAGACTATTTTTGAAAAATTTGTCTATGGGCCCTCTACTTATCATGAAGGAGGTCTTAAAAACACAGTATGTATTATATTTGCACCATTTTCCTATAAAACATGTTTTTGTAGAATTTTACTGTGAAATCTATAGGTAGGTAATGTTTCTGCAAATGATAAATGTTTGCTACATGTCTTTGGACTAATATTTATTTGTAGTAATTTTAGCTCCTTTGGTGTTGTAGTGCTTTTGATGCTTTTAGAGGCTAGGCTAAAGAAGGATAAAAGGGAGTTTTTCCTTTTACACCTTTCATGCTGATGCCTAGTCTGCTAGAGGCTCTCTCTTGCCAAAGACTGCCACTCTTAGCTTCATGAGACTGTTTTTCAGAGGTGGACCACATGTTTGGAATAAATTCAAAAATGCCATTTTGAGTTGTTGGATGCAAACAATTCCCAAGATTTGTATCTTTTTCCATGATGGGGGACTTTTGACCTCTTTGGTGTTTTGACTTTGCAGGGAGGAATCCTTAAGGTCTTTTTTCTTTAAACTCTGTATTTTCTCTGGTTTCCAATAGTAACTGCCACAGCATGAAATATTTTCCTGAAGTTTTCTTTTGCTTACACTCTGCTTACTATCATCAATCTATACACCCTTGCAGAGATGCATTGATAGATTTCTTTGATCTTTGGAGAGCCTTCTTGATGTATTCATGAAGATCATGCTTGAAATGATCACTTTCTTTAGACATGGAACTTCTTTCACTATTTCTTCTTGAAATGAAATCTTGTGAGCTTTGCTTGAAACAAAACAAAGAGACCTCTTTAATGGTGTATGACCTAGGGATAGACAAGGGTTTTATTTTGACAAATAATAAGACATGATGGCTGACTGATATTGAAGACAGTGTTTTTGACTAGAGAAAGCTTTTCTCAAGGTATTTTCCCTAGACACCACCACCTAGACTTAGAGATTTTGTCATATATTCTGAAGAGTTTCTCAGGCATAATCAGGTCATCATATGACAACATAATCAGTGAGAGAGGGATAGGTGCTTTGCCAAATGCTTGGCTAATGAGATTTATGGAAACAGGGGATTTTGATAGCAGAGAGACAAAACCTATGACAGCTATAGACGGAGAGACTTAGCTAAAATGAGATAGGATTTTAAAACTAAAGACTTTTCTCATCATAGGCTGAAAAGGAAAGGTAGGGAGACAAAAAAAAAATTGAGGTGTTTTCTAGATGACAAATTGACAGATTGAGATTAGCTTCAATAAAACTCAGCCAAGGAATCTAGTCATCAAAACATGAAAAAATACTGATGACTAACAAGTCCATCCTTGGGTTCTTATCCACTTTATCTCCTAGTGAGCCTCCTACTATAATTTTTTACTTTTTCAGGTTTATAGCTGATTCCATACACCATCAATTGACAAAGTTACCCACTGAAGGGGTATTCAGATATTCTTCTTATTTATTTCACTTGTTCTTATTCTCACAAGCTTATCACTTTCCAATAGAATTATAGAAAATGAATGTATAGGTCTAGCCTCTATCAATTGTCTTTTGGACATCATTATTGAGAAAAGAAGGAAGTGAATACAGCTACACAGATTTTACAGATTTGTTCATTAGGCCAGCTATGAATTTGCTACATAAATCAGAACAGCCTAGGGTAAGTGAAGAAATGAAAAGGATATTACAACTATAAAAGCAATGCAAAATGGGAGATTGGTACTTGTATGAGAAACACACTGAAATGAAAATCTTTGGAACCAATCTACTTCCATACAAATTACCTAATTTTTTGACTATCAGAGTCTTTGCATTGGAATACTTAAGGTAATTTTTGAATTCTGATGCCATTAACTTCATGGCTTCCAAAAAGAAGACCCAGTTCAAATTAAAAAAATTAGATTGGTCTTTTCATAGTGAATAGTAGAGATGATGATAAAGAGATAGAAATAATATTGTCAGAGCTTAAATTTCAAGTCAGTTTCCCTTGAAATTATGACCCCCAAGGTCTTTTAAGCATTATAAGGGTTAAATGTAAGTTACCTCCTTTCATACATGAATCTAAGCCAGATATTGAACAATATGCCAATCAAGCAGAATGGAGAGCAAACACTTTGATAGATGCAACCGCAAATGAACATCCAACAGGAAAAATGGATACCACAATTGCTATGGTGACTTCTAAACAGCTAGAATATTCAAACAAAAGAAGAAGAGATGAGGGACCCTACACAACAGAAACTACTACAGAGACTAAGTTCAAGCTCATCTACCAAAAAAGGCTCAAATTTGGTTCCATAGGGAAAGAAAAAGTTATTGAGGTTGAGGATGTCAATGAACCAGAAGTCAGTAATGATGAGGCCACTGAAATAATTAAAGAGACTTTAACAGAAATAGAAAGGGAACAAGCAACAACCAAAGAAACATACTCCCAGATGATTGAGCAACAGGTTAGTATGGAAGCTTCTTCTTCTCAAATGGCAGAAGAGAAAGATTTGGACATCAAAGAAAGATATAAGCAGATCAAACAAAGAAATGAGGAAATCAAAGGTGAGATTTATTCTCAATTTCTCAAACAGAAGCCAGGGAATCAATACAAGTTACTTACAGCATTTGATTACTCCACAAATAAAATGATCATGTCATATTTACAACCAACTACTTCATCTCCAAAAATAGTGGCTGACTACAAAAAGGTTGAATTTGAAGTAGATACTGAAAAGGTGCATGATCTGGATCAAATAGAATTCCACATACATAGCTCTGAGATGCTATATTCTACTGTGGTGACAAAATCCATGACAGTGACAAATTTTCAGAATTCCATTATCAACATGCAAGACCAAATGAAACTTTAAAAAGGCTCTTTGTATGCCAAAGACATAAGGATCAAGGCCTTAGAAGATTTTATTTTACAAATAGGAGTTGACCCATCAAATGTACAAGCTGCTGAAGTATTGATCAAGAAGAAAAATGATGATATTTCTGCTTTAAGAAAATAGTTAAAAATTCCTCAAAGTGAGCACCCACAGAGTAAGGAGATACTTCAAGAACAAAAAGAAAAAGAGGATATGATGCAGTTGATCATAAAGCTAACTGCCCAAATCAAAGATATGGAAATTCAAATGGATATACTTATAAAAGAAAAAGAAACTGTGAAGGAAACTGATACTTCCACCATTCCTACAGTCATACCTATTATTACCGATGTTGTTCCTTCTACACTGGGAGAAAAGTTAGCACCAAAAGAGCCACTGGAAACCGCAATGTCAGTGCAATCAGCTACTACCTCCAATACAGAATCTTCAACATCACAAGTACAGCATACAGGTGATACAGGGCAGATAGTAAAGCAATGGAAGAGATGACATTGAAACTAATGAAATTAATAGTTTGAAGAAAATGATTCAGAATATGGAAGTATTTAACAAAGCACCATTAATTAATGCCAGCAATTATGAGTAAAGGGCCAAAAGACTTGAAGAGCGAGTCAAAAGCCTTCAAAAATACTTGAGTTTCACTGCACAAATTTCTTACATAAGAAATTACCTATGGACCAATATAATTGAGGCTATACATCTTCAGTGGCCATCAATCCAGATCATATATGAACAGAGAGACCTACTTCTAACAGCACAAGTGGAAATACAAAAGACAACAGAAGAATTAGTAGATAAGTTAGCACAACCATTAAATCTAATCACTTTCTTGAACAGTAAAAATAGAAAAGAGCTAGAAGAATTAAAGATATAGGATAGGACAGAGATAATATTGCAAATCAAGAAATTTTTGACAAAGAAAACTCTAATGAACAATTTGAAAGAAAAATGTGATGCCATGAATTTTTCCATTACCAAGTTTTTAGCAAAATACACTATGCTAAGACAAGCTGGAATTCCAGATATTCATGTCTTCAATGAGAAGTTGATGGACCAAAAAGAATATAACAAAAAGATAAGGGATTATGCTAAAGAACAGGTTAACAAGCCACTGCCACAAGGCTCTCCAACAGGGAAAGTTGTTCTCCAAGATATTGAAGACTCTTTTTTCCTTCAAAATGAAATCAAACATTTGTTTGTCATCAAATCAAATTTTTCCCAGTATACTGATGCTGATGAGAACTATAGAAAACTCAAAAGTGTAAAAATACCAGATGCTGAACAATGGCAGACTTTTACAGATTTGTTGTAGCAGCAAAAAATCAAAACAATGAAAGAAAGTGCAGGTGAAACAGTCAATTTGAGAAGGAAACAATAAAACAGTTATTTGATTTTGATTTTTTACTACTAAGAAGTCTCTTTTTATAGCAATTAAAGGTTAAAATATCAGTTAAAAGAGTATCAGGGTGAAATAACAGAGTCAAAGTGTATCAGAGAGAAAAGAAATAGCCAGTTGATTTTGACTGCTGTAATTTCCCTTTTTACAACAGTAAAATGATAAATAAACAATGGGAAAGAGTATCAGTTAAGTCATCTTCCAAAAAGATATTTTCAATTGTTAAAAAATTAAATATTACAGAGCAATGCAACACATAAAATATGTGGAAAATACAAGCACACAAAACACATAAAACCAGAGAGACACAGATATACGTGGTTCACCCAGTTTGGGCTACGTCCACCCCGAACAGCCAGTCCTTCCTTTCTATTATCCAGCAAAATGAAGAGACAAAACCTACAATAGATCCGATGTAATATCCTCTTTTCTCTCTCACAGTCTCCCTATCTGTTTCCCGCTCAGAGAATACACATACCTTACACAGCCGCAATACATTACCTTCATAAGAGCGAGGGGTTTCCTTCTAGGGCAAAAAACCCTAAACTAAACATAACTTCTACCGTCAAATCATCTGCCTAATGAACGACCCAGATTGACTAGAAATTACTATACTTTTACAAGGCAATTTTACATCTAATTTTGGCTTCAGGGGCACTGCCCCCGAACCCCCTACATCCAGCTAAACACAAGGATCTCTGAATCAGGAAGAAAATCTGGCTCCACACCCAACAATCTCCCACTTGGAGACTGATTGTAGCAACTCCAGCGCTAGTTCATTTGCTGGACAATGAATCCTCTTTGGACCTGGCTGCTCCTCATCTTCATCATCATCCTTGAAGACCAATTGAAACTGAGCACATTTTCAGTTTCTCCCTGGTTACAACTTTTGTTAGCATATCTGCAGGATTTTGGCTAGTGTGTATCTTTTCCAGCTTCAACTCTCCATCTTCCAATACTAACCGTATCAAATGGTACTTGAGATGTATGTGTTTAGTCCTGGAATGAAATGCTGAGGTCTTTGCAAGATGAATGGCACTTTGGCTATTACTGTATAACGTGCCCATATCATGCTTCTTACCCAATTCACCCATAAGCCTTTGTAACCAAATCATTTCTTTACTAGCCTCTGTAGCAGCAACATACTCTGCTTCTGTTGTTGAAAGTGCAACAACACTTTGGATTTTTGAAACCCAACTGACAGTTGTTCCACCTACAGTAAATACATATCCCGTAGTGCTCCTCCTGTTATCTCTGTCGCATGCCATATCTGCATCAACATATCCCTATAGAGAAATGTTTGACCCACCAAAGCATAATGCTTGATTTGTGGTACCTCTCAAATATCTGAGAATCCATTTTACTTCCATCCAATGTTCTTTTCTTGGATTATTCATGTACCTGCTTACAACTCCCACTGCATGTGCAATATCAGGCCTTGTGCGGACCATTGCATACATTAAGCTTCCAACTGCTGATGCATATGGAACTTTAGACATATAATCCATGTCATCTTGGGTCTTTGGGCACATCTCCTTACTAAGTTTGAAATGGCTAGCAAAAGGTGTACTAACTGGTTTTGCATTCTACATATTAAATCTTTTCAACACCTTTTCTATGTACTCATTTTGAGACAGTGTTAATTTGCGATTTTTCCTGTCTCTAGTTATCCTCATACCAAGGATTTGTTTTGCAGCTCCCAAATCCTTCATTGCAAATGAATTTGCCAATTTTCTTTTGAGCACATTTATTTCCTGCATGTTAGACCCCGCAACAAGCATGTCATCTACATACAATAACAATATAATATAGCTGCCATCATTTTTCCTTTTTAGATAAACACAATGATCAGAGTGACATCTAGTATAACCTTGTTCAGACATAAACTTGTCAAATTTTAGATACCACTGCCTTGGAGCCTGTTTTAAGCCATATAAGCTCTTCTTTAACCTACACACCAATTTTTCTTTCCCTTTGACCTCATATCCTTCTGGTTGCTGCATGTATATCTCTTCCTTCAAATCTCCATGGAGAAATGATGTCTTCACATCTAACTATTCAAGATGTAAATCTTCCGATGCTACAAGACTTAAGATAGTTCTGATTGAAGTCATCTTAACAACAGGAGAAAATATTTCATCAAAATCAATACCTTTCTTCTGTGAAAACCTCTTCACCACAAGTCTAGCTTTGTACCTCTGTTTTCCTCCATCTTCTTCCTTCAGCCTGTAAACCCATTTATTCTCCAATGCAGTTTTACCTGCAGGCAACCTAACTAAGTCCCAAGTCTGGTTATGCATTAAGGAGTCCATCTCTTCTTCCATGGCTAGCTCCCACTTCTTCCTGCTTTCAACCTGTATTTCTTCTTCATAACATTCAGGTTCACCAGAATCAGTCAGCAATAAATAATATAATGAAGGAGAGTATCATTTAGGGGGTCTACTTATCCTAGTAGATCTTCTAACACCACTTTTAGGTGTTTGAAGTGTCTGTTGCTGTTGTGGTGGTTGTTGTTGTTGTGGTTGTTGATTATTATTATTTTCAGGCACCTTTACTTTTTCAGTTATCTCATCAAGAACCGCGTATTCCTTGCTTTCTTTTTCCTGTTTCTTTTCCTGCAACTGATTCTTATACAAGACTTTTTCATTGAATATTACATCTCTGCTCCTAATGATTTTGTGATTTTCATAATCATATAAGTGATAACCAAAATCATTAGCACCATATCCAATAAAGGTACATTTCTTTGATTTTGCCTCAAGCTTTGTTCTATTTTCTTTATTAATATGGACAAAGGCCTCACAACCAAATGTCTTTAAAAAATAGTAGTTTACCTTTTTACCTGTCCATGCTTCCTCTGGAATACCACCATCCAAGGAACTTGAAGGCCCTCTATTTATTAGATAAACAATAGTATCTACAACATCTGCCCAAAATTGTAAAGGCAATCCTGCATGCAATCTCATGCACCTTGCACGCTCCATGATTGTTCCGTTCATCCTTTCTGACACACCATTTTCTTGTGGTGTTCTTGGAACTGTCTTCTCTCTACGAATTCCATGCTCTGAACAGTACCTATCAAACTCTTTGCCGCAATATTCACCTCCATTGTCTGATCTGAGACACTTCAACTTCTTTCCTGTCTCAATCTCAACCAAAGCTTTCCATTTCTTGAAAGTATCAAATACATCAGATTTATTTTGAATACAATAAATCCAAGTTTTTCTAGTTGCATCATCAATAAACATAACATAATAGTGAGAGCCACCGAGAGATGATACCTGAGCAGGTCCCCATACATCTGTATGCACAAGCTCCAATTTTTCGCTCTTCTTTTCTTTCCCAACTCTGAGAAATCTGACTCTCTTTTTTTTTCCATAAATGCAATTCTCACAGAAATCCAAATCAACATTCTTCAAACCTGGCAAAAAATTTCTTGAGTGAAGAATCTTCATCCCCTTCTCACTCATATGTCCGAGCCTATGATGCCATAGTGCTGCATCTGCTCCTTTGGAAGTTAAAGCATTAACAGAGTTAGAAATACCATTGCATAAATACAATGTACCAACCTTTTCGCCTTTTGCTATTACCAAGGCTCCTTTGGTGACCTTCCAAGTTTTATCTGTGAAAGTTGTCACACAACCTTCACCGCCTAACTGCCCTGTTGAAATCAGATTTTTCTTCAGATCTGGAACATGCCTTACCTCCTTTAGTAGCCACTGGTTTCCATTCTGTTGTTTTACAAGAACTTTACCCATTCCAACAATTTTACAGGGTTTATCATCACCCAAACGAACTTGTCCAAAATCTCCTTGAACATAGTCATGAAAATATTTCTTATCAGGTGTGGCATGGAATGAAGCCCCTGAATCTATAACCCAATAATCAGTAACATTTTCGAAAGAAAGAATCAAAGCATCTTGTAACACATCACATGTCACATTTGCTTCATGATTATTTTCTTGTTGTGCATTTCCTTCTTTTCCCTTCCGAGATCTACAGTCTTTCTTTAGGTGTCCTTTCTTTCCACATTTCCAGCACACTATCCCCGATCTGGACTTGGATCTGCCTTTCCTTGATTTACTGCGATAACCCGAGCTCTTTCCTCTTTCCATTCTTCTTCCCTTAGACTCTGCACTCAAAGAATTACCCGATGTCTCACCAGAGCTTTTCCATCACATTTCCTCGCTAAGGATAGCACCGACAACATCATCAAACTTTAAAGTACTAGATCCAAAGACAGAGTTACTAATGGCCATAACTAAACCATTCCATCTTTCTGGCAATGAGCACAAAAATAAAAGAGCCCTAACTTCATCATCAAAGTTTACCCCTATAGAACTTAACTGACTGGTAACTGTATTAAAATCATGTAAATGGTCTGCAATAGATCCACCTTCTGACATCTTCATATTAAATAACCATTTCATAAGAAGTACCTTGTTTGAGGCCGAGGGTTTTTCATATATTTTCGCAAACATCTGCATCAAACCCTCTGTTGTTGTTTCCTTCGAAATATTGAAGGCGACTAACGCCGCAAGGCACAACCGTACTGTTCTGAGTGCCTTTCTATCAAGAATTTTCCATTCCGCGTCTGTCATGGCCGCCGACTTCTTTGTTTTTCTGCTCAATGGTAGGTACATATATTTCTGATACAGATAATCTTCCATTTGCATCTTCCACAGCGGGAAGTTTTGGCCGTTAAATTTCTCGACCCTAAACTTAGTATCTTCCGTCATTGCTCCCACTCGAACCAGGAACCCTTCTTTCCTGCTAGTTTATCAGCCAAATATACCTTCGGCTCTGATACCAGTTGTTAGAAAATTAAATATTACAGAGCAATGCAACACATAAAATATGTGGAAAATACAAGCACACAAAACACATAAAACCAGAGAGACACAGATATACGTGGTTCACCCAGTTTGGGCTACGTCCACCCCGAACAACCAGTCCTTCCTTTCTATTATCCAGCAAAATGAAGAGACAAAACCTATAGCAGATCCGCTGTAATATCCTCTTTTCTTTCTCACAGTATCCCTATCTGTTTCTCGCTTAGAGAATACACATACCTTACACAGCCGCAATACAATACCCTCATAAGAGCAAGGGGTTGCCTTCTAGGGCAAAAAACCCTAAACTAAACATAAATTCTACCGTCAGATCATCTACCTAATGAACGGCCCAGATTGACTAGAAATTAATATACTTTTACAAGGAAATTTTACATCTAATTTTGGCTTCGGGGGCGCTGCCCCCGAAACCCCCACCGGGGGTCCGCTGGCCCCTGGACCCCCCAGCCGGGGGACAAGTCCCCCCCGTGTGCAAGGGAGTACAATTTTCCTGGGGTATACATCCAGCTAAACACAAGGATCTTTGAATCAAGAAGAAAATCAGGCTCCACACCCAACATCAATGTGCCAGCAAGCATGGACAGCTATTCAACAAACAATTTTTGTTAGATAAGTTAGTTCTATATTTTCTAGATAAGAGGACAGCTTGTTAAATTTGTTAAGCAGTTGTCCCTCTTAATGTGTAAAGATATTTTATATTTCCTAGAACTATTCCTAGATCTCTCTAGGATATTTGTAATAAACATTTGTATAGATACTTCAATTTGTGAAGTGTTTTGGTTTGGAATAAAATTGCTAAGATTACTATAGATTTTTGTTGATACATTGGAGGCCTACATGTGTTGATTTCGAAAATAGCAGACTGGACAAAGCTATTTGGACATCATAATTCAGGATTCTCGTGATAAGTTAAAGCGTACAGTGCATCTATCTTGTCATTGTTTATTTTCTGAAGTTCCATTCATTTAATTATGTCTTTTGTTCTTTCTTAATGAGTAACTAGGAATATTACTTCAGGATTAGCTTATGGCTCCCTGTCTTAACTAAGTTACCATTTAAATGTTTTCAACTGATTTCCGGTGTTAGTAATTCTTAACTGCTCCTACTCCTATTTTACTTCTGCCTCCTTCCTCTATTGTTCGGATCAAAGGATCCTTCATTTCCCTTTGTCCCAACTTCACCATTTCATCAAAAACCTTTTACCAAATCTCTGAGGGTTATCTATCTTTCCCTGAATACATTTTCATCCTTTTGGCCTTGCCTTCTAGTACTGCTATCTAGAGTTAGACTCCATTAGCCCAATGGTCAAGTAAATTCCTCCTTAGCTTATCTTTAAGTGATTTTTTCCCACCAAACCAATTCAAAACCAAAATCAATTGTTCTATCATAACTAGCCTAAAGAATTAAACAAAAACAAATTTAAATCATAAGGAGAGAGCCCTCTCTGAAATTTAGGAAGGCTAGATCCTAAATTTCCAAAGTAGGTTTGTGGTTACCCCTAGTTTTCTTAAACTACAAATCAAAAGCCCATAATATTGAGAAATTACTAGGGTGATAACAGGCCCGATAGTGGAGATGGACTAGGTTGTCCCTGATGACCAGGCTGACCTGGAGCTGGACCGTAGGATTGTCTTTGTTGCACAAAGTTTTGGCCATACTGAATGTACGACTGTTGCTGTTGTACAAGAGGTTTACCCTGTGATGGATACATTGGCCTGCCAGCAACATACGACGTTCCTGGTTGAAGCTGACTTGAAGGACTGGAGGGTTGTCCTTGTTGGACCAAAGGTTGACCTTGCGAACCGTAAGGTTTTCCCTAAGGACCAAAGGATTGTCCCTGCTGAGCTAAAGGTTGTCCCTATAATGGTTGTCCTTGTAAGCCTGAGGGTTTCCCCACTAACAAAGGTCCTTGATTAGTGTCGTTCTGATAAGGATCGACATGAAATGAATAGACGGGGTTGCCGACAGCATCATAGTGATGGGGAGGATTGACAGGAACTTTGGGTGGTCGAAAACCCAAAGAGTTCTATTGCTGAACAACCAACAAATACTCTTCAAAAGTAAGGCCACCAGGAATCATAGGGACATTCGAGGTCATATTAGAAGCAGACGGGGCCTCGGGAGATTGAGTATCTAGAGAAGGAGCATATCGTCGATGAATGTCCAACATGTGCTCATCAAAAGTATAGGTAGAAACCATAGGGGTAGTCATAGCCGCACCAGCAGGTGCAATCTCCGAAGCGCGAGCTTGTGATCTGCTCAGACCCTGATTGACAGGCCACGTAGGATTAAGTAAGATGGACCTGCGAGTGTGAAAAGACTCTGACCACTTTTGTTGGCTTGAGGGGTCCTGACCTAGGTTCAGAGGTTAAGGTTTGCCAACAAACTCCTATACTACAGGCCCTTTCGGCAGTGGCCAAGTCTCACCCAAAGCAGTATGGGAGGGTGTCGGAACC
This sequence comes from Pinus albicaulis, assembly GCA_034641835.2. Taxonomy (NCBI): domain Eukaryota; kingdom Viridiplantae; phylum Streptophyta; class Pinopsida; order Pinales; family Pinaceae; genus Pinus; species Pinus albicaulis. Next base: position 45,409,835 of record CM076569.1, on the reverse strand, counting down.
AAGTTTCCGCACCCTGGAGAGAGCAGGTAAGTCAAGCCGGTCCGCAATTTTCAGATCTATACAGCTAGAGGTTGTTCGCCGAAGTTTTAATACGTAACCAGAATATAGTTTATTAGATCTAATTAGCAAGCTCGCATCCATGTTCGTACTTTCGACTATAATCATAGAACAATATATTCGCAGCAGATTAACAGATCACATATACATTGACCATAAATAGAGACAGTTCGCAGCTTATAAATAGATACATCAACATATAACTCAAGTCTGCATCAACCATAACAGATCATATCAGATAACATCAGATATCCGCAATACTTCCGCACATCTATATTATTACCCAAAATCCTATTAAATTCCCCAAATTACCACCTGCTCACACAGCCAGCAGGGTCTGCACATAGCAGGACAAAGGATCTCCACACACACAGCCAACAAGAGTCCTAACCCAAACAACCTTACCACAGATCTAATAGTTTGTACTTCGCATCAATCTCTCTTCATTCCTACCTATGACTCAAAAAGGTTCATATATTTATAGTGGTTTAGCCTACGCATCCAATGGTCTGAAAACCGTGGTTTGCAAACTCTTAGTCTACCCTTGACCCATTTACAATGCGTTATGGGCTTTGACCCACCCCAAAACCCCTGCGCTAGACTAAAAACTACAAAATTATACAAAAATGGACAAAATTCATAGCCTTTGGGAGACCCTGCTCCAACAGTCCCCCAACACAATCTTGTGACTCGTCCTGAGTCACTGTGCCGGTGGGGCTTCAACTTGTGTTTGCAATACTCTGATCACCTCGGCTAACAGAGGCAACACACCTTCACTTTGGACAACTGCATTATGTGCAATTTCGACCAATTTTTCTGATAGTGGTCCCTTAGTCGCAGCGGTAACACTCTCTAGAGTTTGATTTAGTTGCTTAATAAAAACATCGACATCCTGCGACAGTTTGAGGGCTTCGTCAGCCCATGGTTTCAGTCAGTCACCAAGGATCTTCTTATTTTTCCACAGGTCCTCAATATCCACCTAGAGCGATTGGCTGGTGCGCAGTCATTGCAAAAGCTGAGCAGGCACTAAAATGGGCAAGGTGGCTTCGATTGTCTCGAACTCCTCTTCTTTTTGCCAAAGGTCTTGGTTGATCTCTCACAAGATTGGATCGCATTGGACCTTAGTCCATAGCTGCATGGTAGTCTCCAGTAGTTGGGCTCCCTACGCAATCTGCCCTGTGATAACATTCGTGGTCGCGGTGACCATTGTAGTTCGTTGGGCCCGGACCTCCGGGGTTGTTTCGGGCTGTAGCTTAGCCTGCAAATCTGTGATTTTCTACTCCATGCGTGTCTTAACAACTTGAACATCATCCTGGGAGGCCTTGAGTGTTGGGACCGGTCTTTCTACTTTTTCCTGAGGGGTGGCTTAGGCCGAGATCTCTGCAGGAATGCCTGCACAAAGCCATTGGATTGTATTTTCGAGCTCTGTGTGCTAGGCAGTGGTGGTACACACTTCAACATCCTTTGCAATGATGGTTTTCACAGCTACGCTAAGCTGTTGGTGCACTTGTTGGTCGCGATGGTGGATTTCCTAAAAGACAGCGGTGTGGAGACCCTGTAAGGCATCATGGAGTAGCCGAGCTAAGTTCAACTGGACTTCTGTATTGGCCTGGACTTGGGTTCCCAGGTCGGGTGGAGTGAGCACCAGAGCTGTGCCAAGGAGAGAACAGAGGCAGTTGTCATCTGTAACTAGTGTTGCACTACTAGCGGCGGAGGGTGGCCATACCGGGGTTGCACTGATATGCAACGTGTTTGTCTTTAATTATAGCGCTCGTAGCTAAGCCTGAATTGTGTTGACCGCAGCCTGCTACTGTTATTCTAAGGCGGCCCATCTGTCCTCTGCGGCTAGAGTGACTGCATCAACGATTTGTTTCGGATCTCTGTCAGTTAGTGTGATTGTTTCGTCCCGTTCTGCTCGCTGAGACCACTGCTTTTTGCTGGGCGTTCTGACCAGCTCAATGGTGCGCTTCGTGCTGCGAGGGAAGGCAGGACCGCCAGCATCCATACCTTCCATACCCACCCTGGTTGTCTTGCTTGGTAATATTGGGCGTACCTCTAACGTCTAGGACGACGACAGGGGGGTTGACTCAGGACGTGCTAGTGCTTTCAACGCCCTTTGCACCCGTTCTAAAGCCAATTTTCCAGTTAGGGGGCCAGATCGCAATGACTTCAATTTCTTCGTCCATCACCATGTAAGGAAGTGAGATCCAGGCTTTCTCCTTATGCGCTTGGATCTGAACATTGTGCAGAGTGACCTGAAATGCGGCAATGCCCTTGTATCTGTCGTATACGGCCGGGGACAACCGCGATCGGGAGTTAATAGTTGCAGCCACGCTACTCTAAAAGAGGACCCAGAACACATGGTTGTCTTCGAGTCATTGTGGATATGCAGAATCCCATAAGCGCGCATAGCGAGCCCCTTCGCACATGTCCGGGGTAATCTCAGGGAGGATTGAATCTGCAGGAGCTTCCCAGGCAACCAATGTTATAAGAAACAACAACCAAGAGTAACAAAAGGCACTACCCTGCTCTTGGGACTCACAAACATTAGTTAGAAACTCATCGCACAAATACTGCGCCCAGTTAAAACATACCCCTTTCACACATTGGCCGGCTAACCGAATTAAATAGGCTAGAACAGAGGTGACCTAACACTTCCTCATCATTTTACATGCTTACAGCATGGTGCCAAACTATGTTCCTTGGTCATTGATGGTCTTGATGATAAATCCCTGAGTATTATGGTCCACATGATACTTCTGGCGCACAAACTCAGCAGTCTCCCCCTCATATTTCTTGCCCATGCGCTCCAGGGGGTTCGGGCCTCTCATGGGGAGACCAGTAATCTGATGCACGAGCACAGTGTCAATGGGGATCCTGTCCTGGATCCATAGGAATCCGTCATGGATTAGAGTGAGAAATTGTCATGTGAGCCGATCCGTTACATTGTAGTGTCCAAAGTAAGGCATCCTAATCAGATTTAGGAGCCCAGACCCCACCAAACCACGTACCCAGCATTGGGGGAAAACCTTGACCCCATCAGCGCCATGAACTGTATCAAGGTATAACTCAAGTGCGAGCTCAAGGAAGGCCTCAAAGTTGGCCAGATCATGATCATCGAGGTTATTTGGCGTGCACGTCGATGTCCTGCATGGTCGCATGAAGGGTGGCAGCTAATTGATCAGCTCGGCGGGTTGGGCCTCCTCCTCAGCAGCCCGTGGAGATTTCACATTTCGCGGGGAGGTACAGGGCTTTTCTGTGGCCCATTTCGTAGGCTTCGGGGGCTTACCTGAGCCCTGAAAGTTTTCTTTTCCTTTCCTGGTGGTAGGGCTGGGTGTGGAGATGATTTCTTCTACTTCAGATTCGACCTCCACCACTTCCTCAGTGTCTTGTTCCATTAAGGTTACTGGCTCCAAGAGTTCGGCACGGTTTGTGGAGTTAATTCTTGCACGAAATATGAACTCAGGGTTGCTACTGTCAAAGGGGGCAGGCTACTCAGACATGAACCTGATGCTAAAGGAACACAACTTCGTCCAGGACAACCAGGCTAAGTACAAGTTATTCGAGCAATACAAAACCTATGTCTGGTCTATCTCACTTGTTTTATAGCCTTGGGTACCATCCAACGGTAGGGTAGACCTCGCACGGGACTTACCATCAAGTAAACGGTAAAAAATCGCCCAAAATCGCCGCATCAAATGCCGGCCGCCCACTCCATCCAACGGAAATTTGTTTTTTTTACCTGATTTGAATGTTTCAACGACTATTTTTGGCACCCGCGGTGCGCTTAGCGTACCCCTGCGATCCCAGCATACCCCTGCACTACGAGTAATCCTCCCGTGTTCTCGACGCATTAGCTTAACTCTGCGGGGATTCCATCCAACTGAGAGTCTGTGTTGCCATAGCCTAGCCTCCAAGACCTCTTGCACCGTTGTCTTACCTATGTAGTGACTCTTTGTTATATCTTCGTAATTTAAACACTTCAGCCCATCACCGCGCATTGCTTTATGAGGTGCGATACTGATGATGCCCGATGTTCGATGGACTAACTTTTTCTTTTGTCGTACCGAATATTCGGCAAGTACTATGCATGTGGTTAGGAACAGAGAGATCTTGGTAAAACATGCATCCACAACCTTACTGGCGAACAGCTGCGTGTCAGGCAATTCTTCTATGCCCGTCTCAATTCGGGGCAAGTGATCCCGCTCCGTATTCAACATTCATGGCTTGTTGATGAGTTCACCACCCTGTTCTTGAATCAATAGCAATTTATAGACTCCCTCCCCCAACACAGTCATATTCCTCAGGTGCTCTAAAACCCACTGATCAGTAATCGTCTTATAGCAGCTTCTCGATAGATGGCCTGATACATCTGTAGCTCGCCGGTCAGGGCTAGCCCTTCCCTCTCTGTGATAGCATAGTCGGGGTCCACGCCCGAGATTGCCCGACTAGTACATGTGATTGTGTGAGTGCTATCCCTGGTGCTAAGCTACATATGACCTACTTCACGGGTGGTTCCTGAAGTATCCTTATAAAATATCGTCGCTGAGTCGGGGGAAGTGAGAATAGGGGTAGCGATCAACCTGTTCCTGAGTTGTTCAAAGCTCTCTTGGTGCACGTCATCCCAATTGAGGGGAATATCATGCTTAAGTAGCATTTTCAAGAGCTCAGTGATCAGTTTGTATCCTCGACTAGATTTTCTATAGTAGCCCATGTGTCCCAAGATCTCGCGCAGTAATTTTGCAGGCGTGGGCTTTACCTGTATGACTGGTGTGATGAGAATTTTACTGATCTCCCCCTTCACCCTTTGCTAATAATAAGGTCACTGTTCTTCTGGTCGCGCATTTGAGTTGAGGGTGACGGGCATACCGCCCCAGTTCCTCGTGACCACCTTAGGTCCTGAACACTTATCTGGACATTCCATGATCAGTTTCGTAGACTTGCCTATTGTCCTATCAACCCAGCAACTCTTAATCGTAACCTACTTGGGTGGTACCACCGTACTGATGTTAACGCTTCGCGTTATTAGCGCCGCCTTATGTATCGGAGGTCCCCCAACTGTGCGTTCCCATCTTGAAGCTAGGACCGAGACCTTGCATAGATTTGCACCGCAATCTTCCATGGTGGCCTTGTGGAGCTCGACATTATCCTGAATATGTGCTTCCCATGTGGGTCATCCTCTTACTGCGTCGAGGCTGGATTCACCAATCACAACGATGTCAAGAGTCTGTAGAGCTTCCTCAAGCACCTCCAATCCTCCGGTTAACCCAAATGTCCCCAACAATTCGTCTCTTAGGGTTTCCCACTGGCAGGTGTGTTGATGGAGCTCCGCCTCGAGATACCAAGCAACGGGAATTGGTCCTAAGGCATGAATAAACAAGTGAACCCATTCTCCTGTAGTACGATCACACCATCACTCCATCCAAGAAAACAAATGTTCATGCGGATTTCCTGGGCCTTGGAATATCTTGACGCGCACATCTGTCGGAGGTTCAAACCAAAGTACCATCATATCCCGACATTCCTCCCATTCCTGGAACATCTCCTTATCTGTATCCCACCACTTCGCAGGCGTTGCAAGCAAAGCTATATTAAGGGCCCATAGCCTTCGTTCTCTAGGAACCTTGGCTTCGAAGGTGCGCAAAAATTCCCTTATCCTACCAGAGCCATCAAAGCAAGGTAATTATCTTACCTTAGAAGATATATATCGGATTTCCTTGATAATTCGTAGGCAGCGCAATGTAGATATTTCCTTTAGTCAGGTTTCCCACTCTTCTAATTCTTCGTCGGAGTCAGAGAAGCATTCATTGTCCTTCTCCCAACAAGGCATACCTTCAGCCATAGGGTTAATCCATTCTTCGTCCTTCGCATTTAACTTATAAATGTGACCCATCCCTGCTTCTTCATGCGCTGGCTCGATGTATCTTTATCCTTCTGCAGGGTCCAGTGGTACGATCACCCGAGTTCCCTCACTTTCAAACACCATGCTCTGTTTCTTCAAGTTGATAATTCCACCAATATCAATAGCCTAATCGAATCCTAGGAGTGCTGGGTAAGGGTTCGCATCTTCTACAATTTGAATGAATTCAAAGTCAGCGCATACCTTAGCCCCGGAGATATCCACAACCATATTTGACAATCTCCCCAGTGGTATGATCTTCTGTTGATTAGCCATGCGCAGCTGGATAGTAGACCATTCCAATTTAGGTTCTCCCATTCGTTGCCAAGTCTTTTTAGGTAGTACATTCACATCTGATCCTAGGTCTAGAAATACCTGGTCCATTTCATAATCACCAATCTGTGTAGTTAATCGCATCTCGCGGCTAGTGTGCCTCTTCTGTTCATAAAGTTTGTGCCCATCCTTAATCTTCGCGACTTGGTCTAATTTCCCTGCGCAACCGTCAAGTAGAGCTTGGAGGTTCTCTACAGACTGCTGATTGTGCAGCAGCTTCATGCACGCCTACAAGAATGGTTTGAGCTCATCCTCGATTCCACTTCCTAGGGCCGATGTTTCGTTTTGAGCATGGTTCTGTCGAGCTGTGATAGAGGTCTCATTTTCCTTCTGTAAGCCCCCACCTTCTGGTTTAGTATTTGATATACGGATCAGAGACTCTGTCTCAGATTTTTTTGTCGACCCTCCAGTGGTCATACCGCTCCGCGTTATTATATTAATACTCGGTCCTTCTTCATGAGGTTTCTCCTTCACCTGTTATACATTCTACGTAGTAGTCTGCTGCTTTTCCTGTACCTTAGCCATCAGAATCGGGCAGTCCTCAATCACATGGTCCAACTGTCTGTAATATATGCAGGATTCCCGAGTTGGGTTCGTGCAGTCCCTCGCAAAGTGACCTATTTCCCCACAATTATAATAGATTAATTGGCCTCTACCCATGCCTGCACTTCCCCCTCGTCCCCCTCCCCTGCCCCTGGTCGGGGATCTTCCTATACCTGCGGGGGATCTAGGTGATGAGGGGTCTGAATGTACCCTATATAGGTTTCCCCGGTCGATCATCAGATCATACGTTCGGCAGTTATGTTCGTCATGTCCTACAGACCTATAAAACCTACACCACTGTTGTTTTACTTCTGGGATATATTCGGCAAGGCGAGGGCAGTGGTTGGTATTGTGTAGCCTAGTAACACGGCAGTCGTCGCAACATAGCGCCGACCCACTTAGTCCTGCAGCCTCCCTAGGACGCAGAGGACTGGGTCCCCCGGCCTGTATGTAGTCTACGAGTAGTGGATAGTTATCTTTAGTGTGGCCATTCACCTTTCATCGTATGCACCATCTTTTGGGACTGGCCTCTGTCCCTCGCTCCTTGCGCATATTTTGAATCTCCATGTGCATTGCTTCTAGCTGGCCTTGTATCTGTAGCACTCCTAACTAGGTATCATCTCTTGGCGCAACTTCTAGTTTCATGGCAACCTCCAAGGCCTTTTCCTGTGTTTCAATGGCTTGATGACCCATAGGTACGTGCAAGTGGGGTAACAACATAGCAATGAACCACTCCGTGTGTTGTCTGTCATCATACTGGAATCCTCCTTCTCTGATCACTTTCTTTAATCGTTGGTCTGCTTCCCATACGGACTCAGATGTTCCTTGCTTGAAATCCTTCAAATCATTTACTATCTGAGAGTAGGACTTAGGTTTCTTGAACTATTGTTTTCATTCTTAAATTCCTCGACAGTGGCATTCGCATGTTGGTCAATGTATCCCATGTACCAGTCCAGGGCTCGCCCCTCAAAATAAAGGGATAATTGTGCTCGTTTCACCGTATTTCTTACTACGTTCTGTGCAATATTCCTTATCAACCCTGTGACAAACCAAAACCGATCCATGTCCTCATCACCTATGCCTTTGAAGGTAGGTAGCTTCATGTGCGTAGCCATATCGTCTTTCGGTGGGGGTGGAGGTGAGTTTTTACCCTTATGAGGGTTCGACGGTGGTATCGTCGGAGGGCTATGCGTAGCAAAATTCATTACTGGGTTGTAGATAGATTGATCCCCTTCTTGGTTAGTTATGTAATACTTACCACTGCGCGTTGTGCCCTCACTCTGGTCAGAGCTCATTCACTCCATATTGCTACACAAAATGATTTTTTCACACAACAAGATCTTAATCAGTAATGGAAAAGTTTTCAAAAACTTACCCCGAAAACCCTTAAGGAACCTTTGTTCCGCTTCTGAGTAGGATACAAATTGATCAACTGCAAATTTCGTCACAAATCCTCCTATCACACTTTCCACCCAGTGATCTACTATGCGAGTAATGGTGTTGTCGGCCTCTTCTAGCTGCCGGATCCATTCTGGGGTCCACTGTGTGACCCACTCATCTTTCCAACACTTCTGAAACTCGACCAGCCTCGCAAGCCACTCCTGGAGCTCGATCGCAATTTTTACAAAGAATATCTCATAGATCTCTACGAAAATGTACTTATTCTTCCACTCTTTGGTGGTCAACTTCTTACTGTGGTTTTCTTTTACTGCAAATTCCTGAACTTGTTTTTCAAACCATTCATCAATTTCTTTTCTCTCAGGTTTCCAGTACGGCCTTGGCATTACCCGATCTATCTCAAAATTATTCTGGTCTCGGCAACAGAAACATTTTTTGGCTCGAGGGGTCCTGACCCAGGTTCAGAGGTTAAGGTTCGCCAACAAAACCCTATACTACTGGCCCTTTCGGCAGTGGCCTGGTTGCGCAGGCCAAAGTCTCACCCGAAGCAGTATGGGAGGGTGTTGGAACCAGGTTTCCGCACCCTGGAGAGAGCGGGTAATTCAAGCCGGTCCTCAATTATCAGATCTATACAGCCAGAGGTTGTTCGCCAGAGTTTTAATAAGTAACCAGAATACAGTTTATTAGATCTAATTAGCAGGCTCACATCCACGTGCGTACTATAGGCTATAATCATAGAACAGTATATTCACAGCAAATTAACATATCACAGATACATTTACCATAAACAGAGACAGTTCGCAGCTTATAAACAGATACATCAACATATAACCCAAGTCTGCATCAACCATAACAAATCAGATCAGATAACATCAGATATCCACAGTACTTTTGCACATCTATATTATTACCCAAAATCCTCTTACATTCCCCAAATTACCACCTGCGCACACAGCCAATAGGGCCCGCACACAGTAGGACAAAGGATATATGCGCACACAGCTAGCAAGAGTCCTAACCCAAACAACCCTACCATAGATCTAATAGTTCGTACTTCACATCAATCTCTCTTCATTCTTACCTATGACTCAAAAAGGTTCATCTATTTATAACGGTTTAGCCTACGCATCCAATGGTCTGCAAACCGTGGTTTGCAGACTCTTGGTCTACCCTTGACCCATTTACAATGCGTTAGGAGCTTTGACCCACCCGAAAACCTCTGTGCTAGACTAAACAATACAAAATTATACAAAAATAGACAAAATTCATAGCCTTTCGGAGACCCTGCTCCAACAATTGTGTTGTAACAGCCGGCGTAGATGAAGCTACGCATATGGTAGTTTGGAACGGGACAGATGTGACAGTAACCGAAGAACTCAGTGTCGAAGGTGACAGTCCCAACGAAGGGAGGACCGAACTCCTTGGGGGAGTTGATGTACTGGACTGTGCTATGGATGCAACACCAGACATAATCTGACTCAAAGTCTGATAACCGGGTGGAAGTGACACCAATTTAGGAGAATATTGAATAGAAACATGCGGGAGATCTTCAAGGAAAATTTGATATTATCCTGTAGAAACAGAAGTTCCTTCACTGCCAACAGGACTCGAAGAATCCATATCTGCGAAGTCGTAAGATCGTCAAAAATATGATGAGGACTAGGAGGTATAACAACAGCTACAAATGGTGATCCTAAAGTAAGAGGAGGGAATTCTTCCTCATCCCTAAAACTAGACCAAGCACCTGGAGGAGGCCAATTGAACTCAATTGACTCTTCAGGGAGAGATCTGGTAGCGAGAGGTAAAACAGTCGGGAGAATAGGCTGTGAAAACTCGACAGACCTAGTGGACTGAGGGGTTTCGTAAGAAACGTCACGAAAGGAACTACCACTAGGAGGCAGTGAAGAAGATGACAAAACTGGTGGTTCTGCCACTGTGACCTTATTTCAAAACATAAAGGAAAAAGAGATAGCCAAAAGAAGGCTTCAAGGTCAAGGCATAAGGAAAAACAAAAACAAGCCAAGTAACAAACTTTTAACGGGCATCTAATCATGGGTAATTAATTTTATGACATTGAAACCAGACTTTGTTGTTTCATGTTTTAAGAGTCGAGAAACAGACAAAAGATGACTCTAGTCACTTTCAATTTTAAACAAGCATGAAAGGACAAGTGCTTGATGATCTATTCTCTTTTTAAAGAGTCACGAAAAGATCGAAATGACTACTTTGGTAATCTAAGAAATAGGGTGTACCAAGTTTCCGTGAACTGCCATATACACCTTGGTGATCAAATGAAAGAGAAATGACCAAGGACTTAACGTAAGTGCAGGTAATCTCCCTGAATGTTGTGTTCAGTGTATCACGGTTATAGGGCGGTAGACTCGGCTTCATATGGATAAAGGATTTGAACCTATAGGGGTATCCCTTTATATACTCGACAGTACGAGGAGCACAAGTCCGTACTAGCGTTGTTTAAAGCCAAAAGTGAATGACAACTACTAGGTTTTAAGATGTCGAAACATGTCTCTAGCCTAGACCACTAAAATTTTTGTGTTAGGTTCCAATGTTTCCGTAGGTTAATTCAATTGATTTTATAGTTGATCTTGAATTAGGTTTCAATTTCAAGGCCCTACCGAATGTCGATGTCAAATTTCCTAAATGCAAACTATATGCAAATGAACACCATTTTCCATTCAATGAACACTTATTAAGAGAAGGATAGAGATCTTTCAAAAGATAGCAATCAACGAAATCAAACGAAGAAATCCTCTAATGCATCTAATTCAATCAAGTGAAAAAATGAAAAGCTCTTTCCTAGTCTATCAAGCACTAGTTATGCAAAAGAAATTTTCTTTTCCATCCAAATGAAAGAATGCAACTTTTTATTTTTCAATGAAATGAAGCACATAATGCACTAATCACACGAAAAACAAAACCAACGCTAGTTCGAGGATTGTGAATGTAAGGAGCTAATCTGAATAATTAAATGAAAGCAACACAAACACAAAAATACACTCAAACCAATGACACACTCTTCCAAACAAAGAGAAAGATTTCGAAACGATCCAAACAAGCAATGTGATATATGCTTGGAGCGGCAAGAAGAAAAATCAAACGAAACCCAAAATGATCATTCAACAAAAACAAACGCTCAAAGGATCTAGAAAGACTTAACACAATTGATCAAAGGATGAGACTGACAAAAATCAAAAGACTCGACTTCTAATCAGAAGGCGCAGTGAGTTAAGACACTCAGAAACCAAAGGCCATAAACTGCACTGATAAGAAAATGGACATACAACTGAAAACAGTAAGCCTACAATAGTCAAAACAATCCCAAAATAGAAACTGAAAATTAGAAAACCAATCCAGAGGCAAGCACAGCTGACCAAAAACTCAAAACAGCAGTCAAACCAAACCCTACAGGATTTGGCACGACTGTAAAGCAGTAATCCGCGCCAAAAAGGGGTTGGCGCTAGTGAAACACAAGCAACATGTGCCAATCGGCGCGACTGTTCAATCAAAAAGCGCGCAAAGCTGGATATCTATGGGAGAATGGGAAATCTAATGAGTAGAGGTCAATCTTGATACTCTGGAGCTGAACAAGAGGACTCTAAACAAGCAAACAGACCAGAAAATATAGACAATCAAGCAAACGACCAAAGTCGGCTTGACAAGTGTAAAACAACAAACTCACACTGATCCTCAGTGGAGTCACCAATTTGTTATGAAGGTAAATCCTCTTTGCGGACAGAGACGATCACTCTAGACCTAGAGTGGGTCTAGTAACAAAAGGAAAAACTAGAGTGTAGGTTCCTCATTACTGAATGAAATGGACGAGGTAGATCAACCTACCTGGAGTCCAACGATGTCATCGTGGTTGCTGTAGTGGTGGCCTCCCGATTCTTGTCTCAGCAAGTCACTATCCTTTCGCAGCGATGCTTGGATACCTACACAAGATCAACAAACAAGAGTAGCATACGAAACAACAATCTCATCCATAACTACTAACCAGTCAAGGAGGGTTAAGCATATTGCATCAATAAAACACATCAACGCAAAATGGGAACTAGACAATAGTTATACATATGTATTAATAGAAGAAAGAGTTACAACCAAGCCTTGACGTCACAGCCTCCTTCAGCGGGGTTCAGTTGAAGTGTGTCTCAACAAATGTCAGGGAATTTAGAAGGGATGCAGGCACAAGCTTTCTCAATAAGGAACTCTTCCGTTCTATCTTTCCTAGTAAAGCAAATATAAATCTCTCCAACATTTTTCCTATAATATCTTCAGTTCAACTAGCTCATCAATGGAAGATGGCTGTAAAAATAGAGGGAGAGGAGGAGGTTGGGATTCCTACTATGGTGGAAGGGAGGCCTGATCCCATGGGAGGTTTCCCTAAAAGGTGGAAACAAGAAGCCAAAGGAGGAAGGTCGTGGTTATTCAGTCGAACCACTCCCTATGACTCGTCCATGAAGTTGTTATGATCGAAACTTCGCCTCTATTTTTAAAAAACTTTCCATAAACAGATTGGTGCGGGCAGCTAACTGACATAGAGAGGAAGTTGGCGTGGGGACCAGTGTTAATCTGCCTCATTGGCACGAGGGAATAATGGGCTACCAACGCCAATGCAAAAACATGTGTTTTTGATGGTTTGTTCAGGAAATGGTCAACAAAAGGAATGTTGTCCTCATGGAAAGGGATGCAATGATGGTATTTGCAAGGCATGACACTTTATTTTGATAACATAAATGAGCCTCCAATGTGCGGGATGGGGATTGCAGGGACAGTGACAAAATGTTGTGTAACAATCACCTAAAATTTTCTCATGCTCAAATTCTTCATGGTTTTGACCCAAATCCCGATGGGTGAAAAACCCCATGCTTGGGTTTGAAGCCCACATGTGTCATTTGTGGCGCTTTTCCCTCCAATCCTCAAATCCTAGGGATTGGAGTACCTCCCATGCTACACAAAAATAAATGACACATGGAGGGATTTAATTCCTCTCCCAACTTGATAAATGCAACGTTAAGAGGGATCTAGGATGGTTTATTTTATTAGTTTATGATACACGCTCAATTATTTTTTGAACGCAGTTAAAATTGTTAGCTAGATAATTTGGCGGTGGCCATCTCCCGATGTCCTAAAAATGCAAACACCTACACAATTGATTAATATTATTTTCTTATAATTTTCATTTTTTAGAAATTATTCGAGGTGTATGTACGATGATGTCAACAATGCCCATGAGACATATCTACCCAACAATAGGTTGTAGAGTGCACCTCTTAGTGCAACAACTATTATCAAGGAGGGCCATGTTCCCCTTGTTTGTGTTACACCTTTTATTGATACGCTTCTTGCTGCTACATCTCTTAGTTGGGAATTTTGAACATTCACGTGGTTACCTTTGCCCCACTTTCTTTATGATGTCTTTTTATTCAATCATATGGTTTGAGGGTAGTGGAGGTTCTTGCGAATGCAATTAGTGGTATTCCTTTGACATGATCAAAGGAAATGCTCCCCTTTCTAGGGTGAGCTATTTTTTTTGTCCCACTTATTCAAACCACACGGGTTTTCATTGGTAATAACCTATGCATGAAGATTCATTTAAAAATGAATCCAACCTCTAAGGTTATTGTTTTCCCTTCCCCACCAAAAATACCTCGGTGTTTCGGAAAACACCCTTCAAATTACTATGTTATTAAAAAACTTGCTCTAACCTTTAGGAGTATTTTTCCCCTTCCTACCCTAAAGAAACTTTTGTGTTTGGACAAACATCTGTAAAATCACTATATTTATAATAAAATTTACATTTGAAAGCCATATTTTCAAAACCTGATTTATTCATTTGAAAAAAATATCTCAATGTAAGAATTTTGTTCCATATTAATCTTTTGATTTGGATCTCAGAGGCTAAATCTAGAAGACATGAATGTTGAGAGAGGAGGAGAGAAAACATATAGATTTTCCATGAAACTGATCACACTAACATTGATAAAAATGTTAGAACATTGGGAACTCTCCTTCTTGACTTTCACTCTATTCTTATTTCCTTCTTATAAGGTGTCTTGTTGACAAAGTCAACTTTAATTAGGTTTTACTATCGATGACATATATATCAAGTTCACTTTTATATAAAAATATGACTTTATGACTCATATATTCAAGCTTAGACTATAAACCCCCTAAGATCTACATGAACATTGCGTTCTCTCTTTTGAAGCCATGGTCTAAACTTTATTGTTCTCAAGTTTTAACCAAAAAATTATTTACAATAGTGATATATATATATATATATATATATATATATATATATAGCATCTGTCCCTTATTAAGAGGTACAATACCATTTGACATATAAAACTAACTAGCAATTGCACCATTATCAGATGTTGCAAAGGAAACATCGTAACTGATTGATGTAAAATATTGCAATGTATCAATACAGGGCTGTGATGTTTCAATTCTGCTTGATGACACTGCTAGCTTCACAGGGGAGAAGACAACGAATCCTAACAGAAATTCTGTAAGAGGCTTTGATGTAGTTGATAAAATCAAAAACAAGTTGACTTGAGTACCCTGCTTTCCTCTCCTTTGTGTGATGTCTTTTGCCCTTCTTTCCTTGTGTGAAGCTAGAGTCTGAGATTAAGATGTTATCTTATATTATCTTGAAATAACTTCTATGACTATAAAATCTCTCCTTTCCTCTTTGTTCACTAGAATGCGGGTGTTTGGCATTTTTTTAAGAGCCTATGTCTATATGTATTTACTTATGATCAGGCAATGCTTTTTGGATTATGTCTGAATAAGTTTGGGATTCAGATTTGCAATTTCCTCGAGGTTCTGGCTTTTATAGTTATTGATTTATAGGTTTTTTTTTTACAGGAGGAGGAATTTTGAAGCTTCAGAATGATGTGCAGAGATGTGGCTATGAGGATGTGCAAATAATGTGGGAAATGTTGAAGAAAACAGAATCCCAAAGTTCTGAAAAAAGGAGGCATTCATTGTGGCGATTGTATTGGTTGGCCGCACAGCTTCCTTGAGGCGAATTCAAAGGGCAAACTGAAATGAAAGATCTCCTTTCATAAAATGAGGACCTATTAATTTTTTGATAGTAAGCCATGGTTACCATATGTTACTCTCTCTATCTATCTATATAAGTATACATGCTTCCTTCACCCTTCATGTCCCTCAGATCTAAGGCCCTATCCTGGTCTGTTGGGCGAGGGTATGATTTATATTGTGATTTGGGATATGAGGCAAGCCCTATGCATATATACATATATCTATGCTTCGAGAATTTTAAAAAAATGCCTCTTTGAGCAACCAAAGTGTTGAAGAGGGGGAGAAGGAAAAGAAAAAATTGATGGAGGTAAATACCTGCTGAAAAATTAGAGCACGTAATTAGGTTTATGCCCAGCTCTGAGGAGATCTAGAGGCTAGTAATAGTTATATTATGTATAGGAAGTATGGATTTTTCTCAAATAAAAATATCATATCTTTTTGTTTTGAACTGTGTCTATTGAATGACTGGAATATATGGCTATACAGTTATTTTACAAGTTAATAAGTTGAGTATCTGTATGTTTACAGTTAGAATCTCTTAGAAAATAAATCTTTCATTAAAAGGTACTTAATGAGGATACTTGTGCAAATTTTAATGGCAAGCTAATGACAAGAACAACGTTCTGTTTCAGAGTGTATTAAGTCAAATTTTAATGGCAAGCTAATGAAAATAATAGGGATGTGTTTTAGTGCGTATTTAGTCCCTGAAGCTGTAGAATAGGTAAAATCATAAATATTTAGGCCACTTTTTATAAGGATTTGAAATTTTTTTTGTTCAACTCCAAATGGAAAGACAATTACAACTTTCTGTGACATTTTTTGTTTGGCAAGCTAATGGGCATATTTGGACAAATGCCAAAACTGAAGTTACAAGTTTTGCGTGCTTTTTCTGTGATAAAATTTTGAAGCATTCGAACAAAGAAACTGTCCTGCCTGAAACTCAGCAGTTGTCAACACAGTTTCATAATTTTTTAATACAGTTTCTTTAAAATAAGATGGTTTTCTTGAAGATAGAATGCCAGCTCCTCAAGCTGATCCATGGAAACAAACCCAAAAGAGCATTAAATTTAAGAGGATCCCATTTATAGAAGCTTACAGTTAGAACAAAATAGTGCATGATGCCTCTCATCCAACACATCGAAAATAGAATGCATTCATAACATAAGTGAGGCTCAATGGCATTTCAATATTCATCAAAATTTCAATCAAAGTAGAATACCTGACAAGAACAGCGATGTGTTTTAGAGTGTATTAAGTCAAATTTTAATGGCAAGCTAATGACAATAACAGGGATGTGTTTTAGTGTGTATTTAGTCCCAGAAGCTCTAGAAGACGTAAAATCATAAATATTTAGGCCACTGTTAATAAGGATTTGAAATTCTTCTGTTCAACTCCAAATGGAAAGACAATTACAACTTTCTGTCACATTTTTTGTTTGGCAAGCTAATGGGCATATTTGCACAGATGCCAAAACTGAGGTTACAAGTTCTACGTGCTTTTCTGTGATAAAATTTTGAAGCATTCGAACAAAGAAACTGTTCTGGCTGAAACTCAACAGGTGTAAACACAGTTTCATAATTTTTTAATACAGTTTCTTTAAAATAAGATGGTTTTCTTGAAAATTTTAATTTCAAAACTCAAATACAGATACAGCTCTATTCCAGGAAATACTAATAATTATGATCAACTTTAAAAACCTTCAAACTCTTAACTTTATTTATGTTTAATCATAGTTTACAATTTTCAACAAATGGGCTTCACACTATCATAGTTTTCCATTTTAACGCTTCATACTCAACCAGGCATAGTTCACGAAGATAGAATGCCAGCTCCTCAAGCTAATCCATGGAAGCAAACCCAAAAGAGCATTAAATTTAAGAGGATCCCATTTATAGAAGCTTACAGTTAGAACAAAATAGTGCGTGATGCCTCTCATCCAACACATCGAAAATAGAATGCATTCATAACATAAGTGAGGCTCAATGGCATTTC
This sequence comes from Pinus albicaulis, assembly GCA_034641835.2. Lineage (NCBI taxonomy): Eukaryota > Viridiplantae > Streptophyta > Pinopsida > Pinales > Pinaceae > Pinus > Pinus albicaulis. The sequence continues at coordinate 45,392,545 of CM076569.1, read as the reverse complement.
AATATTCATCAAAATTTCAATCAAAGTAGATATCTGAAAAGAACAGCGATGTGTTTCAGAGTGTATTAAGTCAAATTTTAATGGAAAGCTAATGACAATAACATGGATGTGTTTTAGTGCGTATTTAGTCCCAGAAGCTCTAGAAGAGGTAAAATCATAAATATTTAGGCCACTGTTAATAAGGATTTGAAATTCTTTTGTTCAACTCCAAATGGAAAGACAATTACAACTTTCTGTCACATCTTTTGTTTGGCAAGCTAATGGGCATATTTGGACAAATGCCAAAACTGAGGTTACAAGTTCTGCGTGCTTTTTCTGTGATAAAATTTTGAAGTATTCGAACAAAGAAACTGTCCTGGTTGAAACTCAGCAGTTGTAAACACAGTTTCATAATTTTTTAATACAGTTTCTTTAAAATAAGATGGGTTTCTTGAAAATTTTAATTTCAAGACTCAAATACAGATACAGCTCTATTCCAGCTCTACCGATGGAATGTTGATTCATTATGGAAAATTAAGCCTTTCACCACGCTTCCATTGACTCTGTCCCAATTGTATGGCATGAATTTTAAAGGGGTGATGCCAGATGCAAAGCACTAGTGATTTTGGCAGAAGGCTATCCCTAAGACCTGGCACCTAACTGGATGGAAAGCGGGCCTATGCAGTGCGAAGTGTTGGACATGTTTCTCACTAAGTTTTCCAAATAATGTGCATTGCAGTGTGTAAAATACCTCATCATGCCATTCAATAAAAAGAAAGCATCTACCCAAAGGAGTTGGATTCAGTGAAGATGCAAGGTGTTTTTCACCATTGAACAATGTTCAAGTTTAATAAGGGCTTTTCCTGCAGCCAGGCAGTGGTTGCGCCAAATAAGATTATATCCCGGCGGGAGGATCCTCCCCTCCATGGGGTTGTCTCCATAAAATTACAAGCTCCAATGTGAAAATACACACTCATTCAAATACATATGCTTGTCAAAACACTGTCATCTATGTCCCTACACCCACCCCGCCCACTTCCCCCAATTTTTTATTTTTTATTTTTTATTTCTTTTATTTTTTATTTTTCCAGAAATGGAAACAAAAAATGGCAATCATATGGAAACAAAGATTTGGATTACAATCAATAACACTAAGAAAAACCATCGTTCGCACTTTGGCAGCCCCTAGACATTAGAGAAACAAGGAAATTAGAAAAAAAAAAAAAGAAAAAAAAAAAGAAAAGAAAAGAAAGAGTCTTATTGCAGCATTCCACAATTGCTCCTTCACAGCGGTCTGTACCTCGCTATCGATACGTTTGTATATTGGTGCAAGAATATTGAAAGTGGTGAATGAAACAGAAGAATTACAGGAATTTATACTCTCATCATCCTCGAGAAAAACAGCAGCTGTGTTGCCATCATTTCCCCCAATACCATGTATTCCTCTCGTCAATCTCCTCTGCTGTGCTCTGTGCATATTTGAACAATCGATATTCAGAGGTTGTTTTTTCTCCCCAAAGGCACTATTCCTATCAAAGGTTCCCATGCCCACAACAACTGTATTTGATTTAAACCCCAAACCTTCCTCCAGCATCGCCACGATCAAAATATGGGATCCGATGAAAAACCCCAGAGTTAGAATTACAGGGGAGGAACTATAAATAGGATTTTAAGGACCAACACTAAGCAAGCCTCTGTATTGACAATTGAATGCATCTGCATTTGAATAGAATTATAAATAGGAATAACAATAATCATAGAATTTTGGAATCAAATTATGTTCTGTTCGATGAAAAAGCATATGCCCGCACAAAAAGCAGAATTGAAACCCCGCCCACTAGAAATTATAAAACCCAGGATCCCACCAAGCTATATTCCCATTCCACACTGATACCATTCACCGAAAGCAGAACTTATACGCAGCAAAAAAAACCAACAGAAGTAAAATGAATACATGTAAACCATCCCAACTAAACAGGGAAGCAAAGAGCCTTGTTATTGACCTCAATATATCCACACACAGTTACCAATTTGAAACAGAGGCCACGAAGCTATCTACAACGAAGCGCAACAGGTGGGTGAGTATTCCCTTCCCCTTCACATTGAGGCCACCACCATCTTCCCCCGATATGAGGCAATCCACCTTCACCACCACGTTTTCCACCTGTGGAAGGCACCAGAGCATTACACATATATGAAAAAAAAACTACTACCAATGATGCTTCCCCTTTTCCAGCAACAATGACGCGCAAAGATTGTAACAAATGCATTTTCCAGTAGCAATGAGGCACAGGCATTGCTTCTCTGAAATCCCAGAAGCTTCTCTGAAATCCGAGAATGTCCAGGTGAAGGGTCGCTCAATGCCCTACCTTCTACATTTTCTCTTTTCATAACTGCATTGTAAACTAACTTTTCTATCAAGGGTTGAAAAATTGGAAATATCTATATTTATAATGAAATCAATCTAAGATAAAATTGGTTGGTAATTATACTCATTTAATTATATGTGAGAGAAAATCATAATTAATGATGACATATATTAATATCATTTTAATTAATAATATTTATTGAATAAAATAATAAAACCAAATATGTCATAAATTAAAAAAAAAAAAAATGCTATTTATTATTTTATATTAATTTAAGAAACATTTTTCTTAAAAAAACAATCACCTTTTTCCTAATGAAAAGTTAAGCTAATGAAACATATTGTTTAATTGTTCAAAGAATATTCTACTTATACATATTGGATATTTAAACCTAATAAAGAAAATTGTTTAAATGTTTAAATTTTATTTAGAATATTCTAAATATAAGTATTGGTTTCCATTTCCTCCACTAATTTTATTTCGCTTTATATTTTAGGGTTTGTAAAATTATTTTCAATTTCCTCTAACTTTATTTGGCTTTATATTTTAGGGTATGTTTGGCTCTGGAGTTTGGGACTATTTAGTTTGCTCCATTGTGGATTTTTGGCTTTGTTTGATTTCAGACGTTTTGGATTTTATGTTTTATTTAGAATTCAGAAATATTTAAATTTGGATTATTTATATTTATTTGAAATTATGTTTTATTTAGTTTTAAATTATTTTGATTTTTTTAAATTTTGATTTATTTTATTTTATTTAGTAATTATATATATATATATATATATATATATATATATATATATATATATATAATTTCTTCAAAATATTATGAAAATTAGATATATCATATAATTAATTAGCTTAAACATGTTAATAAGTAGGTGGCCTCAATTTGTCCAGTGGGAAACCATATATTTTTTGCCACTCGTCAATAGAGTAATTAATCCAAAATTCTAATAGCTTTAACAATTCTAACATGATTAAAGTATTAACTATTGTACCGTAATACAAAAACTTGCAAACTAGCATTTAGAGAATCAAGAGTCCGAAGAGGTGACAGGTGTCAAATCTTTAGCACTGGAGCCAGGAGAGGTTGGAGGAGTAGGCTCACATTGGAGGTGGTACTCTATATTGTCCAATCTTGTAGCCATTCTTTTTAAGAATGTTTTTTGGTTTCTCTATACCCATTTAACGTCTTTCAGACTTGCAAACAATTGTTTCTTACTTTTTGTTTATCCTTCAGTACCTTGCTCAACAAGGTCTTCATCTTCCAGTAAAGAGAAATGACATTGAGGTATTGCTTTCTTCTTCCCCCAATATGCTAAGTGTCAAGAATCCAGGAAGAAACATCCTCTGGGATCTCAGATTAAAAAAAAAACACATCTTCCTCTAGCAACGAGGGATTCCAATTTGAAAAAAAATCATGTCTTCCTCTAGCAATGAGGGATTCCAATTGGAAAATCTTGTTTTGGGTTTCCAAGGGAGCATCCAAATGATATGTTTCAACAACCTCCTATGCTTGTTGCGTCATTAGGGATCATTGCCTCCCCCTCCCTGTAACAAACCTGGTGAAAATTCCATGTAATAAAGTTAAAATAATAACCACGATTGATAGTACACGTATTCGAAGCTGAATGTTGGGAAAAACATCCCAGTTCGGGTGTTCACATGGTTTATTATGACTAAGGAAATTGACAAAGGCTATGGCTAAGGCATTAAAGAGGCAAAATGTATTTTTGGCACATTTATTTATGAAAATAATGGAAATTAGGAGAAAAGGGAGGTAAAAAGTCACATGTTGCATGTGAGGAGGAAAATGAAGAAAACAGAGACCTCATCTATGAAAAGGCTTATGAGGATCAATTGGTACCTTTTTTTAGTGCATTTTTGGAGCTCTCTCATTATTCTCTCTCTCTCTCTTTCACACACACACACTCTTGTATACTTAGATTTTTCTTGGAGCACCCTTGGAGAGTGTAGATATTTGGTGATTTGGAGCAAGAAGGCAAAGGAAGAGCAGGAAAGCACAAGCAGACATCGAGATCAACAACTACAACAGGTTTTGATTGCAGGTACTGAGTTGCATGTATGCTTTCCTCACTAGTTTTGGCATGCATGGTGTATGCATGTGGATTTTCCTAGCCTTGCCATTTCCTTGATAGCCATGGTGTTGTGGGTTTATTTCCATTGATTGTCTTCTTGTTGGTTTTCATGATTCCTTTAGCTGTTGGGTTTAGTTATTAGTTCCTAGAGCCTTGGTTAGACAAACACTCTGGAGCCTGACAGATAGATGTTGGGTTGAGTTACTAGTCCTGGAGCCTTGGTTGGAAAAAATCTCTAGAGCCCTAGGTGGGTTTTGTTACTATTCCTGGAGCCTTGGGTGGAAAAATGCTCTGGAGCCCATAAACAAATGGGGTTGAGTTACTAGTTCTTGAGCCTTGGTTGGAAAAAACACTCTGGAGCCTTGGAACAGCTTGGATAGAGACCAATCCGTGATGGTTGTGATGTCCGACCATGATATGGAATCACTGGTTGAGGGTTGAGGTGCTTTGGCATATGGAAGCCCTGGATTGATTTTGATCAATGTGTTTGATGAGATCCCACATTCATGCTTGGAATATGGAACGAGGGTGATTGGATGAAGTGAGATTTGGCTCAGCCAATCTATGGTCAAGTGGAGCGTGGAATTCCCATCTTCGGTTGGTTTCTACATTCATTAATTAAATATTCGTTCCATTGGTATTTGGTATGCAAATGTACTGATTTATATGTGGATTATTTTGCTATTGTATCCATGGTATTTCTGTTGTTATTATGCTAGTTATGAGTATGTATTTTTACAATGATGATCTGTGTCTCTCCCTATGTTTTTACTTGTAAATGAATACACAATGTATCTATGGACAAATATATTGTATTGTAGTTATTTTTGTAGGGTAGCAATGCTTCTTAGCGATTCTCAGATAAGTATGAGACCCCTTTTCTCCGTTATGTTGTTTATACCTGTAGCTTTCATGTTTGTGACATGTTTGACAAAATGCTTGTCATGGATGGCAAGGATCCAGATGAGTTCTTGTTGATGTGATTTTTTATTTATCATTGTCCTATTGTTATTTATCATCTATTAATTTTTCATTAAATTCTGGGCAGAGCACTGGGTTATGGTCCTAAAAAGGTGGCTCAATTCCTGGGCACGCTGACACATAACTAAGGAATTGGGGCCTTGGACACTGGCATGTTGTGTTATGCCTGCGTCTATAGCCTCTTGGACACTCACATGCAAGCCTGTTCCTACGTCTATGGCTGAAAGAGGTCAAAAGGTTAGTGTGACTCCGGGGTAAGAGGTATGAATGGTTAGGTTACCTTATGGGGGTGGTGTTGTTGTTGTACAAGGTATCTATGTGGTGTTTTTGTTGGTTCCACTTACTTAAGGTCACTTAGGAGGTTGAATCTCATTATAGTAGCCTCTCGTCACATGTTTACCCTGGTTGCCTGGTTACTTGGGTAGATGTGGGAAGAGGGAGCTATAGACTGGTATTAAAGAATGGTTCAACCCTTGGACTGGATGGGTGGTGAGTTGGTCATGATTTTCTATCGGTTGGTTATGTGTTTCTCATACCTAGGGTGTATATGTTGTTGCATTCATGTTGTGTTGGCCATGGTGCATTACAAGGAAAAGACCCTCTAGCGGAGGTTATAAAGGAGGTTTTTAGTGTTATAAACTTGGCCAAAATTGTCAAAAAAACATTTTCTACAACATCCGTTTTTGGTAATGGAGGTTTTGGCAGAGCTTATAACAGAATTTCAACACAACTAAAAAAAACTAGGCAGCCAGAGGTTTTTATGGATGTTTTTCTCATCGGTGCGTGCATTAGGTGTGAATGCACCGGTGCATTTTGACATGAATGCATTGGTACTGTAAACATACCAAGTACCAGGATGGAAAAAAAATTTCGGATGCCTCGGGACATTTAGCAATGTCTCGGTGCGTGTCACCCAGCAAGACGCACCGGGCTGTTAAGGTGTAAAATCACACCGGGCCATCTAGGTGCTAAAATGCTCTGGGCCGTTAAGTTATAAAAACACACCAACGCGTTAAAGGCAAACCATACCTGTGCATACAACGCCTATCAGACCGCCCAAGCAGTAGTCGTTGATAAAGCGTACTCGGAGTTCTAACTGGTATTAGTATTTGTGCGGTGCCCATAGGTCTTATAAATGCACTGGTGCGAAGTAACTAATAAGCACCAGTGTTCATTTTGTATTTTTTAGAAACATCGACCCGTGACAGTGCAATTATTGTGATTTTTTAAAATTCATTATTCATCAAAATTCAACGCATATCTTATAACAGTATTCATATCAATTAAATTTTTATTAGTGCATTTGAATGTGATGTTTATATTAATTTGTTATATCATATCATTAGATTTCACATCTCTTCATTATAAAATTTAATCCTCCATATATTTAATCAGTGGTGTAACATTTCACAATGGCAATGGAGAATGCAATAGAATAAATTAAAACGTATATATATATATATATATATATATATATATATATATATATATATATATATATATATATATATATATATATGACACTCTTTTTCATACAAAATGGGTCAGTTATTAGTATCCCTCTATCTTTAAATTGGGACACTATGTCCATTACATTAAACAAAATGTCTGATTTCACAGACAAATATTTCAAAAAAATACAACGTCTTGCTTTGATATCCAAACATATTGATCATCATTCTTTGCTGGAACTATTGTCACTGCTCGAGCTACTTCCATGACTTGAGTTCTTTGGAGGAATGTTTTCTTTACTGTGTTGATTGTATTCTTCTTCTTCATCAAGTTCCATCTACAAAATTAAAATTAAAGTGTAATGAGTGTATATACATTGATGAGAATAATGAAAATTTCAATATTAAATAATATACATCAATGTAAATTGAAAATAAATGTACCATAGCAAGAATTGACTCATGAACTATACACATTCTTTAAAAACCAAATTTCATGCCATCTTTCAAAAATTCATTTGTTGGCGCAGTTCCATACTTTGTTTCCTGCAAGTTTTATACCCCATAACAAATCATATATTTAATATAAAAGATTTTTTTGTTCTATTAATTATAGACTGAGTTAAGTAAAACAAGATAGATGCTTACAAATTCCACAATAAATTTCTGATATGCCAACATATACTCACAACCGATATTTAACCCAATGTCAATCAATTCTTCTAATGGTTGTTCTTTGTATGTTAGCACCTGTTGAAGACATTCAATGATGATTGTTGTAAAAAAACTTAAAATATACAAAAATGAAATCTAATTAATTTGTTATAAGGAAGTAACAATTACTCACAAACATAGATATCAACCTTTTTATTCCTTGTCGTCCTGTTTTATGTGCTGAATGGGTTCCATTTTCTTTTCTTTTCTGCAAGAAAATACTTGAAAATTAATATTTAATGCTAAATTATTTATTTATTGTACCTAATAAAAAAATTCAATGATTACATATTACATTAAACATTAAACATATGTGAATTAATAGATTGTTTGAAACATGTTATCTAATATTTTTAAGTATACTATTAATGAAAATTCAAAAAAGAAACTCATATTAGGTCGATAGTATTTTTTCATTCACCCGATTTATCCTTCTGCAATCTTTCCATCAAGCTTTTATGCTCTTCTAGTCTTAGATCAGAAATAACCTTATCGAGCTTCCTCATTTTGTGGCTTTGCATGATACGCAGTAAAAAATACATATTAGTTAAAATTACATATAGTTCAAAAATAATTTTTTTTGTAAAGAATTTACAAAGAACTTGTCTTTTTTTCTTTTCTCGATGTGCTATCAGTGTTTTTTGTTACTTATCTCTTGTCAGCCATTTCTTTATCAATATGAAACCTATACCATACCATTAATTAATATATTTTATATATAAATCACATAATTTTCAGGTAAAAAAATAAAAATCAAGAAAACGGTATGCCTTTCAAAAAGTACGCATTGAAGGCGGTGTGGTAGGTTCTTATAAACACACTGCCATAATAATAGAAACACCATAATGTGCTCACTGTCAACAAGGAGAATCGATGCATTATATGTTAACTGGTGTACCGATTAACACATACATAAATTAATAAAAAAACGTTTTTATCAAACAATGTTTTTTTGTCAATACACGCCCGATGCGATATACTGAAATAGCACACCGGTGCGCTATTTTAAATAGCTCGCACCGATTAATTTTTTTATTTTTTTTTTAAATTGTGCAAAGGTTGACATGGATTGGGATCCAACTCTGCAAGTGATCCCGCATGTTTGATGTCATATATACAAACCCTATAAATCTAAAATGAAAATCCCTAATTGTGAAGTCACAGAAACAAGAAAAAGCAAGGGTTTAATGTAAGAATGTATTTTTTTTGTTTTGTTTTGTTTTTTAAATGCACAATAAATTTAAAATTTTTACTATGCATGTATTAAATCCAACAGAAACTGTAAAAAAAAAAAAATTATTACAGTAAAATTTAACAATTTTTACTGTACTACAGGGTGTTTGTGCGAATTACCAGATGTTTCAAATTCTGATTCTCTGAATAGTGCTGTTGCTCGAAAGTATTTTGCTACTCCACAGTGCTCTCGTGCTCTCTTGCTCCAGGTATGTCTCTCGTGCAAACCCTCCCTGAATTTATTTTGCAAAAATAATGAAATAATGAATAACGTTTACTATTTAAAGAACTGTACATTAGCACTGATAACAATAAGTCCATTTTTAGGGCATCGAAATTACTTTTAGGTATGTATACCAAAATTTATTGTTGATTTTGCTCAAATGCAGGGAGAAAATATCATAATTATATCAAATGGACAATTCTTCAAAATCCTGCTCGTTCCATAATATTTCTCAAAGTCCATCGTGAAGTTCTCCCTATCCATCTCCAAATGCAATTACTTCAAATTTTATTTATATTTTCATTATCTAACTGATTTTTTTTTTTTTTATCCATGTCAATCAACTAAGTAAAATTAATGTGTACAAATTTGTAGGTTCATGCAAATTTAGAATCGAGTTCAGATGCACGAAATATTCAAAGAGCTCCAAAACTTCAGAGGGTCTTATCAGGAGCAGCATACCACAAGGCACATTTGGTGGATGAAAATGGACAACTGCTTCACCCTGCTAATTGTAACATTGCATCTTCTAGCCACAATCTTGGGACAATGATTGTAATAATAATTACTTGGTATATTAATGTAATTATTTCAACGTCAAACCAATTAATCATGCATTGTCAATGTGCTTATTAATTGATATCATCGATTTTTTACTAATCATGTTAAAATTTTTTTTTTGAAATTATTAGGATTCTAGTGATGATGAGAGACCTACCTACCATCTTCCGTTGCACCCCACGATAATGCCAAATCGAGAGAAGACTGAATTAAGAGAAAAACTCAGAGAGGAATGATACAAAGAATGTTTGAATCAACCACCTATTCAATTCCCATTACGTCCAGATTCACCAATTAGGAATGACTACAACAATAGTAGTTCTTCACAAGCTGGCAATGGAGGCAATCAAATAGAGGTTGGTATGGATGATTACTTAAGGGATACAACTGCAATGGAGATAATGTTGTTAGATGCATTCCAGAATGATGATCAACTAGGGATGATGCTCACATCGTTGATACATTTTTAGAAAGCCTTAAATTTGCTTCCACCACACCTCTCTTTGGACTTGGCGGTCTATTAAAGTCTACCCAGTTGGGGACAACGATGTTACTGTATAACTTGAAAGAAAATTTTGGCTTGTCAAATGTATGTTTCTTGGAAATTTTGACGTAATTGACCATCAAGTCCTCCCTTATATTTTGAGAAATATAATCACACAATGAACATTACAAATAGTTAATTTTATGAACGTTAATAATTATATCAGCATTAATGTACATTTAATATTGTCCATGACCAACTACAAGTTATTCAAAGATAAGCTTCTTCCGAGTGATAATGTCTTTCCTAGTAGCTGCGAAGAGGCAAAGAAATTATTGAAAATGTTGGGTGTTGAGTACATATCATATCATGCATTTCCAAATGCCTGTATTCTATATAGAGGAGAATATGCAGAAAAAGAGATATGTTTGAAATGTGGGCATAACAAGCCTTGATAAATAAAAAAAGAAGGGTAAATCACGTGGTCCTCCTTTTAAGATATTGAGGCACATGCCTATAATCCCAAGGATTCAAAGGCTCTTTCATTGTAAAGAATTAGCTATGTTGCAGGGATGGCATGCCTCACACAGAAGTGAGTTGGGAGTTATGCGAATCCTAACAGATTCAATAGCCATGAAGCATAGAGAGGATACATGACCCAAAAAATTCAAGGATGAAGTACGAAGTCTATGACTCAGCATAGCCTTGGATGGCGTCAACCCATATTCCCTCCAGAACACCAAATATTATGTTTGACCTATAATAGTGATCAATAAAAATATCCCCCCCATGGTTGTCCGTGAACAATGAAGATCTTATGTTTGCTTTCATAGTCCATGGTAGAAGACAAGTTAAGAATATGGATGTCTACTTACAACTGTTGGTAGATTAATTGAAGGAATTATGGGATGGGATAAATGTATACGTTGTATCAAGACCCATTGCAGCAGAGAGGAGTTTTACGTTGTATGGAATATGTGCTTACACGACACATGATTATCCAGGCTTAGAAATTTTCTGTGGTAAATTACATGTTTATTGATTTGTTTATATACATAACAATATTCTTTCACTTATTAGTTATTTAATTCATTGTAATTGTTTTGATCTTCATGATATTCTTTAACGTGCAATAATTTCACAGGTCTTGTAACAAAAGGGTATTATGGATGTAAATGTTGTGGAACTTCTCTGAATGCTGGATGGTCCAACGACCTATGAAAGGCAGTGTATGACTACTCCAGGGTATTCCTCCCAGAAGAACACCCTTACAGAAGAGCAACATCCGCTTTAAATGGTAAACAAGAGAGAACCCAAAGGTCTCCAATAACGACACCAGTTGAATGGATTAGAACATATGAGAAAGAGAAGGAGAAGGAGTTCATAGAAATGCTCGATTCAAATGGGGATGCTATGTTTGATGATCTAGAATTCTTCGACACAAAGGTTAAGAAATTTCCCATTGGGATGAAAAGGAAATCTATCTTTTATAACCTCCCATATTGGGAGCATCTTAAGATTACCCACTTATTAGATCCCATGCATATATTTAAAAATGTTTCATCTTCTTTATGGAGGAACATATCATCAAAACAAAGTGAAACATTGGCTGTTAGGAAAGATCTTATTACTTCAAAAACTAAGAAGAAACATTGGCCAAAACGATTATAAAGTACATGATCAGAGGCAACTGGTCCCTCTAATTAGTATTTCAAAGAAGGTGATGTCCCATGGATTTAAAAAAAAGATGATATTTCTTTGGCAAAGGAAGTTATAATGGGTGTGAGGCTGCCATCTTCATATGGGTCTTCACTACGGTGCTGCTTCACCATGGATGACCATTTTTTGGGGTTGAAATCGCATGACCATTTGAATCTTCTAAGAGTACGTATAATGTCAAAAGCATGATTTTATTATTTGTTATATTAATAAATTTTATCCCATGCAGGGATCATAAAACATAACTAATTTTGTATATTATTGCATGTGTTTATAACTTTGCAGTGTCATTATCCTTTTTTCGTGCATGGGTATGTGAAACATGACTTCCCCCAAGAACTAGGACATGACATATCTAAATTATCTACATTTGTACGTTGGATCACGTAAAAGGAGATTCATGTGGCTAACATTCCATGATGGCATCAAGAGATATTTGAGAAGGAACTGCCAACGAGTTTCATGGACTTGCAAGTTCATCTTCTAATCCACCTAGTAGACGAGGTTGAACTAGTTGGGGTGGTTTCTTGTCATTTTATGTTCTCCTTGGGGAGGTACATGAAGAAATTGAAATGTTTTGTTCGACAATGGAAAAACCTGAGGGGTCTATAGAGAGGGGTACATATCGTATGAGTCTTTCTATTATGCCAGTGAGTACATCAAGCAGATCGCCAATAGACCATGTGCGATGATTTGGAACGATGAAAGGGATGAAGACAAAAGAGAAGGAGAGATGCTCCAAATGAATGGAAAAAGGTGTTTGATAAAGAGTAAGTGACTTATAATTTTTCAAATTTACAGAAAGTAAATATTCATGTTGAACTTAGATATATTGTATATTTTGATCTCATATGTTCTATATGTCAGTTTGATTTCATCAACGAATGTAAAAATTGAAGCAATCAATAAATTCATTATTTACAATTCCGAAGTGACACACCCGTGGGTCGCATTGTATGAACAAAGAGGATGAAATGGGATAGTGACAGGAAATAATTGAGACGGTTGATAGTAACATGAAGTTGTTTGCCAGTAAGAAGACTACCTTGTATCCCTCTGAGCTGATACCGCTTGGTGGGTAATATAAAGAGAGCCAGAGCCTTAGCTACTTGCTTGTCTCCCTCTTAGACTCTACTTTCTTATATTTAATTGTTGTCCTTGTTCATTTAATTTGAAAAAATCCCCTCTAACAAAATCCCTACAGGAGAGCTGAGCGATATAATTAGCGCTCCTCTGTAAATGGGGGAAGCCGGTGAGGCAAGCAGTAAGAATCAATCCTTCTTTTAGGTCCTCCTTCTAAGTGCCTTATCCAGATCATTTAAAAGAAAATATACCAATTATATGCCCCAAAATCTGGGTTTCTGATCAAGTCATAGAGAAATATGGTGCAATCGATCGTTACCCACGTGCTGAAGAGGATGCGCTAAACGTAGGGATTGGGTGCACCCACTTGGTAATAATCTATTTATGTACATTTTAAACTTAATAATGAACCTTTGAAATGTAACATCTATATTTCATATTTTAACAGTTGGGTTATTATAAGGCACATGACACTATGATATTTTAACTTTTTTATAGGTGACTTTGTTTCCATCTACGCGGGCATATGGACACCATTTTCACATAGAAAATTCCGATTATGGACATATGACACAAGACTGTGGAGTGGAAGTCGAGTTTGATCAATCTAGTCGAGCTAGCCATCGTGATCAAAACTTAGTACGAGGGACATTAGGTTACGTCAGAAAGATACAAGATATCATTGAAGTGGATTTCTCTTCTTTCCAATGTGTTATTTTTAGGTGCAAGTGATGGGACACCTTTGATCAGAATAATGTAAAAGAAGATCACAATAGTAGGCTGATATGTATCAACTCTATAAAGATGTGGAATGAAGCTAAGGAGCCCTATGTTTTCCCCAAACACTGCAACCAGGTGTTTTTTTACCTAGATATGTTGGTTAGGTATTGGTGGTTCGTATTGAGACATGACCCTAGATCAAAACATATTTTTGAGAACAATAGTTTTATCATGCCAAGCGAGATGGAAGATAATGAGGGTGATCATGAGAACAAAGAGTGATATTGTACATGTGTTATTTCATCATTTATACTTTTTAATATGGGGTTTTATAAAGAAGAGGACTTAACCTTATAACTAAGACTCTTTTTTTTCGAAACATTATAATATGTATTTTGAATTAATGGGTTTGAATTGTGTTAATGTTAAAATCATTTCACTTGATAATTTGCAATTATGTTGATCTCGAAAACAATGGAGCACTGTATCAAGTTCCTTTTTTTATAATTTCAATTCCTAAGATAATACAACTACTTGGTTGCTTTAAATGTGTGTGAATGATATCTTCAAAATGTATACTGTTATTTTTGGTATGTAAGATCATTATTTTCTAAACTTTATTATGTTACAAAAATTCATATTATTCTAGATTTATTATTTTACAATTATTTATATTCATACAAATATACAAATTTATAATTTTACAATTATGGTAATTTAACAATATTTACGACATACATTTTACTTACGGTAGTATGGTTCAAAATTGACAATTAATTTACAATTTTAAAAATTTAAAAATTTAAAAATTTTAATAAAATTGAGTGGTGAAAATACATACGATTACAATTACAATTACAATTACAATTTTATAATTTTACATACAATTACAATTAAAATTACAATTACAATCATTTCACAATACAATTACAATTACAATCACAATTTTACAAATATTTTACATACAATTACAATTGAAATTAGAATTAGAATTAGAATTACAATTAGAATTAGATTTACAAGTACAATTTTACAATTTCACATACAATTACAATTACAATTTTACAATTTTACAAACAATTACAATTACAATCACGATGCATACAATTACAATTACATTTTTAGAATTTTACAAATTTACAAATTTTACAATTTTAATAAAATTGAATCATGACATGAATACATACAATTACAATAACAATTTCACAATTTCATAGTACAATTATGTACAATTCCAATTCCAATTCCAATTACAATTTTACAATTTTACATACAATTAAAATTAAAATTTCAATTACAATTACGACATAATATTTAATAAATATTATGATTTAATATTAAAAATAAACTTCACGATCATGATAACCATCATACAAACATCATATTCTAAAATACATATTCAAATTCGCTAACATCATCTAAACATTGTCATCATGATCATCTAACAAAACACAAGCATTGTATAACATCATCACAACACAAACATAAAATATACATCTCATGTCAAATAAGTGTTATCACATACACATCTATCTGCAAGCACATTAAATGAACATATCTAACATGACCTAACAATATACACATCATGATGAACACCAACATGTAAATTAATTACATCAACATGAACATAAAATACATGGACCATACATGGATCATATTATATATATATATACTTTCAAAAATATACAATTGTTATATACGTGAATATAAATGTCAAATATTTGGTGGTACATTAATACTAGTACTAGTCGAGGCTTGCTCAGTGGATGGTGCAATCTCATGCTCAAATAGATGATCACGTGCTTGTTGATTAGTCAATGGTGCAGTCTACTAAGGAATTGCCTGCTAATGACTCGTCGATGGTGCAACCTGCTCAGTGGATGGTGCGGCCTGCTCAGATGGACCTGCTTGCTCAGGATCAGGTGCCTGCTCAGGACTAGGTGTTTTCTGAGATGGTGCAAACTACTTAGAAGATGCCTGTTGATCAGGACTGGATGCTTGCTGCTTATGATCTCCGACATGAGGTGGAGGAGGAGTTGGAGTACTAGAATGATGACCACTCCCCTCATGATCATGATCATCAGATGAGATGCTCTATGGTGCAACTCCATGAAGCGTACCCCTCCTAGCCCACACCAGTGCTCTAGAAGCTCCAACGATATGATGCATGAGGGTCATCATATCGCGGGGCATGCCTCTCTAGAGCTGTGTGAGCCTACGATCAGCCTGGATCTCTCTGATCGTAGCTGAGCAGACTCCCTCATCAATTAGGAGTCGACATAGTTGGTCACCTAACTCCATCCTGAATCGAGTGTCCGGCCTACGTCTCACCCCCGCGGGTATCTTCACCTGATCAGGATCAGATCTATCACCCTAATCTTCCGCCTCTACCATCTCCTCATCAACATCTACACTTGGATCATTCGGTGGGGGAGGAATCATGTCCCCAACGAATGTCCTAATATCCACAAAATATATAGTACACAACAATAATTAGACAATTTCATTAAACTATTTAATAAAACAAGTTAAAGAATGTGTTAGAATAAATTTGATAATTCTAATTAATTAATTAAGACAATAAAATGAAACTGTATTTATTTAAATAAAATACTAATATTACCTCTCACATCTGGTGGCTCATCCCGTGTGAAGAGGATGTTGGTACACCCTCGCCAATCCAACTGATGTACAGACATGGCACCAAAATGAACGAGTGATCATCAGCACTAGCTAGCAGCTCCAGCGCATCAGGAGATATCTTGGTGGGAAAGTCAGACTGGCCCCTCTTGGGCACCATCTGGCCCCACATATGCATCCGTACATGCATCATCGATGACCTACGAGGCTGCTGAACAAAAGTAGGCCTCATTTCTGGAAACCTCTCAAAAAATAAACAAAATAACTCTGAAGCAAAAGGGAATGTCAACCTCCCACATGCTTGAGAACGACATCTATCTAATGCTGTACAAAACTGCTGCAAAAAAAATGTAGACCATCTCACAAGTCATGGCACCTGGAATAAAGAATCAACATAAAATAAAAGCGGGCAACTAATTCGTTTCTCGTCACTAGTATAGTGTGCAATGGTCGTCAACAGTAGTTAGAGGCACCTCACTTCCTTTGCACTAAATGAATCAATACGTAATTGACCATCAGACACCTGAAAATATGCAGGATAAACTATATCATCCCTAATATCTCTGGGAGTACGCCAACTGAGTCCTTGTTGCATCGCCGACGAGGAAAACTTGGAACTGTGGAAATCCTGATATCTCCTATATAGGAAAGTAATAAATATATGTCCTCCTCAATGGGCATGAACCATTGGCCAGGACCGACCCGTAAAGCCTGTCTGTGGGCATCCCACCTGAAGATCAACTGTCCCAATAACCCACCATGGCCCTTCAGGGATGTAGCCTCCTCATAGAACTTGAGGAGGCCTACCTCCCTTAGGAGCAACTGGGTAGCTGTTGTAATAGGGCGAGGATACAAAAGTCTCTCCCTCTCGCATGCCTCCCGCAACTAAATTACGTTATACCGGTCCTCCATATGTTCTTGTTGTTTCCTTTGTTCTCTCCATTGATGTCGTTGGATGATTCACATATTAAATACATTTTTTTTATCAAATGAGAAATGTATATATATATATATATATATATATATATATATATATATATATATATATATATATATATTTCTATTTTTTTTGAAAAAAAAAATTGGTGCGCCCCAAAAAAAATTCACGCACCTATACCGGTGCATACTTTTCTATCGCGCACTGCACTCAGTGCGTAAGAAAAATGTTTGTGCATCGCCAAAGCTGGGAATATTTTTTGCGGTGCATTGAAGAAACTATCCGCTCCAGGGCGGATAGTTTCATCAACGCTCTGCCTAACAACAATACATGGTCAATGGTGCGGTCCTGTAAACGACTACACTGTTAACCATAAACTGCTGTTGGGCGGGCGGTGCGCTGACCTAACTATCCACCCCGGGGTGGATAGTTTAGTCAACGTACCACCCAACAACAGTACATTGTGAATGATGCGGTCATAGAAACGACCGCACTATTAAGTATGTAATGCTGTCAGGCGTGCGGTGCGCTGACCTAACCATCTGCCTTGGGGCGGTTAGTTAGGTTAGTGCACCACCCTCCTGACACTATTACATAGTCAAAGATGTGGTCGTTTAAACAACCGTACTGACTTGTTGTTTTTTAAATGAGTTACGGTGCACGTTTTTTGGTACCGCACCGGAACCCAATGCAGTTTCCATTAACATCGTTCATAGTGCGGCCTGTAAATTTACATGCAACACCGTGAATGACTCGAACACGCTGCACATTTTTTTTTAATGGTTAATTTTAAGTTAGATCTAACATAATTTTAAGTTATTTTCAAAATCTAATCTGCTAAAACGTTTAATTATTGTGAAACAAGTAGATTACCTGTACATTTGCATGTCGAGCAAGCATATTTTCTCAGGAATTGAAGAAACCAAATTTTCCCACCGTTTTCGAAAATTTGAACTCCACAAGGTGGGAAATGGATGAAAACAGTGCATGCAATGGGAGCACTGATGGAAGGGTGCATCACACAAGACAAATTCACATCAGTGCTTGAGAGGTTTAGAGCACTGCAGAAGTAAAAATGACATTTTTATAGTGAATAATATTTTTTTATTAAACCCTATTTTAGTGTGCGGGTTTTTGAGACGCACCGGGCAGTATTATCAATGGCGCATCGCATGTCGTTACGGTGCACCACATTATGGAGATGCACTGGGTTTGTTTATATGTAGAGCACCAATACGCTAGAGTACGCACCGAGCGGGTTTGTATGGAGAGCATGGTGTCTCGGTGTGCCAATTTTTAGTACTTGCAGTTTATGATGAGAAACGCACCACAAAAAACATCCGCAAAAACCTCCACCTGCCAACCTCCTCTAGAGACCTCCGTTACAAATAGATATCTATTCTATTTTTATAAGGGGTTCCTCAAAAACATCCTCTAGTGGGTCTCTTCCTTATAGTGGTGGCAATAGTTTTTCCATGGAGGGATTGATGGTGTTGTTGTCAACATATCGTCATGAGTGTATGACTGGTTATGTATTGTTCACGATTTTACTAGTGCACGCTTTCTTACATGTTGCTACATGTTGTTATGGATTTCTTGTTTATGCTAGGTCACATATTGGTCATGCTTGTGTGTTGTCAGTGTATGTTTTCTTACATGACACTATATGCTTATGATATATTGGTCATTCATGTTTGGTTATACATGTCAAATGGGTACATGTGGTCAATTTTTCGTTGGTATGGTTGAGGTTGTCATGCATTAGGTCATGGTGTGCATTTGGTATGATTATGCATTGATGACCGAACTCCAATGAGAGTGATGTTTATGCACTAAATGTGTTAAGTCCCTATATTAATAGTATAGCCCCTTATTATGTTAGTGTATCCCCCCTTATTGTTATTATTGTACCCCTGTAACCCCCATATTGTTATTATTGTGCCCTTACATTATTATTGTTAGGTCGGCTAGGATTACATTGTGGCCCCACTAGGATTATATTGTGGCCCCATGGACTCCTATATATAGAAGGAGGTTTTGTTCATTTGAATCATCCAAGAATTGTTCATTTATGGAATGTATTGGAGGTTTCCCCCTCGAAGTGGCTCATTTCTAAGGCGTTGACATCTCTTTTCTTCTCTTTTTGGAGCTGGTTACACAACATTTGGTATCAGAGCTTTGGATTCTAGGGTTTCGCTACTCCAAACAGGTCATCGTGGCATTTTCGCTATAAATTTTTTTCTACGAAGGTTCAGAATCTGAAATTCATATGGTGCGAAGCTGAAATCCTGAGGAAATTCGTCAAAAAATTTTAGAGCTTGGTTCGCAACATTTTTGGAGATATGATCTGTGGAAGGTAGTGCTTTTTCAAGCTCCTGAATTTCATCTCAAAGAGGTGATCGTAGGAAAATTTAAATAAATCCCTCTCTGGGCATCGGATTGGAGTTCCGTAAAAATTGGTCGCAAGTAAACAGAATGTAGTTGCTTGGATATCAATTTCAGAGACAAAGGATGAAACAGTGACACGTGGCAAGTCATACAAGTTCGCTCTACTGAACCAGTCCATAATTAGGTCATTGTGGGAGATTGGAGACAACTTTGTCTTGGAGAATCCAAATCAGGTCAGACTTGTGGCATTCGAAAGATAATTTAGAGGGCTACTTCGGTACCAAAATTCAGATATTGAAGTGCTGCAATCATAGAGATAATCTAATTTCAATATCGAGCTCCTCAAAAGCAAGAAAAAGGTGTGTATTTTTCCGAATTGCATAAGTCTTGTTTGAAAAATCAATTTGAATTGATTCCAAGGGCACATTTTAGAATTTTTATCAGTATTGGGTTCTATAATGCCTCCAAAAAATAATTCCATACCCATTAAGCCCTCAAAAAGCTATACTATGACGCATGAAGAGGAAGAATTGCGGTATGAGATATCAAAATTACGGTACCAAGTGCAACAAATTTCGATCTTACGAAGAGCAACCGAAGATGACATAGATGGTTTAAAAGAAGAAATGGAGGCTAAGTTGGATGATTTGAAGGATAAAATAATAGATAATATGGATGATAAATTAGTGGAAGATCACATCGAGCATCAACAACAAGTTCTCCAACTCTCAAAGGATAACCTAACTTTGGTGCAAAATCTAATGAAAAAACAGGAAGATCAACATCACATCGAAAAAATTTCTGAAGCAGTCACAGAAACAAGAACTCGACAAGTACAATCAATTTCAGAGTATCTCAGTAAGTGGAAGAAATTTCTTGTAGAAGATTCCACATGGGAGGATGAGAATTTTATATAGAAGCATCAAGAAATAATCAAGCATTGAGGACAACACTTGTTTGAAGGAGAGGGGCATGTTAAGTCCCTATATTAATAGTGTAGTCCCTTATTATGTTAGTGTATCCCCCTTTATTGTTATTGTTGTACCCCTGTAACCCCCATATTGTTATTATTGTGCCCTTACATTATTATTTTTAGGTCGGCTAGGATTACATTGTGGCCCCACTAGGATTATATTGTGGCCCCATGGACTCCTATATATAGAAGGAGGTTTTGTTCATTTGAATCATCCAAGAATTGTTCATTTATGGAATGTATTGGAGGTTGCCCCCTCGAAGTGGCTCATTTCTAAGGCATTGACATCTCTTTTCTTCTCTTTTTGGAGCTGGTTACACAACAAAATGCTACAAGTTTATATGTTGTTAAGATTATTTATGTACATGTATTTCACTGATTTGTTGATATTGCAAGATGTATCCTCCCCAAATTACACTAAGGTACGCTGATTTATTTATGAGTTGGTTTATTTGACATATTGCACCTTGTAGGAAGAAATCAAAGATGAATAGAAGAATGGTATACTATAAAGGCTCTCCCTATGAGTCATATGAGCAACACGATGTGAACATATATGATATATATGACTTGGCAGACACACAAAGAAGTTTAAAGGAAGAAATAAGGAGTTTCAAGGTAGATAATGACAAACTCATACAAGCATGGGAAAAGCAAGAAGAGGTTAATGTAGCCATCCCTCAAAGTTTGTCAAATTTGCAGAAACATGGGCCACTTTGGATCAACTATGGGCAGGAGGATGGGACCAATGGAGCATATGGTAGTATGTCTCCCGATCACAGGTCAGATAGGGATGACACGATTAGAGATGGGATATTTTTGGACACTTCAGATAGGAGAGGTGACAAACACAAATATCATTCTAGTTCTGGTTCTGACAGGCATCATGATCGTCACCATTATCATCCTTACAGGAGGAATGACAGGGAATATTTTTCGGATGAGTTTAAGAAGTAAAAACCACCTAGATTTGATGGAGAGATGAAGAAACCAAATGATGCAGAGGCATGGTTTCTTGGCATGAAGAATTTTTTTAGGTTGCATGATTACTCAGAAAATATGAAAGCTAGGATAACTACATTCAGCCTTAGAGGTAGAGAAAATATTTGGTGGGAAGATGTGAATAATGTCAAAGATATTTATGAGGAGGATTTTACTTGGAGTGAGTTCGAAATGCTATTCTTGAAGAAGTATCTATCATATCGATACTACAATGACATGGAAAAGGAGTTTTATGAGGTGAAGATGGGTTCCATGATAGATGAGGAGTATACTAGCATTCTCTTGGAGTTACTAAGATATGTGCCTTATCTCAAGGAGGAGAAGGTCAATATTCATAGATTTAGTAGTGGGTTGTCGATAGCATTCAGAGATAGGATTGAGTTTGATGAGCCCAGGTCATTGGAGGAGGCCATATAGAAACTCAAGCATTGGTATGAGCAATCAAAGTGCGGATTGGAGACAAATATAGACTGGAAAGGTAATGAAAAGAACAGAGGAAGATGGGAAAAGAAGGGAGAAAGGAATCCAGATACAAGTACTAACAAGGAGAATATTACACCACCTAAGAATTTCAATACATCTGGCAGAGGATAAGGATTTCAGTCATAGGAGAAGAATACAAATGAGAATAGGGAGCCTATGCGATGTTGGAATTGTGCATGAGATAATTGTAGGAGAGATTGTACACAACATCTAGGTGGTAGGCCACATATCTACATTGCGCAGGAGGCAAAAATAGTGGGAGATGTTGGGCACAAAATTCCTCGAATTTATGCAGTTGTGGACAATAGACATGTAGATCATCAGGATTCTATCATTTAGATGGATGGTAAGCTTTGTGATCAAGTTGTTTCTATTTTTATTGACCCTAGATCTAACTATAATTATAATAATCCTGACCTAGTGGATAAGTGTCAGTGGTTTGAGAAAATAAATGCATGCAACATCTTGGTTAGTGCAGTTGGCTACAGGTACCAAGAGGAGAATCCATCATTGGGTAAGAGTGTGTGCATTTGAGTTAAATGGCAAGCCTACAACAACACACTTGAACATATTTCCATTGGGTTCATATAGTATGCTATTGGGTATGGATTGGTTATACCTTCATAGGACCAAGGTATATTTCTATGACAAAGATATTGAATTATTGGATGACAATGGGAAACAAAGATTCCTACAGGGAAAGAAGAAAGCCACATCAGTTACGATGGTGACAAACATGCAGGCCAAGCACAGTCGTAGGAAAGGGTGTGTACTATTTGTAGTTCATATATCTAGTGACAAAGGTAAGGAAGTTCAAGATGCAGATGTGATTAACAGGTATCCAATTTTCCAGGAGTTTCAGGATGTCTTTCCATCAGATATTTCAGAGTTTCCAACGCACAGGGAAGTAGAATTTTCTATTAAGTTGATGCTAGGGGCAAATCCAACATCAAAATCACCATACATGATGAGTACACTTGAGTTGGTAGAATTAAAGTTGCAGCTGAAAGAGATGCTTGAAAAAGGGTACACTAGGCCAAGCGTATCACCATGGGGTGCACTGGTGTTTTTTGTGAAGAACAAAGATGGCACTCTCAGATTGTGCATTGATTACAAGCAGTTGAACAAAGTGACCATCTAGAACAAGTACCATTGTTTAGGATCAGATGATTTGTTTGATCAGTTGAAGGGAGCATCAATGTTCTCTAAGATCGGCGGAGATCAAGATATCATCAAGTATGCATAGAAGAATAGGACATCTACAAGACCGCATTTAGGACTAGGTATGGGGATTATGAGTTTTTTGTAGTTTGATTCAGTTTGACTAATTCCCAAGCTACATTTATGTGTTTGATGAAAAATGTGTTATTTCCTTATTTGGATAAGTTTTTTATCATGTTCATTGATGACATATTGGTGTATTCTAAAAATGATGAAGATCATGTTGAGAATTTGGCAGTAGTGTTGAGGTTATTGTGAGAAAATCAGTTGTATGCTAATTTCAACAAATGCAGTTGCTTCTAGAACGAGGTAGACTACTTGGGACATGTTGTCTCCAAGGAGGGAATTGCAGTAGATCTAGAAAAGATAAGGGCCATCATGGAGTGGGTAGCTCCTAAGAATGTAGATGAGGTGAGGTCATTCATGGGATTGGAAGGTTATTACAAGAGGTTCATCAAGAAATTCTCACAGATTTCTTATCCTATTATATCATTACAGAGGAAAGGTAAGAAGTTTGACTGGATAGAGGAGTCTGAGGCCAATTTTGAGCAGCTTAAGCAGTTGTTGACACATGCTCCGGTGTTAAATATTTTAGATCTAGACAAGGATTTTGTAGTATGTACATATGTTTGCAAGAGAGTACTTGGTGGATTCCTTATGCAGGAGGGACATGTGGTATGCTATGAGTCACGAAAACTAAACGAGGATGAGCAAAACTACTCAACACATGATCTTGAGCTCGCAACGATCATTCATGCACTATAGGTGTGGAGGAACTACCTTCTTGATAGGAAGTTTGTAGTGATGAGTGATCAAATTGGGTTGAGGTACTTGTTTTAACATTCAAATATGAATGACAGGTAGGCTAGATGGCTGGCCACGATCAGTGAGTTTGACTTTGAGATCAGGTACATCAAGGGAGAGGAGAACATGGTTGTAAATGTTATTAGAAGGTGGGTACAGGTAAATAACATGAAATCTATGAGCTCCTATGGGGAAAAATCATAGGATAGGATATGTAGGCAAGTCAAATGGATCATAGGTATATGGAGATAGTGCACAGGTTGTAGTAGAGTACATGTACACGTGTTTTTATAGGTACAGGTGTTGGTATAGGTGCAGGTGTTGGCACATGTACAAGTATAGGTATTGTTACAGGTTCAGGTAGTAGTACAGGTGTAGGTACATATATAGGTAGTGGTACAGGTATAGGTGCATGTGTATAGGAGTTGAACTACCGTCTCATGGCACATGGATTGGTTAGATTTAGAGACATGATATATGTGTTAGATAGCAGTGAGCTCAAAAAGGTGATGTTAAGGGAGTTTCATGCGAAACCATATTCAGGTCACCCAGGTTACTAGAAGACATTAACTACAGTGAAGAGATTCTACTATTAGACAAATCTAAAGAAGGATGTGGCAGAGTAGCCAGCTATTTGGATTTTCAGATGGTTAAGGCAAATTGTAAGCATCCAGGTGGACTGCTACAAGAAATTGTGATTCTAGAGTGGAAATGGGTCATTTCCATGGATTTAATCACAGGTTTGCCGAGGACAGCTAGATAACATGACTCCATAATGGTGGTGGTGGATGTGTTGACAAAGGTTACACATTTCATTCTAGTGAAGACTACATGCTCAACTAGTGATGTAGCACATGTGTTCATAAGAGGTATAATTAGATTGCATGGTGTTCCAAAGAAGATTGTGTCATACAGGGATGCAAAGTTGACGTCCAAGTTTTGGAAGGAGTTGTTTGTAGGTTTGGGAGCCAAGTTGGCCTTCAACACAAATTATCATCCATAGACAGATGGACAAACTGAGAGGGTCAACAAGATTTTGTAGGATATGTTGAGGATGTATGTGATGCATAAACAACGCAAGTGGGGAGAGTATCTTCCACTAGTAGAGTTCACCTACAACAATGTGCATTAGGAGTCATTGGGAATGAGTCCATTTGACGCATTTTACAGGTGAAGTTGCAACACTCCCATCAATTGGAGTGATCCGATTAACAGGGTAGTGACTGGACCAGATTTGTTGGAAGAAATGGAACATGAAATGTAGGTGATCAAGAAGAACTTGAAAGCAACGTAGGATAGGCAGAAGAGTTATGCAGACAAGAACATAAGTATTTGCGCATTAAGCCCAAGAAGAGCTCCTTGCAGATTGGATAATGTGTGAAGATGGCACCAATTTTTTGTGGACCCTTTATGATCATTGAGAGGATCAGACCAGTAGAGATAAAATCATAGGGAGATAAGCCGAAAATATGATTTGAAAAAGTAGTTATTTATTTTTTCCCTCCAAAATTTGATGAGGTAATCTAATCTTATTTTATTATTTGGACTATTATTTTATAAATTTCCTTAGGAGGCCCATTTTAGAGCTCAAAAATTCTCTAATGAGTTCTAGGTAGTGGATATTTATTCTTAATTATTAAATTATTCAACTTCTTATAATCAATGCATAATGTAAATGTATTGTCCTTATTTTTAAGAACTAAAACTTGTTTAATAATTATTGAAGCTGTATTTTTAAATCAATTAATTCTGGCACACTCATTTTGTAGGCTGCTTTAGATACTAGTGCAACTCTCAGTACCAGTTTGATAGAAAAGTCAATATCTTTCTTAGGTGGCAGTCTTGGAATCTCATTAGGAATCACATCTTTGTATTCTTGAATAACTTCTAGATCATGCAAGGTTATAGTCCTTGATTATTGCGATTGGTCCTCTACCTTAATAGAAAACAACTAACACCCCTCTAGCATGTCTTTTTAACTATAAGGTAGATATATCTTGAACATAAATGGGTTTGGGTATACATTTTACAATCTATATATCTTTGTTATCCATATTACATGTAATAAATTTATCTAAACATTTAAGAATTGCTCTATGTCCTTCAAGCCAATCCATCTCCACCAGTATATCATAAGAAACCAAAGGAAAAATATTGAAGCTCATAATGGTTTTACTTCCATTTAAATCAATAGGAAAAACCTTCACTCAATTGGTAAATTTTCTCTTTGTGTTGGTAGCCAACTACACGACCAAAATTCTGTTGGAAATGTTGTCATTGATGGCAAAGGAGATGGCAAAGGAGGAGTGCCTGAAACAAAAAAAAGGCAGCAGAGAGGTAACAGAGGTAGCAAAAAGAGAAGAAAGGAGCAGTATCAGTCAAGGAGTAGAGTAAGCAGTGAATTGAAGAAGAGTTGTCCAGAGACAGAGTAGGAGAAAAAAGGCCATCGAATAGAAAATCTGGCCAATTGAGAAGAATAAGTGAATGTTCTTGTAAATGGTTACATTTGTATATAATAATGAGGGATTGCTTCTAAATTATTTGTGAATTATATGTATATTCTTGATTGAATTCAGTAGGAAGGATATTTGAGTCCCTCTGGACAATTATGAAACCCTGTGTTACTGACAGATGGGATTTTTCCTATCTAGACTGCTTGAATTTATTGTGGAAGCGTGAATTTGTTACTCATGGTTTGTAAACATCGTAGGATCTGTGGAAGGGGTTCGAATTCTTCCATTATTCCAACTGATACTGGTATCTCTCTCCGTGTAATGAATTGCCGAACATTTGATTCATAGATATCGGGTTGCTAAGGCCACGATACAGTGAGCAATGGGGAATGTATAACCTGATGAAGCAGCGTGTTATAGTATGCGGAGGAGTCGTGTTGAAACATTGATGAACCAAAGGTTAAAATATAAATTGACGGAACCTTGAGCCCGGTCATATGGTGGTAGCCCAGAAGAATCGAGGAAATTTCTGTGTGTGGACAGAAGTGAGTTTCATTGAAGGCGAAGAGCGGAATTAATAAACAATAAAGGCAGACGGAACCCTGAGGAAGAAAGCAGTGGAACCTTGCAAGAGTGAACAGTAAAGGTGGGTTTGTGGTTTTGATCGCACCGCCTTTGCATGGTAAGTGGTATTTAAGAATTCGGAGCGATCCCATACACTAGGTGACGCGTGTCCCTGAACGATTTTGGAAAACTGCTTTCTTCGCGTGCCATCACGCATTATTGTTCGCGCATCTAAGCCAAGCGATATCCTTCGGATCATCTGAAGCTGTGCGACGTGTTGTCGGTCGTTGGATAAGGCAGGTATGAATCGGTTGTGTGTTGATTCCACGTCTGTTGTATGTGTGGGCCCCGTTTCTTGTAATGGCACATGTTTAATGATATAAAGCCCTGGAGTGATAGACAATATTGAAGGTCTGAGCGGGGTTTTCATAAATCAATTGGAAGGCCTTGTAAGGTTGATGCAAGAGCTGTGCCATGGTTAGAGTTCTACAAAAGAAAATATGTATTGCGCGGGAGTTCATTATTTGGTGTAATCAAGTTGGGGTTGTATATATACAGTGTGTGAATAATACGCGAAGGTTCATATGATATGGTTGGATGCATAATAGTCTTGTTGTTGATACATGTATGATTACAAGGTGTGCTAAGGGTTTAGACACGAGGCCGGTTCCTTTGTTCAATGTATAAGGGAGGAGACTTCGATGGTAAATTGAGCGCTTGATAGAAAAGGGCCACGGCTATAATATAGTGTATGTTAAGCATTAAAATGGATAATGAGGGTGTTAGTAAATGGAGCGATTGCACATTGAAGTAAGGCTTAGAGCATCGTAATCACAATTTGTATTGAATAGTGAGAAAGTTGAAGTTTAAATCTGTTTAACAGAAAATTTGCAGATTTGATCTGACTGAATACGCAGTGGAGGTTGATAACTCAGATTTACAGAATCTGGAGTTGAAGATAGAGTGTCTTGGAGATTGCAGAGTTGAATAAATGTGCAGCAAAGGGATTCAAAAGTGTATTGAACAGGTGGAATATGCAAAAGACAGTGAACAAAGTATGCAGGACAGTTGCATGACTGCTACAGAAAGGAAAAAACCAGTAAGCCAAGGGTTGAGCGAAGTTTATGTATTGAAACTGAAAATATAAATGTTTTAATTGTTTTTATATTGTTTGTGATGCAAAGGCAAGTATCCAAAGGAAAAAGAAAAATCCCATTGTAACATTGAAATTTGTACATATTGTTATATTTTTAATGAGTTGGACAAAGAATTGAGAAGGCAGAAGTCAAAAAATCATGGCTGTTCACTCCAAATTCCTTGTGAAATACAAACAGTCATGTGAGGAACTCTATATATAATATCAACTTGATATGCATAAGAGAGATTAGAGAGAGTAAGGATAGAGAATGCAGAGTATAGAAGATTGAGGCAGAGAAGTTAAGGAAGAGAGGAACAGAAAGAGATGCTACAGAACAGAGCTGATACCTAAAGTAAATCAACAAACATTTATTTAGATAAATTGAGGAAGTTGGAGCTTCCCTATCAAGTTGAAGCTTGATAGCTGTCAGTTGTAGCTGACTGAGGTTGGAGCCACCTGTAGGTTGTTGCCTGCAGAAAACCAGTGGTGAGAGGGAGTTGGAGCTTGCCTTTGCATCACAACAATAATAAGATGTGGTTTTCTCCCTTTATGGGTTTCCACTTACATTTGCTGTCTCTATGTGTGTTGCTTATATGTTGATATGATCCAATCAATCTGTTTATTTCTTTTGCTTCTCTCACAATATGGTTGATTTCACATTAACTTAATACTTGTTGTTACATTGTAAGACTGTTCACATATTAAGCTGTAAATAAGTTTGGTAATATTTCATTGTCAAAGCTTGTGTTAAACTGATTCACCCCCCCCCCTCTCAGTTTAACCGAATATTCAACAATTGGTATCAGAGTAGGTTCCTTTGTACTAGTTTAACAACTGAAAGGAGATCCTAGGTTCTTAGGATGGCTAGTAAAGAAGGATGCTCAACCAATACAACCCCTTTTTTGACGGGTGCAAATTATGCTTTCTGGAAAATCAGAATGAGGACATACATAATGTCTCTAGGAATAGAAGTTTGGGCTGCTGTGGAATTAGGATATGCCCCAAAGGCAACTGACACAGAGAAAGAAACCAAACAAGATTTTGTAGCTAACGCAAAAGCCATGAATGCCATCTTAAATGGATTTTGTGAAGCAGAGTTTATCAAAGTAATGCAAAAAGACACTGCCAAAGAGATGTGGGATACTCTAGAGAACATCCATGAGGGAGACAAGAAGGTAAAGACTGCCAAACTTCAAGTCTATAGAGCCCAGTTTGAGAACTTAAAAATGAATGATGATGAAGACATTGCTAGCTTCTTTCTAAGGGTTGCTGAAATAGTAAATAACATGAAGGCTCTAGGTGAAACCATAAAAGAAGTTGTAATTGTACAAAAGATTCTGAGATCTCTTCCACCTAGTTTTAACCCCAAGGTGTCTAAAATAGAAGAAACAACTGATTGGGAAACCTTGACCATGAACCAGCTACTAGGAAATCTAACAGCGTATGAGATGAGACTCCCACAGAAGAAGTCAAGTACGAGGGAGGAAACCTTTAAAACAGAAAAGAAGAAAGAAGAAAATGAAGACATATGCTCTTGCTCAGATGAAGAAGAGGCTAAATTTGTCAAGAAGCTGGATAGAGGCTCAGGTAAATACAAAGGTAAACTTCCTTTCAAATGCTTTAATTGTGGAAGAGTTGGACACTATGTTGCTAAGTGTCCCCACAAGAAAGTAAAGAATCAGGCTCAAGAATCAGGGAAAAAAACATCAAAGAACTAGCAGAAAGGAAAGAAATTTAGTAGAAAATCCTTCTATGCTCAACAAGACAGCAGTGCATCTGAAGAATATGATGAACCCTCAAGTGAAGAAGGAACCTCTGAATTTTTGTTGATGGCCATAGAAGAACTTGAAGGACTCCTGCTAGAAGATGAAGAAGAAGAAGGTGAAGTTGACCTCGAGGGGGAGCTGAGAAGTGCCCTTAAGGAGATTGATAGACTCAAATTGAAGTGCAGAAAACAAAAGGACATTCTCCTCAAGTATGTACGAGAAGAACAGAATTCAGAATTCCTCATGCAGCTAAAGATAGAGCTTGAAGAAGCCAAGAAGATAGAAGACATATTACTTAAGAAAATCAAGGAGAAAACTCAGGAACAAGAGAAGTTGGAAGAAGAAGTAGTATGTCTCAGGAAGAAATTAGAAAATTCTCAAAGAAAAGTGGCTACAAATTCTTCTCAAACAACAAGCTCTAGCAAGTTGAAAGAGATTCTGGATGCTCAAAGATCTCTTATGATAAAAACTAGAATAGGATATGAAGGAGAGTCAAGTAAAAGCAAAGAAAAAGAAAACAAAGAAATTATTTTTGTAAAAGAAAATAAGGCTGATGAAGCAGCTCAAATAATTCCCACAAAAGAAGAAACATGTAAGGATGGAGATAGAATCCAAAAGAAACCTCTAGTAACAAAAATTGAAATAAACACTCAGACAATAGAAAAAGAATCATATACTTCAGATGATGACAAATTTGGAAGCCATCAAAGAAGACTCTTCCCTCCTATGAAAAATGGCACCTGCTATGTCTGTCACAAGTTGGGACACATTGCTGCATACTGTCATGCAAGGAGGAGTAATTCAAACCAACAAAAGATGCAAACAGTGAAGAGACTATCTCAAGCAAACAAATGGAGAAGACAATCTTACATCAGGTATGCAAATAGTTTCTATGGTTATTGTTTTTATTGTAGGGAATTTGGCCATAAAATAATTGAGTGTAGAAAATATGGACAAATATTGATGGTCAATACCTCAAGGAGGTTTATGAATCAAAGAAGTTTTGCCCATATTCACAATTCTACAAAAATAATGATCAAATGCTGTGTATGCAACAAAATTGTACATATGCCTTCCAAATGTCCTATGAGAGGATGTGATTTATCATCTCACAAAAGATACCAAACAAAAGGATGCTTCCAGTGGATAAAGAAAGTGAATAAATGTGACTTGGCTCTAACTGCTCAAGATCTGAAAAGCCAGTGGTATTTGGACAGTGGCTGCTCAAAACACATGACTGGAGACAGAAGTAAGTTTATAACTCTTGATGAAAAGAAATCTGGCAATGTTACTTTTGGAAATGATAAATCAGGAAAAATAAAAGGAAAAGGCTCAGTCAGCCTAGACAATGGCAGAGGAAAGGCCCAAGATGTACTATTTGTAGATGGGCTGAAAGAAAATTTGCTGAGTGTCAGTCAAATTTGTGTTAAAGGCTGTGAAGGTCTCTTTAGAGCACAAGATTGTGAAGTCAAATCAAGCACCACAGGTAAGACTCTGCTCAAAGGAGTTCGATCAGAGAGTAATGTTTACATTGTGAAAGAGGAAGATGAAGCATGTCATCTTAGCAAACTTGAGGAGTCATGGTTATGGCATAAAAGGTTGGGACATCTCAGCTTTGATCACATCATCAGACTAAGCAAGAAGAAAGCTGTCAGAGACATGCCAGAAATAAAAAGGCCTTCTAATACTATATGCAAATCTAGTCAATTGGGCAAACAGACCCGCACGTCATTTAAAGCCAAAGATGAGTTATCAACAAGAAGACCACTCCAGCTAGTGCACATGGACCTGTGTGGACCTGCAAGAACTAAAAATCCAAGTGGAGAATCCTACTTCATGTTGATAATTGATGACTTCTCCAGAATGACATGGGTGGCATTCCTCAAGAATAAATCAGAAGCTCTGGAAAAATTTAAGATATTCAAAGCATTAGCAGAAAATCAAACATGATGCAAACTAAAATGCATCAGATCAGACAGAGGAGGTGAATTTACAGATTATGACTTTGCTGACCTATGCAATGAACATGGGATAAAGAAAAAATTTACTATTGCAGGGACACCTCAGCAGAATGGAGTAGCAGAGAGACAAAACAGATCTGTACAACAAATTGCCAGAGCCATGATGCAAGAGAGTAATATTCCTCAAACCTTCTGAGCAGAAGCAGTACACACATCCGTGCATATCCTTAACAAAGCTCACTTAAGGCCAAGCAGTGACAAGACTCCCTATGAACTATGGCATGGGAAGCCAGCTTCAATCAAACATTTTAGAATCTTTGGAAGCAAGTGTTACATAAAGAATAATGATGAAAATCTTGGGAAATTTGATGCAAGAGCAGATGAAGGGATATTTCTAGGATATGCTTCCAAAAGTAAGTGGTACAGGTGTTACAGCAAGACTCTTCGAAAAATAGTAGAAAGCATTGACGTGAGATTTGATGAAGAACTTCCTAACAATACAAAAGATACAGACTACAGCAGTCCATTAGACAACCATGAAGAAGAAGACCAAGATGATGATGAAACAAGCAAGACAACAGAAGATTCTAAACTGAACCCTAAAGCCCCTTCTAGATACACTCAGAAGAACCATCCTAAAGATCAGATCATAGGAGACAAGAGAAAAGGGGTCCAGACAAGAAGGCAACTAACTGAACAGATAGAAGAGGTATACATAGCCATGTTATCACAAATAGAGCCAAAGAAATTTGAAGAGGTCAACAAGGACAAGTCTTGGGTGAATGCTATGAATGAATAATTGGACCAAATTGAGAAAAAAAATACTTGGGAACTAGTTCCTAGACCCACTGGGAAAAATGTCATAGGCTCAAAATGGGTATTAAAAAATAAAATGAATGAGGAAGGACAGGTAATCAGGAATAAAGCCAGACTTGTCTGCAAAGGATATTCACAAATCGAAGGACTTGATTACGATGAAACATTTGCCCCTGTAGACAGAATGGAAACCATCAAAATGTTTTTGGCCTTTGCATGCTACCAAGACTTCAAGGTATATCAAATGGATGTAAAATCTGCTTTTCTGAATGGAGATCTAGAAGAAGAAGTCTACATGGAACAACCAGAAGGTTTCTCTTTAACAGAAAAAGAAGACTATATGTGCAGACTGAAGAAGGCTCTATATGGACTGAAACAGGCTCCTCGTGCTTGGTACTCAAGACTTGATAAATATTTTCAAAAACAAGGCTTTAAGAGAGGTGGAGTAGATAGAAATCTATACATAAAAGCCCATGAAAATGAACTCCTTATTGTTGTAGTATATGTTGATGACATTATGTTTGGAAGCAACAGAGATGAACCAGCAAAAGGGTTTGCTGAGGAGATGAAATCAAAATTTGAAATGTCCATGATTGGAGAACTCAGTTTCTACTTAGGACTTCAAATTCAGCAAAAGAAAACATGTACATTCATCTCACAAGAAAAATACTTAAAAGAAATGTTGAAAAAGTTCAAAATGGAAGACTGCAAACCTGTGTCAAATCCCATGATCATAGGATGCAAGCTGTGGGCTGATGATGGATCTGCTGATATAGATCAAAAACTCTACAGATCCATGATAGGATGTCTGTTGTATCTGACAGCATCAAGACCAGACATCATGCTAGTAGTAGGAATAGTGGCTAGATATCAAGCAACACCTAAACAAAACCACCTTCTGGCAGTCAAAAGAATATTTAGATATCTACAAGGAACAACACAATATGGACTTTGGTATCCTAAAGGCAAAAGTTTCACTTTGACAGCATACACAGATGCAAATTGGGCCAGTTGTGTGGATGACAGGAAAAGCACAAGCGGAGGTGCATTCTATCTAGGAGAAAGTCTGGTGGCATGGATAAGCAAGAAACAAACATCTATTTCTCTATCTACAGCAGAAGAAGAATATATAGCAACAACAACATGTTGTACACAAGTCATGTGGATGAAGCAAACCCTCTAAGACATGAAGGTAAGCATTGATGAACCTATCTCAATCAAATGTGATAATACAAGTGCTATAAGTATCTGTAAAAATCCTGTGCTTCACTCAAAAACTAAGCATATCCCAATCAAGTATCATTTTCTCCGATAACAAGTGGCTCAGAAGATAGTAAAGCTGGAGTATGTGCCAACAAAAGAACAAACATCAGATATATTTACCAAACCTCTTGCTAGAGAACCATTTGAATATTTGAGAGATAGACTCGGGGTAGTATCTATAGATGCTACTCTCTGATATGAAGAGAAATTACAATTTCAGGGGGAGAACAAAAACGAAAATATCATTCCAGGGGGAGATCAACCAACAAGGGAAGCATGAAATAGGTCCTCAGGATCAAAGGATTATGGAAAGAATACACCCAACATAAAAGAGTCAATGAAAAGGCTAAAGGGTCAGTATTTTAGATTTGATCCAAAGTTTGGAGCAGCAGGGTAGAAAGTCAGAAGATCTCAGAGAGAGGAAATGAAAGAAGTGTGAAAAAGGATAAAAACAAAGGATCAAAGGATAGAATCTATACTAGGAAATGTGCAACCCCTTGCCATTGATGTCAAAGGGGGAGGAAGAGCTAGCAACAGAAGGAAGGGTCCTAAAAGGAAAACAGAGGAAGTATATTGCCATCAATGCCAAAGGGGGAGACTGTTGGAAATGTTGTCATTGATGGCAAAGGAGATGGAAAAGGAGGAGAACCTGAAACAAAAACAAGGCAACAGAGGCAGCAAAAAGAGAAGCAAGGAGCAGTATCAGTCAAGGAGCAGAGGAAGCAATGAATTGAAGCAGAGTTGTCCAGAGACAGAGTAGGAGAAAAAAGGCCATCGAATAGAAAATCTGGCCAATTGAGAAGAATAAGTGAATGTTCTTGTAAATGGTTACATTTGTATATAATAATGAGGGATTGCTTCTAAATTATTTGTGAATTATATGTATATTCTTGATTGAATTCAGTAGGAAGGATATTTGAGTCCCTGTGGACAATTATGAAACCCTGTGTTACTGACAGATGGAATTTTGCCTGTGTAGATTGCTTGAATTTATTGTGGAAGCGTGAATTTGTTACTCATGGTTTGTAAACATCATAAGCTCTGTGGAAGGGGTTCGAATTCTTCCAGAATTCCAACTGATACTGGTATCTCTCTCCGTGTAATGAATTGCTGAACATTTGATTCATAGATATCGGGTTGCTAAGGACACGATATAGTGAGCAATGGGGAATGTATAACCTGATGAAGCAACGCGTTATAGTATGCAGAGGAGTCGCGTTGAAACATTGATGAACCAAAGGTTAAAATATAAATTGACAGAACCTTGAGCCGGGTCATATGGTGGTAGCCCAGAAGAATCGAGGCAATTGCTGTGTGTGGACAAAAGCGGGTTTCATTGAAGGCGAAGAGCGGAATTCATAAACAATAAAGGCGGACGGAACCCTAAGGAAGAAAGCAGTGGAACCTTGCAAGAGTGAGCAGTAAAGGCGGGTTTCTGGTTTTGATCACACTGCCTTTGCACGGTAAGTGGTATTTAAGAATTCGAAGCGATCCCATACACTGGGTGACGCGTGTCCTTAAACGATTTTGGAAAACTGCTTTCCTCGCGCGCCATCACGCATTATTGTTCGCGCATCTAAGCCAAGCGATATCCATCGGGTCATCTGAAGCCGTGCGACGTGTTGTCGGTCGTTGGATAAGGCAGGTATGAATCAGTTGTGTGTTGATTCCATGTCTGTTGTATGTGTGGGCCTCGTTGCTTGTAATGGCACATGTTTAATGATATAAAGCCCTGGATTGATAGACAATATTGAAGGTCTGAGCGTGGTTTTCATAAATCAATTGGAAGGCCTTGTAATGTTGATGCAA
Organism: Pinus albicaulis; assembly: GCA_034641835.2. NCBI lineage: Eukaryota > Viridiplantae > Streptophyta > Pinopsida > Pinales > Pinaceae > Pinus > Pinus albicaulis. The sequence continues at coordinate 45,356,708 of CM076569.1, read as the reverse complement.
GAGCCGTGCCATGGTTAGAGTTATACAAAAGAAAATATGTATTGCGTGGGAGTTCATTATTTGGTGTAATCAAGTTGGGGCTGTATATATACAATGTGTGAATAATACACGAAGGTTCATATGATATGGTTGGATGCATAATAGTCTTGTTGCCGATACATGTATGATTACAAGGTGTGCTAAGGGTTTAGACATGAGGCCAATTCCTTTGTTCAATGTATAAGGGAGGAGACTTCGATGGTAAATTGAGCGCTTGATAGAAAAGGGCCACGACTATAATATAGTGTATGTTAAGCATTACAATGGATAACGAAGGGTGTTAGTAAATGGAGCGATTGCGCATTGAAGTAAGGCTTAGAGCATCGTAATCACAATTTGTATTGAACAGTGAGAAAGTTGAAGTTTAAATCTGTTTAACAAAAAATTTGCAGATTTGATCTGACTGAATACGCAGTGGAGGTTGATAACTCAGATTTACAGAATCTGGAGTTGAAGATAGAGTGTCTTGGAGATTGCAGAGTTTAAGAAATGTGCAGCAAAGGGATTCAAAAGTGCAGTGAACAGGTGGAATATGCAAAAGACAGTGAAAAAAGTATGCAGGACAGTTGCATGACTGCTACAGAAAGGACAAAACCAGCAAGCCAAGGGCTGAGCGAAGTTTATGTATTGAAACTGAAAATATAAATGTTTTAATTGTTTTTATATTGTTTGTGATGCAAAGGAAAGTATCCAAAGGAAAAAGAAAAATCCCATTGTAACATTGAACTTTGTACATATTGTTATATTTTTAATGAGTTGGACAAATAAATGAGAAGGCAGAAGTCAAAAAGTCATGGTTGTTCACTCCAAATTCCTTGTGAAATACAAACAGTCATGTGATGAACTCTATATATAATATCAACTTGATATGCATAGCGAGGTAAGAGAGAGTAAGGATAGAGAATGAAAAGTATAGAAGATTGAAGCAGAGAAGATAAGGAAGAGAGGAGCAGAAAGAGATGCTACATAACAGAGCTAATATCTGAGGTAAATCAGCAAACATTTCTTTTGATAAATTGAGGAAGTTGGAGCTTCCCTATCAAGTTGAATCTTGATAGCTGTCAGCTGTAGCTGACTGAGGTTGGAGCCTCCTGTAGGTTGGTGCCTGCAGAAAATCGATGGGAGTTGTAGCTTCCTTGCAAGTTGTAGCTTGCAAAATTGAGGTTGGAGCCTCCTGTAGGTTGGTGCCTGCAGAAAAACAGTGGTGAGAGGGAGTTGGAGCTTGCCTTTGCATCACAACAATAATAAAATGTGGTTTTCTCCCTTTATGGATTTACACTTATATCTGCTGTCTCTATCTATGTTGCCTGTGTCCTGAGATGATTTACCAAATCTGCTTAATGTTTGCTGCTCTCATAATAAGTTTGATGTCACATTAATTTAATACTTGCTGCAACATATTAAGATTGTTCATATACTAAGGTTGGTTATAAAAGTAAGCTGTAAATAAGCTGATGAAAATTTTAAAAAAATCTCATGTATGTGTTAAGCTGATTCACCCCCCCCTCTCAGTTTAACTAAGAATTCAACAGGACAGACCACCAAGAGGCAGTTGACCAAGGCACAAAAATGGGGGAGGGACAAGGTAATGGGGACAAACCAGAGAAACAAAGGGAAGGGACAAACATCAAACGTAAAGTGGAAACAGAGATGCAAGAGAAAGAGTATATAGAAACAGAGCAGGAGCAGTCAAACATGGAAATAGACAACCAGAAAGAGGATCAAAGCAATGAAGAGCAAGTCCTGTGTAGACTAGTGAATGAATGGAGACACCTAGATGAGCGGTTCATCCCTGAATCCCAAAAACAGCTCTACAAAGAGACATTCCAAGAGTATAAAGCTAAGCAAGGAATCGCAGGAATAGACCAACCGGATCAGCTAGGCTCCCAGAAGACACAAGGTGAAGATCAGGGGTCAGCAGGGAAAGGCAATAAGAAAAGGGGCAGGAAGAACCTTAATGAAACCATTTAGATGATTGGGGAATCTCTAGTAAACTCAGGGAAGGTAGTATTGCTATCAACGGTCTTCCACCAACTCAACAAATCATTTAAATGATCATAACAACCTGGAACATCTGTGGTCTAAATAGTAAAGGAAAACAACGATATTTGAAAGAAAGGTTGAGGAAAGACAAAGCTAGCATAATGATCATCCAGGAAACCAAGATCCCGGAAGCAAAACTCAAAGGGATTGTCTGCAGTTTCAAGCTCCCATTTGAAGTGATGGCTCTAGACTCTCGAGGTAGTGCAGGAGGACTAGCTATTGTGTGGAACACAGTGGAAGTCGTCTTCGAGGATTGGGTAAGCAATCCCCGAATGCTTACAGGACGCTTTAGACACATAGGATCCAGTGACTAGGTCATTCATTCTGGAGTTTATGGGCCTCATACTCCAGGAGAAAAAGAGGCCTTCCTTCACAACCTGGCCAATATCAAAAGAGAATACCAGGAATAACTATGGATAGTAGGAGGGGACTTTAACATGATAACGTCCCTGGAAGAAAAGAAGGGGGGTATACGCTGACATGACCCAGATATGGAAAAGTTCAGGGACGCAATATCGAAACTCAAACTAGTGTACCTGCCTACAAATGGCACCTACACCTGGAACAACCGAACGGGAGGCCAAAATCAAATTGCATCCAACAACCGAATTGGACCGATTCCTAGTCTCGGAACAGGTGGTCTCTCGAGACATATACATGGAAACCTCCATTGTACCGGGAATGGGCTCAGATAGTGGGCCGGTAAGATTGGATATGGACCTTAAAACCAAGAAATAAGCCCTTCAGATTTGAAGCTTTTTTGCTCTGAGACCCTAAGTTGCTGGGAAAGCTAAAAGATTGGTGGAGGAACAGTGAAGTGGAGGGAAGAAACGTGATGCATACCTTCAAACTCGAACTAAAAGAGATCAAGCAAAAAATCAAGAAGTGGAACAAGGAGGAATCTGATAACATCTTCAAGACCAAGAGGAGTTGAAGAAGAAGATGGAGAGAGTACAACTTCAGAATATCACAGAGAGAAGATCAGAACTTATAGCAGAAGAGGAGGGGTGGCTCATAACTCATCTAGAGGAATGCAGGAAACAGGAGGAGATCCTCTGGAAGTAGAAATCTAGAGTCAACTGGCTGAGGGAAGGCGAGAAGAACACCAGTTTCTTCCATAAACAATGGTACATCATAGGCAGAATAACAGGATCTTCTTCGTGTTGAAATTTGGTACAGGAGGACAGGTGGTTCCCTAAGGCTTTGATCTTTGGCCTAGGGAAAAGTGTCCAAAAGAATTTAATTTTTCTCCTAAAGTAACTTTATAATTTTTTATAAAGTTAAATCTAATTTAAAAGTGACTTAAGTGATAAAGTTATAAAGTCAAATCTAATTTTAAAGTGACTTTAAGTGATAAAGTTACTAAAGTTAAAGTGACTTTAAATAAAGTCAATATAAAATTAGAAAGGAAAAAGTGACTTTGGAAATAAAAGACTAAGTGGGTCTTTATTAAAGTGGGGGGAATTAAAAAATGAAAAGTGAGATTTAAATGAGCATTTAATCTCAGCCCTAGATCTCAATCTATCTCAGCCATTGGATTTAGGGATTCCCCAAAAGTCACTTAGAGTTAGGTTAAAGGAGG